>JAQFVV010000048.1:0-600000 GCA_028023455.1 Epiperipatus broadwayi
TTTTATAGATGACACATATGTTTATTTGATAGTCTCCATCCTGCTTTTCTTTAAGACTTATGGACTCTTTTGAGAACTATCAAAATACCAGAGCATCTATCATTCAGCATGGATTAACTCTTTAAATTGGTTTAGTTTTTAGGTATCCTAAGAATTAATTTTCATCACTTAAACATATTTTCACCAAAGAAAATTAATGCCTTTTTCATTTATATATATTATATATATATATATATATAATATATATAAATGAAAAATTTCATCTATATATATATATATATATATATATATATATATATATATATATATTAGATGAAATCTTTTCTTTCAATATTTCAATCTATACACATGTATAATGTGGCATTCATATAGTTAATTTGTTTGGCTAAAATTGGGTTTTAAAGTTCTAGCATTGTAAGTGCCCTTAATGTCTCCATTTATATTTATCCAGAATGCATTAGGACTTATTTGTTTTATGATATTATATGGTCCTTCATAATGATGGTAAAACTTCTGATATTTGCTCACTTGGGGTTTACTCATATGAGGAGTTTTATAAAAACTTGATCCCCAACTTTGAATTTGTGTGAAACTTTCTTAATATTTTTATTTCTTTGATTGGCCTTTTTTTATGAGTTGTTCATAAGCTTTTACTCCATATTTTTCTATATCTATTTCAGCATATGCAGCATAAGTTTATATTTTGCAAATAATGTTGGTATCGTTTGTGTAAAGTGTAATCTAATTGGTGTGAATCCAGTTGATTCATTCATGTTTCAATTAATGAAATCAATTACACACTTGGTTAGCTTAACCCAACCCTTATGCTCATCTTCTAGATAAGTCCTAAACAACCTACTGAGCTCCCACATTACACATTCATAAGGGTTGGAATGAGGATTTCTAATTGATGTAAGCATATGTTTGTTCTGAGATTTTTGTACCCATCTTTTCCATTCTTTCGATAGAAAAGGAGTACCATGATTTATTAATATGGATTTAGGCTTTCCTATCCCAATAAATTGGAGGATATCTAATACTTTGATGGTATGTTTAGTATTAGCGTGAGGTACTGGATAAGCTGACACATATTTTGAAAAGAGATCACAAGCAACTAATAAATATTTCTTATTGAATGGAGATAGAAGTCCATAATAATCACTTGCTAAGATCCTGTTTGGTCTTACTAGAATAATAGATTTCATTGAATTAACATAATTTTGATTTACTGGCTTTGCTCACAAGCACACTAAACAATCTTGAAGTGACTTTAAAATGCCTTGATATATTTTTGTCCAGTAAAACCAATTTTTAATCATATGTTCTGTCTTATGAGTACCATAGTGTCAATATAGACAGTGTATATACTTTATGAGTGTGATTCTTATGGATTTAAGTATTACTACCCTCCACTCCTCAACATCCAAATTCAGTTTATAAAGTAAGACCTCTTTCTCTAACTTATATCTGATAAGATCTTTTGGCACATTCAGAACTTCCTCTTCTTTTAAAAATTTTAGAATTGAGTTAAAATTTGGATCTTTAAATTGAATTTCAGGTACTTTCTCTAAATAATTATCTCCACTACTATCAGTTATTAAATTAACATTGGTAATGTAGGCACTTTCTACTGATAAATGGTTCTGCTCTGACCTATATGGATTTTGACTAAGCACATCACCCACAACATTCTCAGAGTCCTTGCAGTATTGCATGGTATAATTGAATTCCTGTAACAATAAGCTCCATCTGGCTAAATGACTATTAGTTAGGTAGCTATGATTCAGGAATTCAAGACTTTTGTGATCTGTTATCACTATAACCTCTGATCCAAGAAGCATTTGTTGAAAGTTCTGGAAGGCCCACACTATTGCTAATGCTTCCTTCTCAGTAACTGTATAATTTATTTCAAAACATTTTAAGAATTGGCTAATAAAATAGAGGACTACACAACAATGTATTTCAAGAAATTGAATAGAGTAATGGTTTTGTGTTTCCTCCTTAGATGAAATAAAAATGACAATGAATACTAAAAGTTAAAGTTCATTGATCATCATTCTTCAAAGAGGTAATCCAAATATTCATCCTTCAAAATATTTTATGTAGTGAATAATTAATATCTTCTTCACCAAAATACTCCATTATTAAGCAGCCTTTCATTAGAAATTGTAATGATAAAAATACACGTATATTTTAAGCATTATGTAGGAAATAAATTTACATTATTAGATATTAAACATCAGCAGAAATCCTAGACATTAATTAACTAGCCAGAAAACATCTTCATAAATTCTTGACTTCTTAAATATTTAATTTGAATTAACATTTTAAAGAAGTTTCTTTCTTTCAGAACTTTGTCAATTTAAATGATCTTTCTGATCTTTATAAATAATAAGAAAAAAAAATATCAATAACTACTTTTTTAAAAGAATTCACGATAAAGTTTATAAGTAGTTTAATTCTTTTTTTACACATTTAGAATTTTTTTAAATTATAATTTATATAACTTGAAGAAAGTTTTGAAATAACTAATATTTTTTTAAAAATATATATATATTATTAATTCGAACAAATTTATATTGACAAATGTAGTTATTAGTTCAAAGACAAAATAGAAGATTAATATATATAAATTTGAATTTTTATACTCTGATTAATTTCTGAAATCATATAACATAATAAAGCTCGTGATTTAATACTCTATTGTTGTAAAAATAATTATAATTTGTAATTGAATTCTAAACTTTTACTTTCTTTGTTTCAGTTGATATAATATGATGTTGACTTAAGGTATCATCAGTGTCAAGTTTTGGTTAGTAAAAATATAATTAATTGAAAACAATTATTTATATATGTGTATGAATAAATTAAATATTCATTTTAGAATTATTCATTTTATATTTAATTAGTTTATATGTATACATTGTACCATCAGCCTTCTTTCTTCAAAAACAAAAAAAAATGGAAAATATATTCTTTTAGTTTTATTTATTCTATCCCTTTCATTTAGTCTCCATCATTATCTTTGAAGCCTTCTGATCATTCAGGTAGAGATAATAATATCACTGGTAGCAAGCTACCAATAATACCAACTCTCTGCTACTAAATTATAACACTGATCATCCAAGCACTTTATTTATTTTAAGGAAAAACCAAAAGGCACCAGTTAATTACTATGTAACTAACGTGCTTTCTCAACCAGCTACAAATTTAATATCTGACCTCCCCATATAACTCATTGGACTTTAACTATTCCCGATTCTCTGCCTATACTATGAATGTCTGTTTCTCAACATTTATGTCACAAATATTTGACTAATAGAATACTTATGCATTATTAATTTTATGGCATAAATCCTTCCCTCACTTTTAACATTACCTCAAATTATCTATCTAACAATAATTAAAATATTTTATATCCAACTTTCTTTCTTTAAATGCTCGCTCTTGCCTTATAATATACGTGTACATACATTTTATTAAAGTATACATTTTAATACATTTCAAATCTCACATATACATTTATATAATAAATAAAATAAACACATATTTGATCATATAATGTACACACACTATTAATGATATATTTGATTTCAAAGTCTTATTATGAAAGCTAATGCATGTAGTTAGATCATGGAAATTAATAGTTCTATATTTGATTAAATTTAACATATAGTTATTGAGATGTTTAAGGTTTTCTCTCACTTATTTATGGCTATGAATTAAGATTTGAAGACAAAAAAATGAATGATTTACCTAGGATTTGAACACTTTCATATGCAAATAGGGCAATGTAGCATTCTGCTGATTCTCCATTACAACTTGTTGATATGCATAATAATTTACTTGTAGATCTTTGGAATGGATACTCCAATGAGTTCCAGTTTTTACACGAACATGATTTCTCCCTCAAACTAACTGCTGATGTTACTGCAGAGAAGGTTCAGGATAGCTGCATGAGTTGATGGGTTCAGTAATGCATTCTATATGATAGGATGTTCATTCTGAGTTATTTCAATATTGTTTAGATCAAAGTTTGATGAATTCTGATTAATTAATAAATTTTTAATGATTTTTTAATGAATGAATTTCCCTTATGTAGACAGTGTTCCTTCTGCAATCCTATTGGGCTTTAGTCCTTCCACTGGCTTTTCATTTTAATCAAACAGTAGTACTTAGTCTCTTTGTTTGTTATTTATATTTCCTTTGTTTTGATTTTAAGTTTTCAGTTCCTTTATGTGCATTGCATTAGCTTTCAATTTTATCATTTTAAGAAAATTTCTTTCTTTTAAATTTTATTTATAGATGCACACATTCAATATTACAAGACAAAAATGAGATATTTATGTTATACATTAATTTAAAATAACAATGTTAATCTTTTTTTTAATTATTATTCATTCCTGCAATCTTTTTTCACTCCCCTTTCTTTTGTTCTTTTCTTTTTCTCAAACTTTCATGAAAATCTTTCTTTTTTTTTAAACTTTAAAAATAATATATTTCTTAAAAATTTCTTTCAATAAAATTTACTCTTGATAAATGCTAGAAATATTATGTAATGATCTACATCGGTACAATATATATATAATATGATATGAAAAGCTTAAAATATGTGTATGTTATCTATATATTTTGTAAAAGTGATTTATCATTAAATATTAATTTTAATATTTAATACAGGCACAGTTAAATTTATAAATAATTATAAATTGTATTGGTGAGGCTCATATATTATTCTCACAATACCCTTTCCTTAGAGGATTAAAATTTTATATTTACCATTAAGATTTTAACACTTTAGGTGTGTTAATGTATGCATTCAATGTTTGATATTTAAATTTTATAAATATAAAGTTGTGGCAGTTGTTTTTTCTTGTTTTTATCAACTCATTAATTGTTCTATTTTCTAACCCTTTTTTTCTTCTTTTTGTTAAACATCATTCAATTTAAATGCATAAATTTTCTTTGATGAGGATATGTTTAAGCGATTAAAATTAATCTTTAGGATACCTAAAAACTAAACCAATTTTAAGAGTTAATCCATGCTGAATGATGGATGCTCTTATATTTTGATAGTTTTCAAAAGAGTCCAAAAAGCTTTAAAGAAAAACAGGATGGAGACTATCAAACAAACATATGTGTCATCTATAAAAGATGCACATAACAATAAATCCATCAAAGAAAAATTTAAAAAAAAGGAAAAAAGGAGCCCTATATATATATATGGATCTCTTTGTTTTAAAATTGAATGATATTTAACAAAAAGAAAAAAAGGAGTTAGAAAATAGAACAAACAATAAGGGTTGGTAAAAACAAGAAAAAACAAACTCCACAACTTAATTTTGATAAAATTTAAATATCAAATATGAAATGTATACATTGACACACATAAAGTGTTAAAATTTTAATCGTACATATAAAATCTTTACCCTCTAAAGAGAGGGGTATTGTGAGAGTAACATATGAGCCTTACCCAAAACAATTTACAATTATTTATAAATTTAATTGTGCCTATATTAAATATTAAAATTAATATTTAATGATAAATCACTTTTACAAAATATATAGATAACATACACATATTTTCTACTTTTTATATCATATTATATATGTGTGTGTATAAACTAATTAAATATGTAATGAATAAGTCTAAAATGAATACTTTAATTTATTCATACACATATACAAATAATTGTTTTCAATTAATGATATTTTACTAACCAAAACCTAACACTGATGATACTTTAAGTCAACATCGTATTATATTGATTGAAACAAAAAAAGTAAAAGTTTAGAATTCAATTACAAATTATAATTATGTTTACAACAATAAAGTATTAAATCATGACTTTATTATGTTATATCATTTCAGAAATTAATCCAAGTATAAAAATAAATTCAAATTTATATATATTAATTTTCTATTTTGTTTTTGAATTAATAACTACATTTATCAATATAAATATGTTCGAATTAAAAATATATTTTTAAAAAAAGATTAGTTATTTCAAAATTTTCTTCAAGTTATATAAATTATAATTTTAAAAAATTCTAAATGTGTAAAGAAAAGAATTAAACTACTTAAAAACTTTATCATATGTTCTTTTAAAAAAGTAGTTATTAATATTCTTTTTTATTGTTATTTATAAAGATCTGAAAGATTGTTTAAATTGACAAAGTTTTAAAAGAAAGAAACTTCTTCAAAATGATAATTCAAATTAAATATTTAAAAAGTCAAGAATTTATGAAGATGGTTTCTAGCTAGTTAATTAATGTCTAGGATTTTTACTGATGTTTAAAATCTAATAATGTAAATTTATTTCCTACTTAATGCTTTAAAATATATGCATATTTTTATTGTCACAATTTTTAATGAAAGGCTGTTTAATAATGAAGTATTTTGGTGAAGAAAATATTAATTACTCACTGCATAAAATATCTCAAAGGATGAATATTTGGATTACCTTTTTGAAGGATGATCATTAATGAACTTTAACTTTTAATATTAAGCCAATAAACATTACATGATCACCATTTCTTATGCTTGCTTAACTACAAAACTATGAGTCTTAAATTGAAAACACCTTAATATTTTCAATCCAAGACTATTAGCTTATATAATCATATAGGTCTGAAATCAGTTCAGTACCTATACATTTTGCTGTCTTTGATTTTTTAATAACCATAGCCATCACTATCCTATTGGGCAGGCATGGATTCAAGCCAATAAAAATCATGTGATCACCACATCTTATGCTTGCTTTTAACTGTTATTAAAACAGGCAAAACTCTCCATACATAATGCCACTCAGTGCAAGCTAGAATAATCAATGAATGTCAGAAGGCTTGTGCATAAAATTCCTATCTAGTGACTACTCATACAACATCCCCAGACTAGTTTCTGGCTTATGCTTTTGTCAATGAGGATCTTGCTGTGAATGGCAATATGTATAGTGAGTTTTGCCTGTTTTAATAACAGTTATAAGCAGGCATAAGAAATGTGATCATATTATGTTTATTGGCTTAAAGCCAATCCTGCCTAATAGGATAGTAGTGGCTATGATTATTAAAGAACCAAAGACACTAAAATTTATAGGTACTAAACTGAGTTCAGACCTATATGACTAATAAGCTTGGATTGAAAATATTAAAGTGTTTTCAATTTAAGATTCATAGTTTTATAGTTAAGTAGAGATAAAAGGTGGCTGCTAGAGGGTTGCATTAGATCCTAAGATCTAGGTGCAGTGCTTTCAGATCCAAGGCTCCTCACTGATGAAGGCCACAAGCCTGAAACTAGTCTGGGGATATTGGATGAGCAGGCACTAGATGGAGATTTTATGCACAAGCCTTCTGGCATCCATTGATTACTCTAGCTTGCTGTGAGTGGCAATACATATAGTGAGTTTTGCCTGTTTTAATAAGTTTTAAGATTCATAAGCATTTTTATTTCATCTAAAGCGGAAACATAAAACTATTACTCTATTCAGTTTCTTGGAATACATTTGTGGTGTAGTTTAATGTCAATTTCTAAACTTTATTTCCTTCTTGGATAGGGATCATTTATGTGAGAAAATAACTTCATTTCATAAAGTTGATCTTATGAAGGTAAAAAGAAAACTAATAAGTTGAACATTTTTATTTTTATTTATTTAATAAAATCTAGGTGTTGATGTATATATACTGATCAAAGCGATGTTGACCAAGGTAAAATTTTAAACCATTTCAATTTGGAAGTAAATTTTATTAATTTCCAAATTGAATATTATTTGACATTTTTAGTAATTTGTTGATTACTAACGTAATTAATATAATGATATTTTTATTGTTATTGTTGTAATTCTTTGTGTAAATGAGTAATATCTTGTATAAAATTTTGTTTATTTCATAACATATAACACACACATAAATATTTTTAATTTTAATGACATTATACATAGCTCTATGATGTGTATTATGTTTTTTTACACATAACTTTGAATTTATATTTATATAGATAATTATATTATAGTTTGTCGATTTTAGATTATTAGTTATTATTTTATACATAAGCAGGGATTATAATTAAAATTTAAATATTTTCTATTGTTTACATAATTATATTTTTATTTCTGTTACTAGTTAATGAATGTGTTAAACTTGATTTTAAAATTAAACAGGTCTCATTTGTTTAATTTATTTACATATTTTATAAAACAAATAATTATAAGTATACATATATTAAATTAACTTAATATTTTAATATTATAAATAAGTTATATGTAGCTTATTCTTAATTTATCATTACTATGGAATATTTACGGAAATTTCTGAAGAGAGTCAATTGTAATTTTTGCCCTGAGCTCGAATTCTGAGCGTAACGAGATTATTAATAGAGGCGTAAGTTGGATTATATCTACATCATTTCATCCATAGCATTCTATAAGAAGACACTAAGTCTGACTATAGTTAGATGCGACTTCCTCGAGTTTTGAAAAGGACCATTCCATTATACTATATATATATGTAACTCAACTATGCTTGATCTCTAATGAGATAAAAATGGAGAGTGCAGTTGAGACCAAATAAGTGTAAGTGTATTGGTGAGATGGAAATATCTCCACTTAAAAGAAACTAAAAAGAATTTACTAATAATAAACAATAACTATTGTACTAGTTTACTTGGCTATATATAAATCTTCTTGTACAAGTGTCAACAATATCTTTCGTTTATTCTCATATTATTTAATAAAATAATCTCAGACTATTTTAATAAATACATTAAGTGTATCATTTTATAAAGGATGGGTGGGGTTTTTTCTCGTACAACTTCATGTTTTGTACCCAAGAGGAGATGCAAGTTATTTCATACCAAAGTTACATATATTTATCTCGGTTAATTATCTCAGTGTTCTTAATAAAATTCGTAATTAATAATTGGTTTAGACGAAATTATTATCTGTGATTTTAAAACGGATATGTCCTTGATATGATTAAGGTTAACAAATGGATTTTATTTTATCCCATCATATCTCAATATATTTATGATTCACAAAGGGAAACAAAGTGGTAAATTAAGCAGATAAATCCAATAAAAAATATATTTTAATTAAAGTATAAAGCATGAGCATATTTATTTAGAAAAACGTGTAGATGAAAATAATTACCCTGAATAAGTGATGAACAACTGAGTAATAAAATATAACAATAATTTTATTAATTATAAACAATAATATAGCAAAATATTCAATGATAAACATTTATAGCAATAATAAGTTCTCTGCAAATTTCAAATTGTTTTATGCTATTATATTTCTATTGTTTTCAAACTGAGTTATGAATACTTATGTATTATCAAATGAAGTGATGTGAGCAGCAAATCACTTTATTGGAGAAGGTTGTATAATATTCTTCCAAAATCTCAATGTTAATTACAGGTAAGATAAGATAATGTTTTATTGCATCCTTATGTCTTAATAGAGAACAATTCAAGTAACAACAATAACCTCTCATTATCAGTATCAGAATTATTGCTTAATTTTCCTCTTTACCCAATAAATATTGATCTGCTTAAGTAAATACTAGTAATACATCAAATTACTCTCATGGTCTTAATGACTATAAACATTATTAGATAGCTAAGACAGATTCTCCACACTATTTTGAAGTTAAATATAATTTAAAAAACTTAGTAATTCATGATTGTTAGGTCTTATTGAGATGTTACATATTAACATAATAACAATACTATAACTTGGATAAAATACTGTATTTGCTCCTAAAAGGGCCAACTCTTTAGGGTTATCCACTATCTATTAAAATATCTTTATCACAGAAAATCTGAGGTTTATTTTAAAGGATCAATAAAACATGTAACAAATTAACTAATTAACTTAGTTGTAGCAGTTTCACCTTAGATTAAAACTTAATACAATGAATCTTTAATACAAATATAAGAACAAAAATACATTTCTACCAATTTTTCTGACAATCATAAGGTATTACCTGTACTTTTTGCTTTCTAGAAACTTTATTTAAAACCACAACACTAATAATAATTTTAATACTAAAATAATTAAATAAATATTACAATTATATAACATCCGTGATTTGATAGTCCACGGTCTTTAAATAATGTCTATGAAAATTTATGTAGGTGCATTTAAATATTTTAAATCATGTCAAAGCTTGTGTGGAGTTTTAATAATTATCAATTTTACAATAGACTGTTAACACTTAATCTATGTAAAAATATAGTCATTTTTGGAAATTCACTAATAAGAATTTTTCCAAAAAAAATTTAATAAATGATAATTATTTATTAGTATTTCAGCATATCTTGTTATAACATTTAATCCATTTGTGGAAATAACTTTTGTAATTTATAATAACTCTAATGCATTTATAAATGTATAATACTAATGGATGTTAATCTTTTATCCTTATGGCTTACATTATATTGTAGGATACCAGAGCCAAAAAACAGTCCAAATACAAAACTATTGCAGATTAGTATACACATTATGGTCATGAGTATTTCTTGATGCATTCATTGTAAAGACTCTGGATGTTTGGAATCTACATAATGAGGGTGTACTGTCAGATCTAGGCATTGGCAAGTGCTACCAAAATTTAATATGCATGCTGATTGTTTTAGATATCATCTCCTAAAGCAGAGACATTTATGTTGAACATATCACAGACTTCTATCAATATGTCTGAATTAGTTAAACATTTGGCTGTTTTCATTTTTCTTACCTATTTGTTTGAGTGTTGTTTACTAACATTGTAAAATGTTTTTCATGTCTCTTTTACAGGTGTTCTGGTTTTAAAAAATCATACATAAACTAATCCGTGGGTTAAAACAGCACTAACATAATATCCAAAGATTTAGTTCACTTTCACAAATATATGATATAGAAGTTTAATATTCCATAGGTTTGATTGAGTTGATAATATTCAGCTATAATTCAGGTCATTTAACTATTGTAAGACTGCAACAACTCAAATTTATTTAATAATACCAGTTTGGAGATTTGGATAGTTTTTCTATCAATGCAAAATTAGTATTAATTTTAATCCACTAATTTTCTAAGAATTTTATTATGCTATATGTAATTCTTAGAGAATTGTAGCTAATATCACTTTCATCAAACTATTTTAGTTTTAGAGAAGAGATGAATAATTATTTCAATGTGATCTCAAGTAATAATATTCCATAAGCAATTTCACAAATTTTATTGATGAATGAAAATATTAAATTTTTGTTTCTTATAAGTGATCTTAAACAATCTTCATTGTTAATATGTCTTAACTTCTTCATATTAAATGATGAGAGGAAACATTTGCCTGTTAGCAAATGCCCAGCTCATTTTTCTACCCAGACATGTTGTCAAAGGCTAATAAAATAGCTGATTCCAAGTTTAAAACTTATGTGATTCTGCAAGACACAGTGATTTAGAACAAACTCTACAAATTTTGGCAGGTGATGTTATTTATAAATTTCTACCATGTGACATGTGATATTTTAAAATATTATCTACTATACTTCAGTTTTTAGATTTGTATGGGAGGATTATGCTTTGGTTGCTATGGAGATTATGTGAAGCAGGTGAGTTTGTTCCCTTTTACTAACACCAGGGTAGTCCATTATCAAAAAATATTTTGAGCCTCTCACTGAAAACAATATTAATGCAATTTATCCACTCTATTTTGAACACTTTTTAGCAAAAAACTTTATATTGTAAATATATGTTCACACAATCTTACATTTTGAATGTCCTGCAGTCTTCTTCAGAGCTATTATATAATGATCAAGATAAAATACATAACTATATATTTTTTATTATTCTATTAATTTTATTTACATTTTTAATGGTATTATATATATATAATTCCATTAAAAATGTAAATAAAATTAAGAAAATAATAAAAAATAACTTAAAATGTAACAAAAGATAATAAAACTGAAATAAAAATAAATATAATCAAACCCAAATAAAATAATCTAGGTAATATAAAATAAAATATATAATATAATTTATACATATATATATATATATTCCTGACTGTGTGAATACATATTCATCAACAATTATTAATTAAAATACATTATTCGTTTTTATTATTTTTAATAATCCCCAAATTACTTCTATTCCTTATAAACTTTAATTTTATGATCAACACATTAATAAAATACTTATTTTATTTTCATATAATTCTCAGTTCAACCTGAATTTATTTATTAAGAATATTCTTTTTAAATTTCAATTCATACAATATCTATTATTTTTTATCTATTCTTCTGTTATTAATAATAACTTATATTTTATTATTAATAATATTTTTAATTCATGAAATGGAACAAATATGAAGTATTAAGAATTTGTTAGATTATTTAAAAGAAAAATATGTATGGAAGAAATAACATCAATGAATGTATGACGGAATAGTATAATAACTTTATATAAAAATAATAATACTTTAGAGAAAGGCTTTAATCTTTATCATATGTGCCATGAATCTTTATAATAGTCAAACGATGCTATTTTTTTTATTATAGAAGGACTTCTCAAACTCAAGATAGCAAATGTGTAAAGATAAGAATGGGTGTTTTATCTTTAATCTAAATTCATACTTATATAGGCCAATCTGAAGCATTTTGATTTGAGAGTGTGAAGCTATTACTCTCTTCACTTCTTAAGTCCACTATTTCCTTCAAATATTAATTCTTATGAAATCTTGTGATTTACAGTGAGTCAAAAACAACATTATTTGAATCATTTTATATTAGCCTAAACTAATGAATAAATCCAGAGATCTTATGAATCCAATTTGCCTATATGCACAAAATTTCTAACATAAGCAACTAATTTATTTAATGTAAAAAAAATAATCATTAGTCTGTTGCTTGAGAATTTATATGAAGTTTGAATAATAGGATTGAGTTATAGTCCATAAACTTTGAACTCTGAAGCCTGACCCCACTGTTCTAAACCATCAAGTAAAGTTTTTAAATCATCTGCATTAATAAAAATTTAAACTTTTTTTAATTTTTAGCTATATTTTCTTTGTTACCCTTTCATGAAAGTGTTTTTGAAATAATCTTTATAATGCTAATTAAGAGCACCCTCTTCTACAAAAACTATATTTCAGTACATCATAATTTTTTTTTGATAAGTCTGTTGTTTTACTTATACTTTATAAGACATCTGGATTTCATTCTGTTTTGTGAATTTTAAAATTTTTGAACTTTATCATATGAGTAAAAACGAGAAAATCAGTTCTTTTATTTTAAAATCATCTAAAATATTAGAATGATTTTATGTAACAATGTTACAAATCAAATTACTGTGCCAAAAACTGATCAGATGATAATAAATTAAGCATTAAAGTCCTTTTACTGAAGATCACACATTCAGAAAAGACATTATCTGAAAAAAGTAAACAGAGGACCTTATGCTTGGAGTTGTAGTTCCATAGATTGCTGGATAATCTCATGAGTTCATAACTATGGTTCTTTTAATATGTGCTAAACTAGCTAAAATAGTTTAGGATTTTTTTCATTAAGAAACCATAATTTTTAAAAAATTAGACTGAAAATAATTATGAAAGGAAGTGCTGTAGCAGAATTGTTCATCAAACAATGAGTAATATTCTCCACCCCAAATTAATTAGTTTATCTTAATCTTCAACTTTGCAACAATAGTCATGATATTTACATATCAGAATTTTTAATTAAGTGCTGAGCTATTCATCATAAACTATTGGAAACAAAGCGTTTTTAATAAAACAGTGGCTCTGATGATGAACTATACTATATATATTGAGGACTTGATCCTAGTTTTGTTCATCAAAAACTTTTTGAATTCTTAAAATCTACTTTTTAGCAGTTTTCCTACAATGAAAATCAGAAAAAAATTTCAAAATAATCATAGCTTTTTGTTATTATTTCAATTTGCTAGGAATTGTTACGTTAATGTGTCATTAAAGCATCACATTTGTTTGAAAAGATCCTGAAATTAGCGATCAAAATTCTATGCGTAATTATTTAAAGATTTGGAATCCACATAAATCTTGTCTCTTTATATAAATATACTTTTATGTACTTGCTGTAATAAAATGTATATGATATTTAATATTTGTTTAAAGAAATTTGTTTTTTACTATGTGCTTATAATCTAAATTATGAATTTTTTTATTTTCAATTAATCTCCTAAATCTCATTGCAATTTTTTAGCCAATTATCATTATAATGGGAATTATTAAATTTGTATTATAAGAATTGCAAATGTTGTAGAGAAATGGCCGGTCATATATTAAAATAGATTTTAAAACCAATATTTATTAAGTTTTGTAAAAAGCTTTTATAAATATGGCATCGAATTAGTTATTTTTTTAAAAGAAAAAAAACTTTGGCTGCCCTGAACTATTGCTTCCCTAATAGGAAAGTTTTATTTGCTTAATCTGCTACTTTTACTGTAATTTTATTATTTATTTGCATATTTTTGTGATTTTTCAATATCCAATAATTATTTTCTGATTTTAATTAACATTATATTGGTAGAAATTTGCACTGACTGGCGAAATGATCGCACTTATGTTAGTGGCATCTACAAATATTAAGTCATGATCTGAGATTTTGCGTTTAAATAAACAAGTATTTCCATTCCACTAAGGCAATTTTATTTTAATAGAATATTATTGTATATAATGAATTTTATTTTATAACATTGATTTTAGTTAAACTTTGATTTTATACGCTTCTGTATTTGTTTTAATCAGTTGAATACCCCTTCTTATAATCAGGCCAGATGAAATTTGAAATTTTTTTCAGATTCTAAATACTTATTAAGTTATACTTAACTAAAGGTTAAACAAGGATGAAAAATTGTTTATAATTTTATCATTTGGAAATTGATAAGTCTAATGTGTACTTCTCATTTACTGTTACTCACAGAGGGATAGATGGAAAGACTTTTAATCTGCACTGGTTTTTAAGACTGTTTTGAAAGATTATGATGCTATCATTTTACTTGTGATTTTATGCTGCTCTATTCCCATCATTTAGTTTTCTTAAAGTTTTCAAGAAAAATTCAAACTTTATTTAAATTTTTTTCTATGTGATATTATTCTCTTATTCAAGTATTGCTAACCTAACCAATGTCAATTTTTGCATGGGAATTAAATTGGTGACTTTAGTGTCAAAGACAACAATCGGTAAAAATTTTGTATGCTTATATATAAAGTTCCTCCTGATTTTTTCCAATTTCTTTTTAAAAACACCGTTAGTTAGATATTCTTTATAACCTTAGAAATTATTCATCAACTATATCCTTAGGAGAACCCTCATAAATAAGTATATAAAAACTATAGAATAGCTTAGAAGGTTAGAAAATTATTGAATTCCATATTTATAATTATAAAGATTACCACTTTAATTCCCCTGCTACATTGCCACTAGTGAAACTAACCACTTGTAGAAAAGAGAAATTATACTGCTCAAAATGTGTCATAAATTAATCTGTGTTCTTGCAAACAATTGAATGCATTTGAAAAGTTTAAATAAAGTTAAAAATTTTCTTATAGTATTTAATCTTTATACCCAGATGATAGAAAAATCCAACATACAATTACAAATGATCTTATTTCTATAGATTTTTGTAACTATAGAGATTGCAAAAAATTGGTCAATCAAAGAAATTCCAAATATAAAAAAAATTTGAGAAGCTTTTGCAGATCATGTGTTTAACACTTATTCTCACAAATTCTAAATGTTAAATCAAATATAGCAAACATATTAACATTTATCCAAGTGACACAGATTTGGAGACTTTTTTCTTCCCGTCAGAAATAGACAAATATTCTTATTATGTCATTAACATTGAATGTTTATGTTATAGATTCATTTTAAATTTTCACTCAATAATGGATTTATCAAATTATAGAATAACCTAGGTTAGATTTAATGTACAGCAGTATTATAAATAAATAGCCAATTATATAAACAACCCAATTACATATCTAGGCTAGTAATTGTTTACAACGCGGTGACAAATTACTATAAAATGGTAATTCATTTGAGAGAATTTCAGACCAGACAAAGTTAAATGCAATCAGGGATGCTCATATTTGGAACAAGAAACTACTGGCATCAAATATAATTTCACTTTTATAAGGTAAGTCTATGTAATTGAAAGTATTACATTTGATTATAAAGTACAGCATTCCTCCCAAGTATCAGTTGTTACTGCAAACAACTACGCACTTGTAATTTCACTCGCCATAATGAGCAGTGAAATGTTCCAACTATTGCAAATATATTATTATTGTAACTAGATGTAATAAATATTTGTCATTACTTTTTATTTTATCTCATGTAGTTATTAGCTGATTTTCAACAGCAAAACATATACAAACATCACAATTTAGTTGCATGATAGTCATTTTAAAAAAAAATTGAACTTGCTCTGGAAAAATCTGTAATTATCATAAAAAATCATATAGCTCTATTTTAGGTTTTGAATCTTAAGTTATGGGCATGGATAGGCAATTGATTAACCATTCTACAAAGAAATTCTTCTGTATTATGAATGGAGGGATGTCTGTATATATACTTATATAACTATGTATAATATTGTCAAACTTCTAAAACAAAAAAAAATACATATTGTTGATAGTACAAAAGCAGATAGATAGATTTAATAAAATTCATATCCATTAATTAATTTATTTTTTTAGATCTATTGCTGATAATAGATACCAAACAATTTTACCAAATTTAACTAATAATTTGAAGATAAAATCCTTGACTTTTAACCGATGCAAATTAACCTCAATTCCAAAAGACATATGTGTTGGCCATTACAATTTGTCATCTTTGTAAGTAAATTTATTTGTTGTTGTTTTTTCATGTTTATTGTTTCTTTTTCTGTTTAATATATCCATATATTATAAAGCAATTTTTAAATTTTAAAGGATTATATACATTTGTTAAAATTGCTACCTGCACACACACACATATATATATATTGTGCCGCATGGATCTGCTGAAAGGAACTTACTTACACATATATATGTTTTGGCTGGTTTCAAACTCCTTCATAATACATTTATAATCTTATTTGATTATAAATGTTACGTGAATGAACCGGCACGTTCGAGCAAAATGGGAGATATTATTGATAGCTTTAACTATCAACAATGGCCCACCTTGGCTGCTAGATTCAAATCCCTACTATCCAAACACTTTATTTGTTTCGGAGTAATCCCCAGGGGTGTCAGCTAGTCTCAGACTAATGTATTTGGTCAGTAGGCTCATAATCCAGTGCTCGAAACGATCCCAAAACTAGCCCAGTCTAATTTTAATCAATAATAAAATATAGAAAAAAGAATTGATAAAAAGAATTGACCGACAAATAAAGTTTAATTTTAAAGACAATTTATTAACTAACATTTACTAATTTTAAACATTTTATAAATCTAAATAAAACACACATTTTAAGTTAACATACTATGATATATTTTATGAGGAAGCATAAATAATGTTTGATGTTTATAAATTATCTAACATTCACAAACACGCACATCAATAGTTCATTTTATGCATGCTTATAGAGTTCAAATTACTTGTCTCTGTAGGATTTACGAATTACAGTGGTGGCTACTATATATAAATGAGAATAATAAAATGTTTTACCTAGGATTTTTGGAACATGGATATTGCTTGTTGTTAGCTGCTTCTGATGGAGTATATCTAACCGGTTAAATTTGACGTTTCTTGAGGAGATTTGATGCTAATCCGTTGGTTTTATTCTTGGAAACAGTTGAACATTGATGGAGGATTTCTGAGCTGTTAAGTAGACATTATTTCATGGGCAGGTCTTGCTGATCTTGTTGGACTAAGGGCTGAAATAAGAGCGTATATTCCCAAAAGCTGCTCAGCACTGCATTTCTGTTTCTGGATACATAATATGAATTGCACTGTTATCTCTAGTGAAACAAGACTGACACTAGACAAACTGAAAACTGGACATCTGATAAAAATCTAGCTATTTATGTATGCAAAGTGTTTTTGTTTTAATATCCTCTGGCAATATGTGTTGTCGAAATTTCCCTAATAACTAATCTTTTGACAATGTGTTTTTGAAGATTGTTTAATTAGTAGTAGCCTTCATAAAAGTGTTGTTTTTATATCTTTAATTAATAGCTCACCGCTGTGTTTTTAAATACATTTCATTTCAATATTTATTTTCATGTGTTTTTCAATATGATTTTAACATGCATTTATTATATATCTTATTAACAAGCTTACATTTATTTTTATTTACCATCGCACATATATACACATTTATTCTAATAAACTGGAATGAAAAGAGATTTATATTTTAACTTTTAATTTATAATAATAACACTCTTTAACTTTTATGAACTCTTAGTTTTATCTTTTCTAAACAAAACTCCCCCTCCCCCCCCTTTTAATCAATTATTTTCTAACTTTTATTTCAAACTCTTTTACGAAACTAAACTGTAATAAAACTCTTAAACTTTTAAATCCGTTTTCTTTTACAAAAGATTATTTTAATAATTTTTTTAGATAAATTATCATGTGCCAATTTCAATATTGATACAATATATATATATATATATTGCATTTATACTATATCTTCACTTTTTGATACATTCAGTATATCATACGATATTTCATCATGTAGACATATTATTAATCACTATAAAATATTTGAAAACCAGGTACTCTTCACAAACCTGGAGCTTTAATTGTAAATATAGGGAATTTAACTCAGACTTTCAAGCACCCACTATCTCATACAACTGATACACATGACCACACACATGTAGAAAAGATAAATAATCACCAATATATGTATTTCATGCTAAACCAGCACTCATCAGTTGCTCCAGATTATCATTTTCCACACACATATATAATCAGTGCTCAGTTTATATTAAGATAGCAAATATTCACACTTTAATGGACAGGCTTCAATTCATTCTAACTTTTCAGCCATCCATATCATTGAAAATCTGATGATAAAAAAGCAGATTTTCAATGATATGGATGGCTGAAAAGTTGGAAGTTGGAATGGATTGAAGCCTGTCTATTAAAGTGTGAATATTTGCTATCTTAATATAAACTGAGCACTGATTATATATGTGTGTGGAAGATGATAATCTGGAGCAACTGATGAGTGCAGGTTTAGCATGAAATATGTATATTGGTGATTATTTATCTTTTCTACATGTGTGTGGTCATGTGTATCACTTGTATAAAATAATGGATAGATAGTGGGTTAGCACTTTCCATCATCAAATTTTCAATGATATGGATGGCTGAAAAGTTGGAAGTTGGAATGGACTGAAGCCTGTCTATTAAAGTGTGAATATTTGCTATCTTAATATAAACTGAGCACTGATTATATGTGTGTGTGGAAGATGATAATCTGGAGCAACTGATGAGTGCTGGTTTAGCATGAAATATGTATATTGGTGATTATTTATCTTTTCTACATGTGTGTGGTCATGTGTATTAGTTGTATGAGATAGTGGATAGATAGTGGGTGCTTGAAAGTATGAGTTCAAATCCCCTATATTTATAATTACTATAACAAATATGATCTTTTGTTAGGCAATAATTTAATATATATACTGTATATGTAAATGTTTCTTTAATAAATATTTTTTTTACAAATAACTTTTTTGTATATTTGATAATAATTCTATTTTTCATAATTAATAAATTTTTTTGTAACTAAATAATATGGACTGAAACTCTATAACAGGGCCAGTGGAAGATGATATGCAAGATAAGCAATGCATGAGATTGTTGATACAACAGGGATGAGGAAATGATGCAGAATTAAGAATACATTTATTTTTGTTTTGTTGCTAATTATTGCAATTTGATTCATTACTTCTACAAAATAAGGAAATATAAACATATTAAAATAAATAATCACTTCTTGAAATATGATTTGTCAATTATAATTTTCTATGTTGTTTTGTTCTCTTACAATATTCTCATTTATGTATTTTACATTGATTTTACACAATTGCATTTCAAATCACATTGCTGTGTGATGTGAAAATGGAATAATCCATTTTACTATTAATATCCATGTCATTTATATATATATATATATATATATATATAAATTGTAATGAGCACAGACGATGTTACATAATTTTTTTTTATTATTAAACATGAAATTAAAATAAAAAGTTCACGTTTAAAAATTTTCTTTAAGAATTAAAAATTGAAATTAAATATCATCTTAAACTCGTATATATAAATCGCACAGAAAAAAAAAAAAAATTATTAAACGAAAACTTTATTAAAGAAAAAGTGTTTTAAAACTAAATTTTCAGTAGAGATTTAAAGATAAAAATATATCTTTAAGTTTGAAAACACATTAATTAATCAGAAATAGAAATGATTGTTATAATTAGTTAAATGTAAACTAGCCTTGGGCATTTAAATGTAAAAACATTGGTCAGATAGGAAAACAATAGAAACAAACAGCCAATGAATGAAAAACAATGGAATCGGACCTCAGCGAAAGGACCATATCATCATCATGATGTAACGTCCATTGGATCCTTCAAATTAATATAAAAGGACAAGTTTGAAAATTATTAATTTATTATGATGTGACTATATGTATTAGTGCGGAGTTGGAGGAGAAGGGATTGAAAAGACACACTCTTCAATCCCTTCAGTTTTGTTTAAAAAAAAAAAAGAAATGACATCATTTTTTCTACATTAAGGACCAGCTAAACTAAAAGACCTCTGGATAAATAAAAATTAATGGCTAACTGGATACCAATATCTATTTAGGACGGCATGAGAATTCACTTTCAAATGGCAAGTCACGGATAAAGCTGGACATTTTTCAAAATCGTAAGAACTTTATATACATTTCTAAACAATAAGAACTTTATTTCTAAAACTTGTTCCGTATTTAAAAAGAAATAGATTCCTATCTGATCAACTTAATTTATTAATTAGTTACAATTTTATTTGATGTATTTTTTTTTAAAATCATTTCCATTTAGTTGTTTTTTTTGTTCTTTAAGTTTTATTATGATTTATGTTTTTCATTAAACTAGTTATATAAATATTAAACTTAAGTCGGGTGTGAATGGCTATATAGATTTGTAAAGTTATATTAGGGGAGGGTAATCTTAGGTTATTCAGTTCGTAGTTGAATTAGGTCAATGGATTCGATATATTGGTGTAATTAGTAGATGTAGTTCAAGATTTGCTATGGGCAGAATCGCTATTATATGCCGCACACACTCGTTTTGCCTATGGGAGGAATTATAAGACAGAGACCGCAGTTCCTTTCCTATGGAGTTTTTTTTTATTGCTCTCATCATCAGATAGATGTAATATTCCTATCTGAAGAGAAACAGTTTCTTCTCTTAACCTAATTGTGCTGCCGTATTCGTATTACATTGAACGCATAGATATATCAGATGGATTGAAGTTTGGTTTGACTGTGAACCTTTGGCCTAAGGTTAAATAAGGATAGAATATTTTCTTTCAAATGCAAATCTGTGTAGTCTATTCATACTCGACACTCTAAATAAAAATGCATTAAATTTAAGTTGGTATGGAAGTTGCATGGATTCGTTATCGGTTAATTGTGTTTTTGGTTTTCATATTTGATCAAAATATATAGACATTCGATAAATAATGATACCTTATGGTGAGTATCTAAAATGTATTTATTCGGGCATCTTACGATGAATGCTAGTGGGTTTCTTATATTCCCTATGCAATTGTCAGTATCAATGATTTTGTATTTTGATCGTTTATGTTTACTTTGAAATGTTTTTAACCATGTAATCTATGTAACCAATCTATACTCAACATTATAAAACAAGCTTTTATAATCCCATCTGTGCGAACTTATAAAAGAATTAAAATGTAAATTTATAAAAATTAAATGTAAATTAAAATCAAAGTTAAAAATGTAAGTTAAATTTTAAAATGTAAAACTAATACTAAAATAATTTTAAATTTTATATATATGTGCGTAAATAAATGTTGTGTGCTAATTACTGGCAGTGGCTTATTTTATTCTTTTTTTTTTAAATTATTCTTAGATAAGATATTATATTATTAAATCTCTGCTAATCCCTGAGCTAGTGACTTGGGCTAACGACCGAAATCAAAATTTAAAAAAAAATTATTTTTTTTTGACTTACGTATCTGCCTACTTTATAAATTTTTCTAGGTTCAAATGCCTAGATGGCACCCTGTAGTGCAGATTATGGTAAGCAGTAATCTCCAGATCGTTAAAATATATATATATTGTTATGGCTATTTGGTATTTGTAAAATAATAATAATAATAAACATAATTTTAAAAATTTTTATTGGTTTATTATAAGAATAATATCTTTAATTTACTATAACTTAAAAAAAATCCAAGATGTCTCTCTGTATTTTTATAGCATTTAAAATTCTTATAGCAATTTTGTTTAGTTTAAAAACACACACATGTAAAAAAAAACAGAAAGGCAATATACTAATAAAATGCATAATATTGTATATATGTTAATAAATTAATTAAAATAGCATCAATTAAAGCAATATTTATATTAGTGTACATATAATGGTAAAGCTAAATAAGGACAAACTTTTAATGTAATAATTAAATGTGTCAATGCATGTATGGAATATTTATGTTTCTGTGATATATTTAAATATAAAAGAATACCATTTTAAAATTTAGGTAAACTTATTTTAAATCTGAAATATAGTTTAAAAATTAATTGAATTATTTTGTAAACAATTAAATAAGAAAAGTCTAAAAACTAATGAATTTCATTTCTTAAAAAATTACTTATTATCCACTTTAGATCTTTAAAAATGAATAAAAAATGTATTGTGATTTTCCTAAAGTTTACTACATTAATGGATTAATTCAAAAGATAAAATTTTGGCATCATTTATTGTTCTACCAGAAATTATCCTTCTCACTTCTTTATGATTTTACAATTAAAGTGCCTAAGGTTTTCAATAATTTTTTAAATTAAAAAAAAACATTTTACAAGATTTAACCAAGAGAAAAATAAGTGTAGCTCTTAAAGACTTTAAAAGTGAACTTTAGATTATAAAGAATATTTGGTTTTACTTATTATACACAGACTACATACAATAGTCAAATATGTTTAAAAATACATATATACAAGCAACAAAGATTACAAATTATAAAATTATCATAAAAAAGCCTTTTTTGGCAAATTATGTTTTTTGCCCTTTTTAATATGTCACCATGATTTAAAGCACATACAGCGACATCTATATCAATACATGAGAGAAGACAGATAAACAAATGGATATCTGACATGATCTATTATGTGATTTTTTTTCAATCCTACTACAAAATTACTCTGTTATATATATTGAATGGATATATATCCACATATATTAATTAATTAACTATCCATTATTTATCCATTAACCACTTATTATTTAACTTAATGGATGTTTTGTATATATTCATACAGTTGTTTTTATTATACATGATATAGTTTGTTTCATATATTTTATGTCTATTAACATTTTTAATATAATCAAGAACACTTATATTATCAATACAATTTATTTTATGTCAGTACTGCAAATAATGAACATATAACGCAGATCTATCATCTTTCCTAGCAATAGCATTATTGTGTTCTTTAGCTCTTTCTTCCAATTGCTTTGATGTCTGGCCATAGTAAACCATATTACAAAATTTACATATAATTTTATAAACCATTCCTCTCTTATATTTTATATCATCTTTCATCCTACAATTAGTTATCAATTTATCTAAATTTTTGCTATTAGCCCTTCCCACATTAATGTTTTTATCTATACAATTTTTACTTTTTTTATTTAATATATTATATACACTAGGCAAATATGAAATATTTATCCACTTCTTTTGTTTGTTAGTCCTACATCTATTATTATTCATGCTATTCACCCCATATTGTGAAAATATATTGTCAATACTATGTGCTGCATATCCATATCCCATATATGTTTGTTTAAATTTATCCTTCTGTAACATAGCAATATTTTTATCTGTATTAAATCTATCATTCTTATATTTAAAATTCTTAATTACACTCATCTGCTATGTTACAGAAGGATAAATTTAAACAAACATATATGGGATATGGATATGCAGCACATAGTATTGACAATATATTTTCACAATATGGGGTAAATAGCATGAATAATAATAGATGTAGGACTAATAAACAAAAGAAGTGGATAAAAAAATATGTTTTGCCTAGTGTATATAATATATTAAATAAAAAAAATAAAAATTATATAGATAAAAACATTAATGTGGGATGGGCTAATAGCAAAAATTTAGATAAATTGATAACTAATTGTAGGATGAAAGATGATATAAAATATAAGAGAGGAATGGTTTATAAAATTATATGTAAATTTTGTAATATGGTTTACCATGGCCAGACGTCAAAGCAATTGGAAGAAAGAGCTAAAGAACACAATGATGCTATTGCTAGGAAAGATGATAGATCTGTGTTATATGTTCATTATTTGCAGTACGGACATAAAATAAATTGTATTGATAATATAAGTGTTCTTGATTATATTAAAAATGTTAATAGACATAAAATATATGAAACAAACTATATCATGTATAATAAAAATAATTGTATGAATATATACAAAACATCCATTAAGTTAAATAATAAGTGTTTAATGGATAAAGAATGGATAGTTAATTAATTAATATATGTGGATAAATATCCATTCAATATATATAACAGAGTAATTTTGTAGTAGGATTGGGAAAAAAATCACAGAATAGATTGTGTCAGATATCCATTTGTTTATTTGTCTTCTCTCATGTATTGATATAGATGTCGCTGTATGTGCTTTAAATCGTGGAGACATATTGAAAAGAGCAAAAAACATAATTTGCCGAAAAAGGCTTTTTTATGATAATTTTATAATTTGTAATCTTTGTTGCTTGTATATATGTATTTTTAAACATATTTGACTATTGTATACTTGAAGTGCAACATAAAAAAAGAATTGGTTTTAATTCTGATTCTTTTTCTGTATAGACTATATAATATAGTTGCTTTAAAAGAGAAATGCTGGAGTAAGAAAAAAAGATGTTCTATAAGTAATATAATTTAAATCATATACATTATTATTTCAATATTGATGACTTAGTATGGTGTAATTTGTTTTGGGGAGAGAATGTTAATGAATGTTAATATAAGTACATCAAAGACTGTATGATGAATATTTATATAATTAATTACTTTTGCCAACTATAAATAAACTTGGCGATGCTGATTTAAAAAAAAAAAATTAATAGAATGTTTCAATCTACAAGTTTATTTAAGCAACAGTTAATGTAGAGGAATTGTATGAAAAAATTATGTCTGTTTAAAAAAATTATTTTCAAGGGAATTATCTGAATTTAAAAATCCACTGGATGTTCTAAGTTATATTCATGAAATTTATTGACTGTTTCATTCCAAAATTTGAGCATATCTTTAAGAATATTATTAACTGTTTATACAAGTATAGCTAGTGGGGGAGAGATCATTTCAAAGTTAAAAATCATAAAAAATTATTTACATTCGACAATGATGCAAGATCGGTTGGTAAATTTCTCAGTGTTAGCTATTATTATATAATAATTAAAGGGAATTTAAACACAGATTTTCACACTCCCTTTGGCTATCTACTCCATCTTATACAACATACACCACATGTGAAAAAGATAACTGTCTCCAATATACATTTTGTGCTGAATCAGCACTCATCAGTTGGTCCAGATGCATATATACAATCAGTGCTCAGTTTATATTAAAATATCAAATCATCAAACTTTAATTGACATGCTTCAATCTTCTCCATCCTCCAACTCTTGCATCAGTTATATAAAATGGAATCGATCACTGAAGGGAGCTTGGAATTCTGTGTTTAAATCCCTTGTAATTGCATCTAAAGTTCAGTATATATAATATACTTGTATTAAAAAAATTATAAATTCAGCCAGAATGCTACCCATCTCTCTTCTTTGTATTTAAATGGACATATTAAGCTCCTATATATGAGGGGTCAGAGTGACTTAAAGTCAACATGAGCATGACATCAATATTAGCATCCTCAATGGCTTTGAGTATTCCATCATATGGATGGCAGAAAAAATGGAGGGTGAAAAAGATTGAAACTTCTATTAAAGTTTGAAGATTTTTCTATCTTAATATAAACTGAGCACTGGTTGTATATGTGCGGTAGATGATGATCTGGACCAACTGATGAATACTAATTCAGCACAAAGTATGTATTTTGGAGATTATTTATCTTTTTCCACGTATGGAATGTGTATCGGTTATATAAAATGGAGTTGATAGCTGAATGGAGCTTGAAAGTCTTGGTTTCAATCCCTTCTAATTACATCTAAAGTTCAGTATATATAATATACTTGTATTTAAATTATGTAATAGTAATTTTTGTCGTTATTTTTAATAAAACAAAACTTTTTTTGAAGCGGAGTGGGTGCCAAGCACTATTTTGCATAAGACCGCTGGGTACTTGCAATGAAGAAAAGATATGAGGCCTTTTCACATACCAAATAAATATGTAATCTTGCGAGCATCAAATAAACCCTGCAATTTAAGTGTTATTTCTCGTTGAAAAATTTATTTTTAAACGCGAGCATCAAATGAACCTTGTGATTTCATACTAAACGATAGCTGCAATTTTACACTTATTTATTTCGCTATTGGATTACTTTATTGACTTTGTTGTTTTCTTTTATTTTTTTCAAAAACACTTTGGCATTTGTTTTAAAAAAACGAAATATAAAACAATTTTTTCCACCTGCATGAAAATGCAAGAGGGGGTGATGGGAGATATAGATAGATAAGATTAAAATATGAGAGAAAATTATTAACAAATAATGAATGCGAGCATCAAATAAACCATGCGACCGATATCAAAACCATTTTCCCTCCAGTCTAAAAATGTCATGAAACTGCTGCAATTTTACACTTATTTATTTCGCTATTGAATTACTTTGTTGTTTTCGTTTATTTTTTGTTGGTTTATCAAAAACACATTACCATATCATTCGTTTTTAAAAAATGATGTTAAACTATTTTTTCCGCCTGCATAAAAAATGAGAGAGGAAGTAATGGAAGATAATAGATAGATAAGATTAAAATATGAGAGAAAATTACTAGCAAATAATGTCTAAGGAATATTTAAAATAGACTGAAATAATTTATTCTCAGTTCAACTGTGCCTGAACGCATTATTATAATTCAAAAGCTAGATTCTTAAAGAATTATTTTTACCAAACCATCGTAAATAACAACCATTTTCTTTTATTTATGTCAGTTCATCAGTCAGATAAAAAATGGTCAATGAATTGTTATTAATAAAAGAAAATGTGCATTGTTTACAAGTTGATAAAAAAGGAGTTTTTTAAGAATCTGACTTACGAATCATAGAACTTTGTTGGTTTGTGAATAAATTATATGTTACATATTTACTAATCCCTATTTATTATTAAAAACATTAGAAAAGAAAAGAGATAGGTTATCAAAATAATTATCGAGAACTTTACGAAACTTTCAAATTCATTCAAATAGTGTAAAAAGTAAATTCAATTATTGAATGAACATGTGCAAACCATTGCTTATTAATGAAAAACAAAGCCATAAATCAGCAGTATGCTATAATATGTCTTTGAGATTTTTCACCTTCTGACCAATAAGAAGAAACTAGTGTGGGGATTTGGTTACCACTAGCCAGCTGATATCAACTGACTATTCTAGCATACAAAGATGGCTATAGAGAAGATAGACTAGGAATGCTATTATTAATGCATATTATTAAATGTAAGCTAAGATAATCATGTGATGATGATGATGATGATGTACATATATATATATATTAATTTTTATTAAGAAATCAGGTATATAATAATTAAGCAACATGATAACATCTCAACATTAGTAATAGTTCATTTCTGTCAACACAATTTACTCAACCTCTACAACATTAACATAGACATGTATAGATATTTTCAAAACTAAATGCTAAAAGATACGAAGTTTTACATATATCTAAGTATGAAACTCCACAACATAATTGCACAGGAATAAAAAAATGGGCTTTTTTTTATTCTATAAAAAAGAGCGCTTGAATTAAAAAAATTGTGATTATCAGATAAAATAATTTTAACGTTTGTCTAGCAGGAATGGTCAAGTTCTTCAGTAATAGAAGTCATCTATAATACTTTTCATTCATTTTTGGAATTAATTTTGGGTTGCTAAGAACAAAGCAAGCCATTGAATGTTGGAACACTTACCAATTCTTTTGACAGATACCATTTAAAAGCTAAAAATTAAAAGCTTCAAAATATCTATTTTTTTTACTGCTCTTTAATCTCCCCTAGTTTTTGGGGAGGGGGGGGAAATAGATGTAAAAAGGCATTGTTCTGAATGATAATGGTAATAAAAGTCTTACAATTTATATTTCTTTATTGTTCCTAATTATTTGTTGTTATTTTTTTAAAAAAAATATATTTCTGAGTATTTTTTTGACACATTTTGCAATTATGTGTTCATTGGGTGCAAGTAACGTATGTGTATATTTTATGTGTTTTAGTGGTAAATATTATTAATAAAATTATTTTTTAATGATTGTTTTATACGTCTCTTATAATTTAGTGATTGTTTATGCATATGGAAGTTTATTCCGTATTTTTTATTCAATATACTTTTAGGGGGGCGAGAAAATGTAGTTTTTAAGATAAAAATTTTTTGCTTTACAATGTTAATTGATTCTAATTACGCATTTATTCCTGAAAATTATACAAATGTTTACTTTTTTAATAGATTTATTTGTGTGTGAACATGTTAGCTTTAGTCTTGCAATATGGTATTTATTAGACTTGCTGTATCTTTTCATATCTATGTCAACCTGCCAATAACTTTGTAAATCTTGCAAAAATATCATGTACAAGATCCACCTACATGTTACTTTTTTGCAAATCTTGGGGGGGGATGAATCATTTACAAAAGCCATGTACATGTTATTTTGGTCAGATCACAAGATTACAAAGTTATCAGCAGATTGATACGAATGTGAAAAGGCACATCATCTAATACTATATTACAGAAATAGTACACAAGTACCAGGCACTGATACCCTTTCTCCAAGCCTGTTCTTTAAAATAAATTTTTATTTGTAAACTAAAATAACAACAAATAATTAAAATTGAAATACTAAAACATTAGCAGTAGATCATAGAAATGATCTATATTGTAATGAAATGGTCTATTTCTAAAAGAGAGATACATCTCATTATGATCATTAATTTAATTATCTCAGTCAAGATAATCATAAGAGCATTCTTAATTAAATAGAATGAAATTTGACTTAATATACCTTCTTCCATTTCACCTCTATTCAGCTCACATTATGCCATGGCATTCAAACTTAGGAAGAATATGCATGGGTTCTACTTCAGAGTATGATTATATCATGATTAATATGCAAATTATATATATATGTGTGTGTGTGTGTGTGATGTGATGAAGTGGGGAGTAGATAAAGAAATTGGCAATGATTTTGATTGTGATATTAAATTAATAAAATCATTAACATTTACAAATATTATTCATTATTGTAATTTAACATAAAATATGAATTATACAATTATTACCTGATGATTGGATAAGCTGATCATCCTTCATTGCATTTCTTGAATATCTGATAATCCAATCTCATTTTATCTCTACGAAGGATAATCATTCATTACCCAAACTTGGTAATTCAAACTTTACAGCACAAAAAGAATTTTAAACTCTCATCCAAATAATTTTATGTTTATACTAACTAATTTTCCTATTCTTAGCTTTTTTTTACTTCTAGTGAGTTTATCCACACATTAGGATTTTGTGAGGATTACTCTATATTTTGGGAGCCTTTTCCTAATGGTATGATAATATATGATAGGGAAGATCAATCATACAAGTGTTTTAGTGATGTATCCTGAATAATAAACATTTAATAAAGAAATGAATTGTAACAAACATTTAATATTTAACACTGTAATTGTCATAGTATAGGTATTTAATATTATATAAAAAATACTTTTAGTCTATGAAAGTGGTCAAACTTATTATCAAGCAAGCTTGGGGTATCTATGCCTATATTTCCTTAATAAATTGAAAACAATAATATTTATGACCTTCCCCTCTTTATAAATCTAGATTATAGTTGGATGAAATTCACATATTGTCAAAAGAAAGAAATTAGAATAATAAAAAAATTATATAGATAATATTAATCCTGTGCAATCAAGCCGAAGTTCAAATTAGCAACAATTCATGTTGAAAAATGTCAAAGGAATTTTATTTTAGGAAATCCTTTTTATCTGCCTTATAATCCATTGGATCATGTTCGAATGCTGTTCGAATATTCACGATGGCAATTCCAATTCTTTCATCGACAATCTTCACTCCAATCTAAGAAGTTTTCTTGGTTTACTGTAGCATACCTTTGGTGTTTTATTCAGCATGGATTGGTAGATGCTGATTTTAATTGAAATTCAAATTTAACATTTATGGTTATATGGCAAACAATTTCATCTCCATGATGCCTTCTCTCTTTTAGCCAGACATAGCAACATAACTCTGTTGATAAATTTGCTTGAAGTTTTTGGTTTTATAGAGTGAATAATGGATTTCTATTTTTAAAAATCTCAAATTAAGATTGAGATGGTTTCTTACTTTTAATATTGAAATTCACTATTATTACAAATAAAATGGTTCCAAGATTAGTAAAGTAAAATTTTACAAAATATATAGTTTATCCATATTGATTCAAGCAGTTTTCTCCCTATTTCCTGTTATTATTGTCTTTTTTATAGATATGATATTTTCAATGGCTGTTGTTCAATAATCTTGAATGGTGGATTCAAAGTTAGATTTTATCAAAATGCATGTTGATTAGCCAATATTATTTTCAAATCTCTTTTTTGAAGAAAAAAGGCATTTCATTTTTTATATTATGCTGTTTTTCAGAGTGTTTTATTTTATATTTTATTATTTTAATGAGTCAATTTGAGTTCACATTTTTATTTCAATTATTGGCCTCATTTTAATATATGCATGGCTTATGGAATGGATTAATAAACAAAAAAAAATTTTTCTTTCTTTTGATTTTTATGAATTACTTGCTTGCTTGCGTTTTGAAGTTTGGTCATTTTTAAGTCAATATTGTTAGGAATATAGTTTTGAATGACGAATTGAAACAAACTTATTAGTATATAATGAATAATATGCTTTTGGTTTATTTAAATGTGTAATCCTTAATTAGTGTTAAAAAATATTGCTAGGTGCTTATTTCAACGTTTAGTTTTATATCTCTATCTTAGGTATTTTTTGTGTGTGTATGTGACATGAGTTGTTTTTAATTGGTGATAAAAAGCATGTGTGGGATTTTTTGGTGGTATGTAAGGTATCACCCTACAATATATATGCTACATCCTAATGTTCAAATTCCTTTTTTTTTCCTCCACGCTTTCTACATTTATTGAGTGGACTTTTTATAACAGTAAAAAAAAAAAAAAAAGTAATGTAAAAAACATTCTCAATCAAACTTATCTATTAAACAAATTTCGAAGTGGTACACTTTTTAATCTTTACTTATAAAATATAAAAAAAAAATACTAATTATATACAGAGTTTCAGTTTAGATTATTTACAAGCAAATAAAAATCGATAAAAATTTACTTATTAAATAAATGTTTTATGTATTAAAGTGTGACACAATCATTTCCATGAGTTGGACAGTGACGAAAAATGCACATGGTGATATGTTTATGTGATGAAATGCCACGAAGGCTATTTTTTATGAATTACAAGAAAAAATAGATACTTATTGCAGTCCTTAGGTAGAAGCACCTAAACAATAATGAATTTGTTAATCAATAAATAAATAAACAAACACATTTTACTATTAATTAAAATTTCAAAGCAAACAATTTTCATGATTAATCAAAATGTATAAAATAAATGTCTTTTCTCCAACAAAAAAAAATTTTAATTATTATTTCGACAAAATAATCCAAAAGATGGCATATTTTCATGAATTTCAATTGTAGATCCATGCGATAATGCAGATAAGAATGACAATCAGGCTCTACTTATTGCTCCATAAAAGATTTTGTGACATCAAATGGTCATGTGTTTTCTTTTTTATTTCTGTGTACAATTTTCATGATATTTCGTGTACTTCATAGAAGTATGTGCACTGCTCTCTCTGATTTGAAAGAGTTTTGTCAGTAAATAATAGCCAGTAAGAATATAACATTAGTATTTTGCAGCATGATCTAAATAAATGTGTGCATGAAAAGCTTTATGTTACATAGAATTATGTTATGTAAAAAAAAAAACAAAGGAAAGATCCAAGAGTGAATGTATGTCTATATTCATTTCTCACACAGAGATTTCCAAGTGTAGCAGTAATGGATTTTTTCTACTATATTCACTTGAATGACAGAATAAATTGCAAACTCTATTTGTGCAATACTTTCATAAATGATATCCATGCATTTGAGATATGATAGCCAAAAATATACCAGCAAACTTCTAACATGGATAACCATTGATTGCTTCAAATTTTACCAGGAAGTTTTCTTTTGTGCAAGGAGAAATAATATGTACAAATGAAACATCCAAATAAATGAAGCATGACTCACAAGTCATTGCAAGTACAATCATGGAAGGAAACTATTAGGTGAAAAACATTTTTTATTGCAAAATAACACCATCCAAGTAGTTGACAAGAAAAACCATGGAGTTAGAATAAACAGACAATGAAAAATTGTGTGCTGATATTTCTGTGTGCTGCATCTAAACAGGGATACTCAGCTTATCATTATTAAAAGAGAATGCTTTATGTCCTCTGACAAAGATGCAAATTTAAATGCAAGATATTTTAAGATTTGACAGCAAACCATCAACATTATATTGACCCAAAATAGTAGATCATAAGCAAGCTATTGAACATTTGTAGACTAAGATAAAGTGTAAAATTAAAAAAAAAAGACCTATCTCCAGAACTATTACAATTCTCATTTAAATCATATCCGTTGGAAAATATCATAACAGAACAGCAAGTAATACCTCTTTACAGCATTACCCAAGAACATTCAACTAACTTTTTCACTTATAATGTTACCTTGTGTTTTTCTGAAGGTTTGTAATCATGGTATTTTAATTATATTTACATATTAAACTATTTCTATCATTTAATATTAAGTATTGAATGTCTTTAGAAAAATGTAACTTTATTTAAATTTTCCCTTTATAACTGAATATATTTGGAAAATTTAAATAAAGTTAAATTATTTTAAAGACATTCAATACTTAATATTAAATGATGGAAATAGTCCAATATATAAATACATATAATGTTACCTTATATAGTTTTTTTATAAAATTACATCTCATTTATCTTCATTAGTTGATATATATATATATATATATATATATATATATATATATATATATATATATATATATATATATATATATATATAATCAAAATTATCGCAAGTTCACAACTCCACCATATCTAATCTGTTTGATGTGTGAATTTGGGGTAATTTTGATTATTTATTGACTAGTTTAACTTTATTCTTTTAATGTTTATGTATATATTCTTAATATGATCAAATTTCAATATTAAAATTTTATATAAAAATATTTATTAATTTTATAATTATGTTTACTTTAATTTATATTTTTTATATATATAAAAATGATATAAAATGACTTCAGTATTGTTTGTCTCCATTAGTTTGCAGCATTTTTTTATATAAAATTATACATTAAAATTTTTTGTTCATGTGCACACTAATTCATATTGGTCTTTTATTTATATAAATATATATATATATATGATATATATGAGATAGTGTTTTAGATCTAGTTTCTATACTCTATCCCCAGGGAGAGAAACAGTTGAAATAGTGATCTGGGGGTGAGAAATGAAAGAGTGTTTTTGTTTTTTGTTTAAAAAATTATGTGGGTTTGGATGATCTTTGACATATATATATATAAATTTTAAATTATGTTCATATTAATAAGTTTTATTAGTCATCATTAGACAAGAGCCCTATCCAACAATGAATAATATTTGTGTGGTGTATTTTTCATTACCCCAATGTCACAAAAGATAGGGACTGGTTTTTATCGACTTTTAACACCTTGTGGAATGATGTAATTATAAACATATGATCAAAGACATCTGAAAAAGATGCATGATTCTCAAGATGCATCTTTTGTGCTGAACTAGCACTCATCAGTTAGCCAGACCACAATCTCTTACACATATCTTTATCATTGTTCAGTATATATACAGGTACCAAATTACTACAGTTTATTTGATAAGTGTCAAATGTGCTGCCACCACAATTTTGACATAAATCTAGTTTACTACAAAAATATTATGTTCATATTAGTTTGTATTGTTATATACATATATTGTAATGGAAAACAGAGATGTAGAAAATTGATGACAATTATTTAACAGTAACTTCCATAGTATAAGTTTGGACCCATACCCCATGATAAATAATATATATATATATATATATATATATATTTATTATGGGGATATATATATATATATATATATATATATATATATATATATATATATATATACAACTACAACCATTAAATGTCTGTATTTTTAAATCATATAATAATAATTCAAACAAATATATTTAATACAGTATTCAAAATTAAATAATACATTCTTTACCAGAAGTACTTTCAATTGTTTCACTGACAATCTTTATCAACTGTTAATACAAATGTACAAAAAAGTAAAAACTTGCATTACCCATCATTCAATCTATTCAAATTTCCCACAATTCTGTTGTCTTTATATTAGCCGATTGTTTATTCATTAAACCACCTCTATTCCTAGATATCATCATTGCCTCTTTAATTTTACGTTTTTCACTACACCTTTCAATTTGAATAATTTTTATATCTCTATTATTAAATTTAAAACCATAATTACATGTTCTATTATGATCAAATATAATTGATGGAGTATTCATATTTACCGAAGATATATTTTCTTTCTGTACATGTTTATATAATGTCTTATGACCATTATATCGTTTTTGTAATGTACATTTGGATTCCCCTATATATTTTATTCCACAACCACATTTCAACATATATATAACAGAACTTAATTCAAACTTAGAAATCTTGGCTTTGGAGTTATTTATCATATCATTTATATTATTTGAAGAGAAAAAAGAAATTCTACACAAACTACTATAAAGTTTATTAATTAATTTAGCTTGTTGATTAGATATAAAAGGAATAGAAATCCATTTATCACTTTTTAATTTACTTAATATTTTCTTATTATTACTTTTATTTTGATTATATTTTGTAATTGTATTATAAACAATATTCCTTCCATAACCAACATTCAACATATCAGTCATATATACATTAATATTTTCAATTTTATCACTAATAAATTTGCACAAATAATCATTTCTAAACAAAAATGACTTCAAACCAACTAATTTATGACTCATATGAACTTTAGAATTATATGGAATATAACCCCTAATTTCCACAGGCTTTAAAATCATATTATAATCAAATACATTATTATTTCTTTTAATAAATATATCTAAAAACTTTATAGAATCTTCCCTCTCTTCATTTAACACCCATTTTACATTATTAATCATATTTAACTCATTAAACAAATTAACTATTCTTTCATTATGTGCACATATAAATACATCATCAACATATCTACAATATACTTTAATTCTCTTATATTTTATCTGAGACAATATCTTAACCTCATAACTAGAAATAAGAGGTTAAGATATTATCTCAGATAAAATATAAGAGAATTAAAGTATATTGTAGATATGTTGATGATGTATTTATATGTGCACATAATGAAAGAATAGTTAATTTGTTTAGTGAGAATATATTATTTAATTTTGAATACTGTATTATATATATATAACCATTAAATGTCTGTATTTTTAAATCATATAATAATAATTCAAACAAATTTATTTAACACAGTATTCAAATTTTAAACAATAAATTCTTTACCAGAAGTACTTTCAATTGTATCACTGACAATCTTTATCAACCATTAATACAAATGTACACAAAATAAACTTATATTACCCATCATTCAATCCATTCAAATTTCTCAGAATTCTGTTGTTTTTATATTAGCTGATTGTCTATTCATTAAACTCTCTCTATTCCTAGATATCATCATTGCCTCCTTAATTTTTCATTTACTTTCAATTTGAATAATTTTTATGAAAAATTAAGGAGGCAATGATGATATCTAGAAATAGAGTGAGATTAATGAATAGACAATCAGCTAATATAAAAACAACAGAATTGTGGGAAATTTGAACGGATTGAATGATGGGTAATATAAGTTTATTTTATGTACATTTGTATTAATGGTTGATAAAGATTGTCAGTGATATAATTTAAAGTACTTCTGGTAAAGAATTTATTGTTTAAAATTTGAATATTGTGTTAAATAAATTTGTTTGAATTATTATTAATATATATATATGTTGATACGAAGATTTTCATGGGTTGCATATATCAATATTTAAAATATTTTAACATGGATGAACCCACAAAATATGTCTTATATATATATAATGTAAATTGATAAAAAAAATCAAGTCAGATGTCACATGACCTAATTTTAATAAAGCTCATGTTACAAATGTTATATATAGAGTTTGCAAAGCAAACTCTTAACAAGCTTTGAGAATACCCTCAATCCCAGACCAGTTTCTGCATCTAGCATCATCAATGAGGTGTTAGGATATTCATACACCTCACTGATGATGCTAGATGCAGAAACCGGTCTGGGGTTGAGGGTATTCTCAAAGTTTGTTAAGAGTTTGTTTTGTGAACTATATATATATATATAATGATATTAAATAAAATCAACATGCATATATATATATATCGTACTTTTTTCAGATGTGTGCATAAAATATCAATAAGAAGTTGAATAAAATTCTAATAATAATAAAAAAGCTTTCATAAATGATTAGGTTTTATGGTCACAAGCACTCCAAAAGTATTTATTTGTTTTATGTTTCAATAATAAGAAACTCTAAGGGCCAAAGCTCCTCAAAAAAGAAATTTTACTTAAATACTAGTGAAATAGCAATCAACATCAATGCAAATTATTGCCATGACATTCCAGCACATCTTTCAGGGGTTTTCATGTTATCTCAGAGTTATGGATGATTTACAAGTATATATGAGTTGAAGTTATATTGTTTTAACTTAGTTATAAACAAACAAATGGATTGACAAACAATAATTTAACAATTTATTAACAAAACAAAACATACATAAGTTGGTTATATTTATATACTAGTGATTCTAACTAGATGTAAAATTAAGCAAATTCAACATATAATATATTTTCTGTTTTTTAAGTCTAATGAAAATATTTCAACAGTTAATATATGTTCATTTTTAAGTCTATACAAGTAATTCCAAATGCAGATATAAAATGAAAAGTACCACAATAGTTAATATATTTTCACTTATAAGTTTATATTAATGATTCCAACTGCAAATACATAATATAAAAAATTACAACAATTAATATATGTGAATATTTTGCCAGTCAAAATATACCTAAAGTCCCAAATCATGGGTTTTTATATATCTTTTTTTATGGTTATAGTCATCATAACTCCTCTTGAAGAGTATGATTTTTTTCCCTTATAACACTGGATATTTGAATTATAGTTATATCAATATGGTGATGTATTGCATGTTCAATATATAGGCCTTTGGCAATTTAGTAGCACAATACGTGTTTTTCTTTACTGGCATCTTAGAGGTTGTAGAAATCTAGTTCCACAGATGTCAATGTTATTTATGAGATTGGACTGCGTAGTTAGATTCTTTTGAATGATGTGCTATTTGTTTCTTAGTCTTGCATGCTAAATAATCTACTCAGGAAAAAAGCATTATCATAGCTTCCATTATAGGCATTGCAAGTTTAATTAGCTGTAAAGTCTCTTCTCCTGCATTGCTTATTTCAATACCTACAGCTTGCAATATAGAATCAAATTAGTGTTCTCCACATCAAAAATGGATGACTATGTAGTCCATGAATTTTGAATGACTCCTTTTTATACCTCTCTGTTATTTTTTATCCCCTGTCTATGTCATTTGCCATCAATTGAAACATAAGGTAGACCATTTTTGTCACTTGAATTATGCCAGTGTAAAAATATTTCATTTTTCTCTTCTAAAACATGTGAGGAAAATAAGCTTATATACAATATTACATTATTTTATAACGAAAGAAATAGCTGTTTGCTTTGTTGGAAGATATCAAATCCTTTGCTGACTTTCCTTTTTGTTTCCAATTTCACAGATATTATTAATTTTTAATTTTAGATTTGAATTCATCATTCTATTTATTATACGAATCGACAAGATTTTATTTATAAATCAATTCAAAGCAAGTAAAACCAAAAAGACTTCAAATGTCTTAAAATTTATAAACTACATATTTTGATATTGATAAGTGATCAACAGCATTTTACACCCCTTGAAATCACATTCATTTTTATTTTTTTACTCACATATTGGAGAGTAAATGATCAATAACATTTTGTTTAAATTGCTTTTACAAATATACAATATGATTAAAACGTACATTAATAATTTCATTTTATAGTCTCATGGACAATTGCTTTAGTTTACTGTATATGCAAGCATACAAACACGTTTTTGTTCAAATCTTCAGTAATTAACTCATATATGTCTATGCATAAATTGCCTTCACAGTACCCAATAAATATTACTGCTGAATGCATACATCAACTTTCTTTTAGGCAGTTTATTCTAATGGCACATAATAGTTTATACATTTTTTTCTCTTTTTATTTTTATGCAGTGTTTCACCCTGACAAATGTGGGCTGCACTTGGATTGATATAGTTATAATACATATCATTACTTAGTATGCAGTACATATGTTTGACAGATCCACCTAGTAGTTAGTATATAAAAATAATTAGTATCAAAAATTTTCTTATAATTTTAATGACTTTTAAAAAAATGCTTGTTGAAAATTATGTTTAAATAAGTAATATACTTAGTATGCATCTGGTAGCATTAATCTGTGTGTATCTTTAAAATAAAAAGTGCAAGAGAGGTGCATTAACATTTATTTTAATTATGAAAAAGATGAAAGACAATAAAGTTCTTGAATTAATTTGCAATGATTAAAAAAACTAAATAATTTGAAAGAATGGAGATGAAAATAGTTTAAGAAGAGATGAAATCAAATTTTAAAATTTTTAAATTGACTTAACTAGGAGACAAATAGAGGGTGAATGTGTAGATGGATAATAGCAAAATACACTTTTAATATTTTTTATTGAATACACGAAACTTAAAAAAAAGCTTTGTGTTTTAAATTGTTTGATAGTGAACAAAGATTCTAGTTCAATTCTGGTGAAGCAAAATATCATTTAGTATAAATGACATCAGTGTATTACAATGAATAGAACTACTTGTGAAAATTGTTATATTTTGCCATTCTTTTCTCCTTAAAAAAACTTATAATACTTCATTCATATACACTTTAATGCAAGTAATTTTCTTAACCTTCTTTATTTTCTTACAGTTTCGACTGTCCAGCAGTCTTCATCAGAGCTACAAGATTTGAATAATACAAAAACATAATTATCATTTCAGATATATATGTATAAATCATATATATCCATCATTTTACATACATATATATATAATACACACATACATATCAAAATATACACATATACTTTCTTCATATATATACACATATAAATCTATATGACCCCTAGACATATATATAATCCATATCTACATCTATATATACATATGCATATCCAATACTTAGACATACCTCTTTTAAACATACATCTATATACAGATATACATACACCTATAGACATATATACAATCCTCATATATCTTTACTAATACACATCTATATGTATATTCTACCTACACATATATAAAATACAAAATATATCCAATTCACCATTTTTTTTAAAAAAATTTATCTTTTTAAACAATTCCTTTTTTACTTTTTATTTTTAAATGAACCCTTTAAATATTATTCTTAATATTATTTTATAATATTTCATACTATTTTATTATTATTATTTTTATAATTATCTAATATATAACATCTTTTACTTTATTATCTTTAATTTTACTTTTTATAACTTTTATCTCTATATCACTAAATAATATTTTTTAACATTATTACCTATATCTTCCTTATAGTTTTAACTTTAATTAAAATGACTGTTATTTCAAAATCTTGTTTATTCATTTAAAACAGCTCCCTCTTTTATCACTATTATAAAACTTATAATTATATTTAAACCTTCCAACTTCCCAATTATAATCATTAACCATATTCCAATATTATAAAATAACTACTTAACCATTATTTCACCTATAAATACACATATTATCCATATTTCCTATATATATATACATCTTCACTTTACCTCTATACATATAACTAAAAATGCTATATAAAATAATATATAAAACCCAATATATAAAACTATATCAAAAATAAAAGATTACAAAATTAATATTTAAAAAATTAACAATTTAAAAATTATTAACAAATCTCTACCTACATCTATACCTCTACACATATACACATCGCATATATAATTATATTCCTTAAAACATACTCATATATATATACCTATACTCATAACACATATACATACATATATCAATCCTCCTATACATTTATACATACCCACCCTCATAAATACTCAACTTACTTATACATATATAACTATACAAAACACATCTAATGCTCCATTTTATATTACCTTTAAAACCTATTTTATTTTTACTTTTATGTTTTCATTTTATTATCTATCTTGTTTAATTATTATCTAATACATAATATCTTTTCACTTCCATATCTATAACACTAACCTATCCAATAGACCATTTCTATTACCTTTAAAACTATTTTATTATTACTTTTAGTTTTTAAAATTTTTTTATAACAAATTTATAAAATCTTATAAACATTTACCTTTTTATTACTTATTATTACTATCAACTCCCTCTGTTATCAATTTTATAAAACTTATCAGTCTGCTTTTTAACCTTTATTTATTAACAATCTTTACAAGTCTTTTATGTATTTCCACATATTATAACTTTTAACCTACTTTCTTTTATTACTATTATTATTACCATTATTATTAATCTATCATGACAATAAACATGCTAACAATATCTTTTCCAAACCATATTTTAATTTTATATTCAATATTCGCTATCCATATGCATATTTATATACTCCTAAAACATATATATATACACTTATTTTTAATTACTAATAAGCCTATAAATCCAATACTATACCTACCAACACAACGTTCTTAGTCTCCCATCCCTATTTAAACTAGGCCTTATCTTCTTAATTAGTATTGCCTTTTTTATTTTTCTATCTCTTCTTTTATTAGTATATCCTATCATTTTTATACTCTCTTTGTCAAATACATGCCCTGTTTCCATAGTATGCAAATAAATTGGTGAATTTTTGTCATACCTATATTGATTTAACCTCGTAAAAATAGAATTCTTTGTCTCACCTACATATTTTGTCCTTAGCATATTTTTCTTACAATACCTACAATCTATTTGATATATGCCATTTATACATTTTCGCATATCTTTAATATATTTATTATCTAATATATTCATTACATTTTTCTTTTTTTATTTACTACCATATACTTAATTACATTATTATATCTTTTATTAATTTTTCTAATAATTTTATTAACATTCTTAACTATATTATTACTATATGTTTTAACCCCTATATACTCCTTCTTTATATTTTTATTTCTATATTTAACACTCTTCTTCCTTATTACCTTTTTTATATTTCTCTTCTATTAATTTTATATTCTTCACTATTACATTCTCTGGATACTCATTTTTTTTAAATTCCTTTACTATTAATTCTACTTCTTTTTTATATTCCTTTTCATTTGAACAATAATTAATAGCCCTACATATTCTTGAACTTATACTACTTATTTTATATTTATTATCTGTATTAAAATTCCAATTCATTATATTACTATTCCCATTCACTTTTTTATACACTGATGTTTCTATTCTACATCTATTTTTAATATATGTTTTTGTTAACAATATGTCCAAATATGATAACTTATTATCTTTCTCTCTTTCCACTGTAAATTTAATATTTTTATCTAAGGTATTAATTTTATCTAAATACTTATCTATTTGTCTTTCACTTCTATTAAAAATTAATAGATAATCTTCTACATATCTTTTCAACATTATTGGTCCAATTTCCTCATCTATCATCTTTTTTTCTATATATATATATATATATATATAGAAAAAAAGATGATATATATATATATATATATATATATATATATATACTATATACACAACTTAATATCCCACTCAATGCCCCTCCTATCAATAATCCTTTTTTCTGCTTAAAATATTCTCCATTAAACTCGAACGTTATTTTCTTACAACACAACTCTAGAATCTGTTTTAATTTAATTATTGGTATTTCTATTACTTTTTTTTCATCTTCCATATATTTATTAATAACTAAATCTATCACTTTATCTACATCCAAATTCGTGTACATCGACACTATATCTACCTTAATCATTGTCAACCTATATTTATCATACTTCTTAACTTTTTCTTTAATTTCCTTAATTAACTCCTTATTGTTTTTTATAAAAGCACTGCTTTTCTTATTAATGTATTTTTTAAAAATATTAAGTGCTAACCATTTAGATACCTTATCAAAATAGGCACCCTTTCCATTTATCACTGGTCTTAATGGCACTTCTTCTTTATATATTTTTGGTGCTCCATATATTCTTGCTAATTCACAGTCTTTATTTCCTAATTCATCCAAGGTTCTTCTATCTATTAATTTATTATTAAATAACCCTTTAATTAATTCATACATTTTTTTACTTTTTATTCCAGTATCATCCTTCTTTATTTTTACAAAAAATTCTTCTGACAACATTTTTTCCATTTTTCTATATATTCTTCTCTCTTCCTTAATGCCATTTTATTACCCTTATCAGATTTTATGAATATTATTTTATCTTCATACTTATTTTTAATATCTGTTACCTCATTAACTGTTATTCTACTCTTTTCTTTATTTTTTTATTACCTTTACCTTCTAATCTTTTCATTTTATATATCATATTATTACTTTCTTCTTTTAATCTTTCTATCCATTCTTTATCATTAACACTTATAATATTATTAATGTCTTTATTTTCATAATAATAAATATTGTAATTACTTTCTATATATTTCTGTGCCAATTTTTCTATTATTGTTTGCACTTCTAATATATCTTTATTATTACACTTCTCATATGGCACATATTTTATTCCTTTTTTAAGTATCTCCATCTCTTCCTCTTTCAATTCTATACCACTTACATTACATATTTCAATATTACTTTTTTCATATTCTTCTTTATTCCCTTCTTTCTCTTTCTTCAAATTATCCATTTTCCTTTTATGTCTCAATCTTGTATTTTCATTTACCATTTCTTTCTTTCTTTCACATAATTTTCTAAATAAATCTTTTTCCTTCCTACTTATCCTTTTAATCAATATTCCTTCTATTCTTTCAATACTATTATACATCTTTTTTTTCTTTTTGTATTCCTTCCTTATATATTCTTTTAAAATTTTCTTTTCTATATTATTTATAAGAAAATAAAGAAAGTTAAGAAAATTACTTGCATTAAAGTGTATATGAATGAAGTATTATAAGTAATATATATGATTATATGAAGATATGCAAAGAAAGTGAAGGAGAAGAATAACATAGTAAAAAAACTTTTAATAACATCTTAAAAGTGGTGTTATCAAGCTAGCTTCAACATGTCTGATCATAAATTCTAGATAATAGAATTAGCTAACAAATATTCTTAAGACAAATAATGACAATAATGTATTACCATTAACTTACATGTTAACAATGTTTATCATATGTTTAATGAAGATATGCCAAATTACAAATATATATCTATGGTAAATATATATATATTTAGTTTTTCTAATGTGTCATGTTTTAATAAAAGTTAATTTACATTGTTAAAATGTAATGATTTTTTACATATTTTCAAAATCACAAATAAGATTAGTATAGTCTAATTTTTTGATTATTTTAATTTTAGCAAAACTTTCTAATCAAGTTATGATTATATGTTTTAATGAGGTTTATTTAGTTTTGAAAGACTTTTTTTACTTACAACTGTTAGCACTAATGACAATAATATTATCAAAACTACTAGAACATTAGAAATTATTTTCAACAATGCAATGTAGCATTTTAATATGCAGCCTATTTTCTGATACCAATTTAGGAAATTGCTCTCAATTCTCAATGGCATCAATGTTTCTTTTTCTTCATTTTATTAAAGTATTTTCCAGATGTTTATATTTATTTAAAAACTCTTTTGTTGCCTCAGATTTCAATTGAGAGATATTATATAAAAATGGAAAATATGAACTAAGGTAAAGAAATTTAAATCTAGTTTTGAGATCAGAATTAGTTTTGTCTTTAGATTCATGATCATTATTGTTATTTTTTGGATAATGCACTAATATTTAAATATTGATTTTAAATTAGGTTTAGCATTTTTTCATTGAATTGTCATCAGCAATGTGTCAATATAACTTAAAGGAAGAATGGTTTCAATTCTAGATTAACGTTTAAGTAGTATTTAGACTTGGAAGTTAGATTTGCAATATGTTTTTTAAAGATTGCCCAACACAATGGCAGTGCTGAAAAATCATCATATTATTTTTGAACTGTTTAAAGAATGAATTCCTTTACTAGATAGTATAATGTCATTATTGTCAACTAAGTTCAAAGAATAAAAAAAGTAAGATAGGAATAAACCTGTAAGTTGAAATATCTAATATGTTGTGGACTACCTGATTGGCAAACCCTGGTTATACATGTTTGCACTATGAATATTATATCTGGCAACTTTTTAATAATTCATTTAATAAACACTGAACCTAGAATGGCTTCTTTGGAAATTAAATCAACAACTTGCTCATAGATATTAATATTACTTGGATTAATATTAATATGCCTTGCAATTAGTGATAATTGTCCAATGCACTTTATGTTAAAAATAGTTTGCAACTTTACTATAAAATTAGTATTATGTGCTTTAAAAATTATTTGCCTTTTTTTAGAGAGAGGAGAAATCCTTTCAGTTTGAATGTTTTTCCTAAAATAATATTGGGCCACTTCACAAGATATTCTCAGAAAATGTTCACACATAGAATTATTGAATTTGGTTTCAATAATCTTAGAAAAAATTCCACAATTATAAACATACAATTTATTAGATATTTCCTGAAAAAGCAAATATTGTTTAATTAAAACTGAGCAGTGGCACTTAGACATTCTATTATGTTCTCTGGCATCATGTGTCTGCAATTACATCAAATCAATCATCTATTTTAATTTAAACTTATATGATGATTTAATGTACTTTTATGGTAATCCATGTGATGTTTAGACTTTTTATGTTCATTAAGATATAAAGTCACCAATTATTATATTTATCAGCAGAGAATGAAAATTTATTACTGAAAAATTACTTACATTAGAAACAAAGCTACAAATCTTTTTTTTAGAATACACTAATCATGGCCATTTAATATCTTCATCATTGCTTATTTTCATAATATAATAATTTAATTTTAATTTCCAGTCATTAGAGCTGTGCAAAAAAAAACAATCACTTTTTGATTCTGGTAGACTCTTCATTATTATTTCCAGTCTTTTAACATCATTTAAAGTAGAATTCAATCTTACTGAGATCATATCCATTTCAAATTGATCAGTTAATTTTTTGAAGAGGAAGATGTTAAATGATTTTTCACAGCTCATTGCTATTTATATCAACATTATTGAGACTGAAATTAGTAGTTGCCATCATCTCAGAATTCTTGTTTTTGTCCCTTTTGCTTATTTTATTTTGTACTACATTAATTATTTTATGCTTAAATATTTAAGCAGAGCTTCACTTTGTTTCTGAATATTATGTTTGTTTATTGACAACTGTCCATCAACTAATAGTTTTTCTAATCAAATATATTGATGTTAAAATTGTTTTAAAAATTAAATTTTAATAACTGAATCAAAAAAAGGATTATTAACACTCACTGTATTTCTTAATTTGTTTACTCTTAACCAATTAACTCATTGTGATCATTTGACCTTATTGACTCAATCTTAGAACATAAAAAAAAACAATAAATTTTCAAGAATATAATATTAATAAAATATCTTATACAAATTTATGTAAAAACTATTCAGGAAAAGACAACACTTACACTTAAAGTATCACTGAACATTATTTCAGGATCAGTAGAATTCCTTGGGCTCATGCCAATGTAAAACTCAAAAAGATATAATTATTACATCACTATTAATACTGCATTGAAAACTAATTGTATTTTCATTAACAAATAAAAAACGATGAAAATCACATATGAAAGACAAAATAATAACTATTGTCACATTGTACAAAATTTTCAATTAGTTCAATCATTGTGAAATTTTATATATAATTTAATCTTGTAATTCTATTTCATTAAAAATTATGTTATTATATTTTCATTAAGCAATTTTGATAAATATGAGTGTATTTTAATTTTATTGTCAAGGTCAATATTCTGAAATAAATGTAAGATAGAAGCCATTCTGTTATTGCCCTGTTATCTGATATTAACATTGACAATGTGATATAATATTACATTATTTTAAATGATTATGGTTTAATATAATATACTGTGCAATGAAGTTTTATATATAAAAATTCAACTAATAATATCCTGAGATTCAATTTTAGTTTAGAAGAAGTAATAGATTTTTTATGAACTACTTTAATATAATTTAGGCCAATTTTTCTGCCTCATGTAAATGTTTCCAGGACTAGTAGAAATGACCCTGATAATAAATTTTATTAAAATATATGGTTTGGTTCTAAAATAGATGTTAAAATAAACTTAAGAGACTGGCCAGCTATAAAAGACTACAGATTTATACTGACTTGATTTCCAAATCTTTAGAAATGTTAAATATTTATTCACAAAATTTAACATATAACTTATAAATGAAACTAAAACAAGTTAAAAACTTAGTTTCAAACATAAATACAAAGCAGAGACAGCTTAAAACAAAATGAATAGTTTGCTACAAAGCATGAAAGTGACAAAAAATAATAAAGTCATATCTATTATCAAATATTAAAGAAAGTAATTATTAACAAATTATTAGAGATAGAGTAATTATAAAAGATAGAATAAGAGAAAGTGTGCAGAAAAAATAAATTTATTCATTAATTTTAAATAATGGGTAGTTACAATGATTGAAGATAAATATAGTTAAGTAATATGCAGATATTTATTAAAACATTTAATGTATGGCTTATTTCTTTTATATAAAAATATCTGCTCAGTGATATACAAATGAAATTAAAACTTTTTTATTTTAAGGGATTTTCATAGCAACAAAATTACAGAAATACCGAAGCTCTCAGAGTGCAAAAACTTAACATTGGTGTAAGTAATTTACTTTTATAATTTAATTAAAAGGGAATTTGGACACAGACTTTCAAGCTCTCTTCAGTCATCCCTTCTATCTTATGCAACCAATGATCATACACATGTGAAAAAGATAAACGATCTCCAATATACATATTTTATGCTGAAATAGTACTCATCAGTTGATCCATATCATCATTTGTATAAAATAGAGTGCATGACTGAAAAAAGCTTGAAAGTATATTGTGTTCAATCCCCTTTAATTACATCTAGCTTAAGTATATACATTATACGGGTATTTAAATATTAATTATAATTTCTAATAAAAATTGTTATCAATTATTTATTGCTTTTTTTGTTTGTTTTAGAAATTTTAATCAAAATAAAATCACATCTGTAGATGGAGAAATATTTGAATGTTTAAGTAATTTAGTTGATTTATCTCTGGAAGAAAATTTAATTCAAGAAATTCCTAAAAATGTTTTTAAAGACTTAAAAAAACTTGAAACATTGTAAGTAAAATTTTTATATGCTTTTATTTAAATATGTTTATATCTGTATAATATGGGCTCAATCCTGATATTTTGAAATGTTTTAGATAGTTGAAAATTTTCAAACATTTTTTTAATTTATATTTTTTTAAGATAGTCACCATAGTCAATTCTTAGTTAAGAAAACTAAAGAAAAAATTCAGCAATCAACATTTGGCTAAACCTGTGAAAAAAATATCTTCTTTTACTATTTCTTTGTTCATGAGAAGTTTTTTGTCATCTAAAAGCAAAGTTTAATATGAAATCAGATTTATAAAAGTATGATTTTATCTTTCAATGATTAAAACTTTATTGTATAACAATCATAGATTAAAAGTTTATTGTGTAACAAACGTCCGATTTTACATTAATACTCTTCTAACCAATTCAGATTAAACTGCTATGTTTATCTCTGATTAATAATAGCTAGATATTCATAGACTGATCAATATTGTGTAGGTGATTTTGTTGGCTGTGGAAAATATCTGAAAGAAAAATTCTATCTACTTATTATTTAAAAAAGTGTTCAAATGTTCAAGCTCAGATTTAAATGCATGCTGATTATTATGCATAATTTTCTGCAGTGTTCAGATTAGACTGTTTTACATTTTAACTATGTATATATATTATAACTGATGAAATGATGCCTTAACCAGAAGGAGCTTGCCAAAATATTATGGCACCAAATTGTAATTGACAAAATGAGAGCATTAACTACAATACTCTAACTTAACCAAATTATGACTGTCCAAAACATTAGCTTAACCTTTACTAAGTGGATAATAATTATAATGAGACATTTTAATGTAAACAGAATATTTAAATATCTACAAAAATATTATAAATGTGTATTAATAAATAATAATAATAATAATAATAATAATAATAATAATAATAATAATAATAATAATAATAATAATAATAATAATAATAATAATAATAATAATAATAATAATAATAATAATAATAATAATAATAATAATAATAATAATAATAATAATAATAATAATAATAATATTTTTGCAATGGCATATAAACAAAGATTACATTTATTTTAATTATTTTGTGAAATAAAGTAACGATTAATAGATTTGCATCAATGTATATGATTTGCAAAAATATAAAATAAATACAATAATTGCCACAATTAATTCAACACTGGGATCTACAACTAATCCAACAATTTTGATTGGAGACTGCAATGTAACATATGATGAGTTTATAAATAAGTGGATACATAAATTATCAATTCCATTGATGAGTGCAAGGGGTTACTTACCTGAAGATGCTGTTTCATTTCATAATGGCCGATTTTCATCATTAATTGATCTTTGTTTTTACTCTCCAGTGTTTCATCATCTAATAAGCATGAAGTTAATCCCTTCAGCAATTTCTGATCACTCAGCTCAGTTCATATTAATTGACCTCAGTAATATACAAGTCTCTAGAATGCAATTAACTAGAACAATAAGAATGTTGATTCCAACCTTAACACCCGAATTTATTTTTTCAGAGACTTATATTATGTGGAATAAAATTCTTTCAATGACCTTTAACCCAATACAGCAATATTTAGCTTACATTAATATCCTGTCATTTAACATTAATCATATAGTGAAAAATCAGCCACCTCCCTCAGGGTTGTTGAAGCTTGCAGAACAAATTCATAAACGTATTGTGGCCATAACTCCTAATCAGCACACACAGAAACGTATACATATACTAACAAATGCTTATAACAAAGCATGTGAAACACTGAAGAGCTATTTAAAAAATAAAAAAAGTAGAATATGCCTAATGCATCAACACACATGGACTCGGCAATATATTAGATGGGCATTAGGGAGGGGTCCTGAAATCAAAGTGCCATTAGCAATTAAAATAAACAATGAAACATTTACTGGAAATAATATGATATTACCAATTCTTAACTATTTTAAAGATAAGCTGGGACCAGGAAAATTGATACAATACCAGCCAAATGTATTTGGAATGGCAGAGACTGAATCACCATATACTATAGATGATTTTATAATGAAAATGAATAAAATGGACAACAACTGTCACCCAGGAAGCCCTGGAATTCCACTGTTCATATTAAAACACCCTGACAAACTGACTAGCAAATGCCTGTGTCAGCTGGCAAATTATTTATCGCAGGGAATAATAACAATGGAGGGAGTTAATACAATCGCGATCGTGCCGTTTAATATAAAAAAGAAGCCCATTCCTTTGTTATCAGAGATAAGGCCAATATCAATGGGTCCATTGCCTATAAAGATTTTAGAGAAAGTAATTAAAGATAAAATAGAACCATTTATTTTACCGATGATTTCACCAGCTCAATTTGCTAAAAAACATTCATCTACCACACAAGCTGCTATGTTATTTAAGGCTATTTTGACATCAGTTAGAGAAAAGAAAAGATATGGCCCGATTGTTGTACAGCTGGATATTGCTTCGGCTTTTGACAATGTTGATATATCTATACTGTTGAGATTATTGAATGACACTGAAATGCCAAAATCACATATATATGTTATAACAAATTTACTCTTAAATCGTGAGCTTCACATTACTCTAAATGGCAGAAATTCACCAGCTTTCACACCAACTAAATCACTTTCACAAGGGTCTCCACTTAGTGCCATCTTATTTATTTTATATATAAATCCCCTTCTTGTCCGATTACAACAGGCATTTGAGGGAATGGAGATCCCAGGAACAGGTCAAAAATTGACCTGCATTGCATACATGGATGATATTACAGTTTTCCTGAAATCAAAAAGGCAGATACCAAAACTACAGATGATTTTAGAAGAATACTCAAAGGAATTTAAACTAAGTTTCAATCCAGAAAAAACAGCAGCATGGACTATATTCACAGGAAGGCCATGTACATCCATTTTCCAGGCAAAGCCAGGCTCATTCCTTGGATTTCCATTCCATCTAGGGACTACTGGAATGAGATGTCATTTGCAGAACAAATTGAAAAATGAAATACAGAAAATAGCAGACTCTCTATCCAATACCTATATGTCAGTATATTCCAAGATTCAATTGATTAATAGTTTGATGATGACTAAGATAGTTTACTTTATGCCAGTGGTTGCTTTCTCAAAAGCTTTTATCTCCAAAATTAAGACCATTTGCAATCAACTACTATGGTCAAGGAAAGTCGTGGCAATATCAATGGCAAAACTATGTCAGCCATTGAATAAAAATGGTTTGGGCTTACATGATATTGGTATTTTTGCAAAACAGAGAATGAGGAACAATATAATTGATATTGTTAAACAATTTCCAAAAATTAAGCAGCTCATAGAGGTCATTCCAACTGATAAACCACCACCAAAAAAATTATCATATTTTGAACAATTAATACATCTTTGTAAAACAGAATCAAAAATCCCAGAGCAATTTATTAATAAATACAAATACTGGGAAATTTATGAATTAATGCATGAAGATAATAACACAATTGCTTTAGAACCAATACTGGGAATTAATAATAAGCAATTGGTTAAAAGGTATAAACGATGGGCCTTAGAACCAAAGTTTTTCAATTTTCTAATAAAACTTAATCTATCTGCATTACCTACCACATATTTTCTTTGCCATAAAAGACTGTATACGTCAATTGATCCCTTTTGTGGGTTATGCCATCGAGCTGAGGAAACCCTATCACATCTGCTATATCACTGTGAGGGACTTAGGCACATAAGAAATCTCATAACTAGCAGTTACAGGAGGTCTAATGTAACAATGCATCAATTAATTTCTGCATTTAGAGAAGGATTAACACCAAGTGTCAGGGCAGCAACCTTTGTGCTATATGCATACTGGTGTACTAGATGCACTTTTCTAATTGGTAACAATTCCAGGAGACATCCAGTTACTTTTTCAAATAAACTTGAAATAATACAGAAAAGGGATAAGAGACTGGCCAGACCTGACATTTATGCAGCAACCTGGTCATTACTTAAGATTAGATCTATGTTATAGTGAATTGAGGAAATTAAACATTATAAAAAAACTTAGAAGGATATGCATGTCAAATTAGCAACAAGGACAATTTAGCAACAATTTTTTCCTTTCTATTATAAGTAATTGATTTGCTAATGGTGTTCAAATGATAATGGACAATCCAGGATATTATATGTAGACAAACTATGTAAATGCAAAATTTGTAATTCTTTTGAGACAATAAAGGCCTTTTGAAACATAATAATAATAATAATAATAATAATAATAATAATAATAATAATAATAATAATAATAATAATAATAATAATAATAATAATAATAATAATAATAATAATAATAATAATAATAATAATAATAATAATAATAATAATAATAATAATAATAATAATAATAATAATAATAATAATAATAATAATAATAATAATAATAATAATAATAATAATAATAATAATAATAATAATAATAATTTAATTTAATTTAATTTATTAAACATATAATCTCCTTGTGATAAATAAATCACGCATGGAGCTTAACAAAAGTACATGTGCAAATAAAATAAAACATTAATATACAATAAAATAATTAAATAGAAATAAAAAGTTTTTCATTATCATCAATTATAATCCAGTCCATAATGAATTTTCTCAAAGTTTTCCTTGATAGGTCATTAACATTAAATCCAATGTTCCTTATAAAAATATTATAAAATCTTGGACCAAGATAACATTTCTGATATCTACAATGAGTTTTAAAGTATGCTGGTTCAAATAATAAATCAAAATCACTTGATCTAGTCACCATTATTGATGAAGAATTATTTTTATTCATTTCTTTGTATTTAATATAATAACACAAAATATTCACTAAAAATAATTGATGAATAGTTAAAACTCCAGCACACTTATATAATTCAAGTCTTGGCAAATCCAAAGGTTTAAACAAAATAATTCTTAACGTAAAATTTTGTAGTGTTTGCAAAGATTTCAAAAAATATGCTGCAGTGCCACCCCATAATGTTATACCATAACAAAGTCTGCTTAAGAAAATTTGTTTATATATACTTAATAGGGCAGATTTATTTAAACAATCTCTTAATCTATAAAAAAGAAAATTAAGTTTTCTTAATTTTACTTGAAGCCAAAAAATATGTTTATCCCAATGTAAATACTCATCCAAAACCAAGCCAAGGTAAGAAATTGTTGAAGTCCTGGTAATTTTCTGACAAGAGGTTTGATTCACATAAGGCAATTGAATTAACAAGTCTTTTGCTGGAATATTTTTAAGAGAATATATTATGTAATTACACTTATTAATATTTAGCAGTAATCTATTATTGTTCATCCATTGTGTAATTTTAAATAAATCTTCATTCACAAGTTTCTCAAGTAAACTATATGAAACTGCTGAAGTAACCAAAGCAGTATCATCTGCAAAACAAAAAATGTTAGAATGAAGAGAAAGATCAAGCAGATCATTAATATAAACAGTAAATAACAATGGACCCAGGACTGAACCTTGAGGAACCCCATATCTAATTTTTTCAGAATTGCTCAAGAAATTATTAATTTTAACAAATTGGCTTCTATTACTTAAATAAGATTTAAACCATTCAAGCATAGTACTCCTTATGCCACAATGGTGTAATTTAATTATTAATATATCATATGGAACACAGTCAAATGCTTTCCACAAATCTAAATAAATGCCTATAGTTTTGTAACCTTTTTCTAAAGATTCAGTGATGACTGAAACATGTTCAGATAAAGCCAGTTCTGTAGGTCTTCCTGGCAAAAACCCAAATTGATTATTTGAAAATAAATTATATTTTTGAAAAAACAAAACAATTCTGTTTTTTACACACATTTCCAAAATTTGAGACAATGTTGATAAAATAGAAATTGGCCTGTAGTTTTCCAAACATTCCCTATCTCCACTCTTAAAAATAGGTGTAACAACAGCAGATTTTAAACAATCTGGAAATATACCTGAATCAATAGAAGAATTAAATAAAAAAGATAAAATTGGTAAAAGAATGGAAACATTTTCAATTAATATTTTTACAGAAATACAATCCAAACCAACACATTTCTTGTCTCATTTTATAAAGAGAATCTAAAATTTCACAATCTTCAATCTCTTTAAAAACAAAAGAATTCATGATAGATTTCTCATATTGAAAAACATGAGAACTGCAATTATTTTCAAAACTATTCATTAACAATTCCACACTATGTACAAAATATTGATTGAAATGATCAGCTATTAGTTTTGAATTATTTAAACCATCAATAGATATTTCATTAATCTTTAGTCTAGAAATTTGTGAAAATTCTTCCCTAAAAATAAATTTTTTAACAACAGTCCAAAAGTTGCTTAATTTAGTTGATTTTAAAGAATCAATTTGAGTAGAATAAAAAACAATTTAGCTTTGACTATATCTTTCTTTATTTCTTTATCAAGAACCCTTAGCTGAATTTTAAATTCTTCATTAGCAGGAAACCTTTTGAAAAGCTTGTACAATTTCTTCTTTCTGTTAACTTTTGATATTAACTCATTTGTAATCCAATCATGTCTCTTCAAATCTTTCTTTTTTATATATTTTATAAAAGAACAATAGTCTATAAACTCTTTCATCTTGTCAACAAAGAATGAAAATGCACAATTTACATCATTCAACTCAAAGATTAAATTCCAATTATATTTAGTAATTAAGGAATGCAAACGATCATGAGATAAAAGTTTAAAACACTTTTTACTATGAGAAAAATTCTTTTTAAAAGTAACAACAATTCCTCTGTGATCTGTAAGACACCAATCCAAAAAAGATGTTTTCAAAAGAATATTTTTAGGACATCTAGCGAAGACATGGTCAATAAGTGAAGATGATGAAGATGTAACACATGTAGGATGAAATAAACATTGAATAAATCCAAAAAGTGACAGCATATTTAAATAATGTTGAGCAGCAACAGAAATTTCACCAGAAATATCAATGTTCAAGTCAACAACAAGAATAATGAATTTATCATTTAATCTAGTAAGTAATTCACTGAGTTCATCATTGAAACTTTCAACTGTATGACTACAAGACCTATACAGAGCAATAAGTGTTAATTTGTCAGAACCTAAAATGAAATTTAAAACAAGACACTCTGAAGAATCAAAAACTGCATCAATAGAAGTCACACAAAGCACTGATTTATAATAAACTAAAACTCCACCTGACCTATTATTAATTCTAGAATTAATAATTGATGTATATCCCTCTAACTCATACAGTCCTTTTTCACATTCCTTAATCCAGATCTCAGACAAAATTATAATATCAAATGAATAATCAAGTGAATGTAAAAGAATTAACAACTCATCAAAGTGTTTCCTCACACTACGAATATTTATATGAAAAATCTTAAAATTTTTAATAGCCAAATTATCTTCTCCTTAACCCATGTCATAAATTAGACAAATCGGATTCAGAACCAATCCTAATAGCCCTATCCCCTGTATCTTTCCTCAACCAAATTTTTCCATCATTAATCCAAACAAACCTATACTTATTTTCTTTAGCCATAGTATGAACTTTCCAAAATAATTTCCTATTTTCAGGCAACAAATCTTCATTTAAATATATACACTTATCAACTGTAGCAATAGGCAAAACATCAGATAGATATAATTTAATTCTTTTACCTCCTAACAAGAATAAATCTCTTACCATTTTACTAACAAACTTAACTTTTATTACAGGCCTAAAACTACCTCCATATTTTAATCTATAAATAGAATTAATATAATTTTTATTGAAGTCAGACAATTCTAATTTTTTAGCTATATTTTCAACAATATTAAATAAATTTTCATCATTAGCATATTCAACACCAACAATTTCAATATTGTTTTCTAATCTCTGCTGCTTTAAATAAAAAATTTCTTTTTGCAAATTGCATAACAAAGAATCTTGTGCTTTTACTTTTTCTTGCATTTCATTAAATTCTCTAATCAATATTTTTATATTATTTTGAACTAATTCAAGTTCTAAAGTAAGTTTAGCACAAGACTGAGATAAGGAATCAATATTATTCTGTAAAACAGGCAACATATCAAGTTTTCTATTCATCTGCTGAAGTAATTCAAGACTAGAATTATTATCTAAAGAATTAGATAAGGAATCAGAACTAGATCCATCATTTAAAGTCAAATTTAAATTAGTTCCTGCTCTACAATTTTTACACCTCCATAATGCTTTATTTGTAGATGACATATTTTTAAATGCCTTTTCACTTACTGTACTACATTTAAAATGAACATTCCCATTACAACCCAGACAAGTTATAAAATTTCCACCAAAAGGAAGAGCTAAATGACAAGAATTACATTTATCCATAATAATAATAAAATCTAAAGTTTTAAAACCAAACAAAGAAAAAGAAATAAAAAATTAAACTAATTGAAATTCCAACAGAGATTAAAAATTAAGATAATTAAAAATCTAAAGTAAAGATAAAATAAAATAAATCAATTAATTAAAAAAAAAAATTCCAACAAAGATAAAAAACTAAGATTAAAAAAAATTCTAAAACAAGATTAAAAAGAATCAAAAAGAAAGAAAAAATGGCTACTTAAAAATAAGTTAAAAGAAATCAATAACTAAAAATTGAAATATAAAACCATTAGAAAATAAAATACATACAAAACAACATCAATAAAATCTCCAAACTCTACTTAATAATAGCATCACAAATAGGAAAAAAAACTTAACCAAATAAGAATTATAGAATTCAAAAATCAGAGAGACAAATAACACATGTTAACTCTACAAAGTCAGCAGCAATAATAATAATAATAATAATAATAATAATAATAATAATAATAATAATAATAATAATAATAATAATAATAATAATAATAATAATAATAATAATAATAATAATAATAATAATAATAATAATAATAATAATAATAATAATAATAATAATAATAATAATAATAATAATAATAATAATAATAATAATATCATCTCAAGGTTACTAAAAACTTAAAATATAACTGTAAATAATAATAAATTCATCTAACAATGTTGATATGTTTGGCTAACATATTCATTCTAAGTTTTTACAATCCATATATCAAACTAAAGTTATCTCAGGTTTTAAAATATTTAAGTATAATAAATAAGATTCTTAACATTTTAATCTTTAACTATAAATTTTTATTATCAAGATGGCTGAATAACAAAAGGTATTTTATTACATGTAAACAATATCTTATAGTAACTAAGCATTAATATTTAAATTATGTGCAAGTATTAGCAATAAATATAAATATTATTTCTACTCCAGAATACCTTTAAATAAATGCATTGTAAAATACCATGTGATCATCTTTATTTATTAATCAGATGATGAATGTCAAAATAATGAAAGCTAAAAACTAGGTAATTTAATAAATATAAAATCAATTTATTAACAACAAAAATAAAAAATGAAATAAATGAAATAAAATGTAAAAATAATAAATTAAGTTCTTGGTACTCATGAGATAAATAATTTCTAGCAATGTTAATTGCTAGAGCTTGATCCTAAGTTTCCCTATATTGTAATAACTGTATTATTATAACTCCATATATTGTGGGACAAAATAGGTTATTGAAAAAGATTGTTAAGCAAGTAATAAAGAAAATTTTTATATCAACAATTATAGACAACTTTCATATTTCTCCATTCTTTTTTATTTCATAAATAATTTCATATAAATAAAGATACAATAAAAAACAAATAACCCTCAAGATGCATTTCATGCTGAACCAGCATGCATCAGTTGGGCTAGGTCATCATCTCTCATATATATGTTTATTACATGAAGGGTATTTATGTAGAGCAAATTCACTCATTTTTATTTTCAAGCAGTAATTTACTCCTCTTCCAACTTTTACATTATCAACTTTTTGATAAACATGTAATGATTATTACTAATCATTTATTAAATAGAGATTTTCTCTAGCACAGATATAAACTTTAAACTAAGTTAAAGATTAATATATCTGATTTTCAGCACACACATGGCTATTTATGTCTCTCTTTCTCCCATGTGTAATAGACAACTTCCATATTTCTCCATTCTTTTTTATTTCATATAAATAAAAATACAATAAAAGACAAATAACCCCCAAGATGCATTTTGTGCTGAACCAGCACTCATCAGTTGGGCCGGATCATCATCTCTCATATATATCTTTATTACATGAAGGGTATAAAAGTGAAACAATGATTTGTAATTAGCCTCTCATGTAAATATCTTTTTAATATAAGCCTTAGTTATATTCTTAAAATACAATTATTTATCCTGTTACAGTATAATTCTTTAAAGATGTGGAATTATTTTTCCTGGCTTTTATAAGTAGATGCACCATTACATAAATGTTTATCTAAGTTAACATTTATGAATAAAAAGACTATAATGTATGTTAAGAGTTTTTTTCTACTAAACAACAATATTATTTTTATAAATCTTATTGCCATGAATGTAATATAAGTATGCAAATTATTCTTTGTATAATCTTTCAAGTACTATATTTATAAATTGCAAGGGTAACTTTTATAAAATATTTCAAATTATATAAATATAAATCATTTTCACTTATTCTTCAGATACCTTATAGCCTATAATTGTAACAGTATAGGCAGAACTTTAGAGACTGATTAAACATAAGCCATATATAAACTATTATATTTTAATTATGGATAATAATAATTAATATTAATTAACAACCCCTCTCAAAAAACAAATTACATACATATTAAGACATCAATACTGCAATTATAATACAATTCAAATTATATTACTAGTATAATAATTTCTATTTGTATTTTTTATGTGATAACTTATTTAACAAACAACTATATATAGTAATATATAAAATAAATATTCTTTATAGCCTAAAGCTTATTAAATATTTTAAAAATTCCAATATTTTATCTCAGCAAAATCTTTTAGAATGTTTTAAAATGGTCAAAATCCTTCAGGGCAGTTTAATTGTAAAATTATAGAAGATGGAGAATTAATTCTTGTAGAACAATAAATGATGACAAAATTTCTCTTTGGATAAAATCCACTAATGGTATATTTTACATATTCACTCGAATCACAAAAAGTTGTTTTGCTTCATTTTTAAAAGTGTGGAGTGGATAATTAGTCATTTTCTGAGAAGTGAAATTCATTAATTGTAGTATTTCTTTCAGAAAATTGTTTACAAAGAAAAATTCCATTAGTTTTAAAACTTTTTTAAATCAAATATCCAATATGCAGGTGTTTATAGAATAACTTTTTTTAATGTTTGCTTTAATTATAAGAGCAGACAACTTTTGAAGTACTGGCAGTTGTGTAAGCAAGGGATTAGCATTCTAAAGTAGTTACAAAATTTTTGATTTCAATAAAAATTTTAAATTTCATTTTGTTTTATATTATATTTTGGTTATCACTTGGATAGTTTTAGAGACATGTATTTGTCACAAAAGAAAATGATTGTAAAGGTCTACCTTACTTCATTATTATTATTATTAGTGATGCCAAGATGGCTGAATTTAATGACTGGATGTGTACAGTTTCCAGTTCAATGAATGAGAAAGATTCATCTTGTGTACCTGTATTTATAAGTTTTAACCATGTGACTTATTAAATTGTCATCTTCACTCAAATTTTCTAATTTTTAGCCTTTTATGTGAAAATTTTATACTGTTGTTACAGTATAGTATTCATGCATGCAATGTTTGAAGAAATTATAGCACCAATTACAATGAAAACATTTTAAAATTATAAATAATATTTCAAAACATTATGCATTATTACATACTTCAATAAAAATTAATATATGCATTATCATGTTAAAATAAATATTTATATTATAGATACTAAAATAAATTATTTTTATTTTATTCATTTGAAATTGTTCTCTTTGTAAATTGCATTTTATTACAAATAATAATTTTACCTAAATATTTTAAAATAGTATTCCTTTAAAATGTATCAAAGGAACATAAACATTCAAATATCACATTAAAAGTTTATGGTATTTTGTAAGTAGTTTTACCATTATGGGTACTTTAATATAAATATTCCTTTATTCATTCTAATTTAATTAATTTTTCTACATGATTGCAATATTACATATTTATCAGTGTGTTTCTATCTTTAATAGTTAACTTTGTGTGCATGCATGTTTTAAAATCTAAATAGAAATTTGATTTTTAAAATTGCTACAAGAATTTCAAATGGGAAGACATCTTGGATTTGTAAATTTTGTTTTATTAAGTAGCTAGATCAATAATGTTAATATTACTTTAATAATAATAATAATAATAATAATAATAATAATAATAATAATAATAATAATAATAATAATACTAGTAATAGTAGTAGCAATAGTAATAAGCCAATAAAAATTTTGAAGCTGTATTGATTATTATTAATTTAGAGATACCACATAACCATCATATTTGCTTTTCCTTCATGTAAAAATTTGTCTTGATTTATAAAGTTTTTTATGAATTATTGCAGAAAAATGAACAATAGACAGAGCCAATCAGAGGGGAGACAATACAGGCAGCTACCCTGGGTCTTGCAATATTAGAGGCCTCAACTTGGTAACTCAGTATGTTAAACAAAAATATAGGAGAAGGCAAAGCGATGTCACAGCTTTTGGATTGGCCTTAATTTTACAGTTAAATTCCAAAAAAAATATTCAAGAAAAACTTTTCCAAGCATGCATACCATAAGTCAAAATATAAGCCAGTTTAGGAATGATGTGCCAATTTTATGACTCTGTGACAAAAGTGACTGCTGGTAGAGCTAATAGTCTCAGCTCCCTGTCAGTCAGTAATATGCTAACATTGTTTTACAAAACTAACAGTGCTAGAGTAAATCTACCCTATCCAAGGGCTATTCGGATCTGATCTGTTTGCTCATTTCTGTCACTCATAACTAACTGCTTCCAGAGTCCGGTTTTTGGCTGTGTAAATAAAAACTCTTGTTTATTTCCCCCCCCCCCATATTCTTATTTTAAATTTTGAAGAACCTCTAAAATATTAGTTGCCCTGGGCCTCACATTTTCTCTAAAAGGTCCTGATTATACATATAATAATATTTTAAGTTTACTATTATTATAAAGATTAATTTTACATTTAATATTCAGCCAGCTTTAGGGGAAAAAGAACTTAATATACCACATTTTCAATCATAATCTAATCTAAACTTTCTACTTTAATAAGTTTTTAACATATAACTTAGAATTCATAACTAATTTTATTTTATATTATTTATTGGAAAACATTAAAAATTATAACCTATTTGTGCAATAAATTCCTCACTATTTCACTTAATATACTATTTATGTTTATTCATATAGTTGTAATTTATTTTACTGTGGAACTAATAGGCTATTTCTTTATTTGTTAAACACTACATATTGCTATGTCTACTCTACTATATTTCATTATTTATTTCATATTAAGCAAAGCATCTATATTTACTAAAGACATGGAATGGGCTTTAAACAGTGTGCGTTATAAATACCTTGTATGCTATCTGGAATTTCTAGCAAAAATGCATTTTCTTTGAACTTTCTTTTAATTTGGAAAAGTCCCTCATATATGTTGTATAATTTTTTAATTTATGCTCTGGTGCGTTACTAACTTTGGAAGTTCATATCAAAATGAAATCATTAATTTTAGAAATGTTGTATTAATTGCAATATCTATTTAACACTCATTTCTTTTAAATTTATTTTTGCACTATTAATGGCATTTCATAATCTGCTTCTTCTATAATTATTGACATAGGAGTTTTAGTTAATAAAAGTTCATTCTATTGAAAATGTGGACAAATGGGTGAGAACTTAGTACACGTGTTTTGAATCATGTTAATATAGTTGAGTTTTTTTAATTTGCTTACCCAATTTCAATGGTTACCTAAATAATCTACCCAAATCTTGCATGATTCTTTCACAAGAATTAGACTGTGAGTTCTGAATTAAGCTCAACAAATATTTAATTTTCTGATATACTATCCACTTTTTCCATTCTTTGGTTAAAAGAAGTAGCGTGATCTGTCAAGATGGTTTTCAGTTTTCCTATTAGTGGAAATTAGCAGTTCTCCAGGCATTTAATAATGCATTTTGTGTCAACTTTGATTACAAAATAAACTGCTATATATTTGGAAAAAACATCATAAGCTACAAGAATGAATCTAAATCTATGGAATGGTGATAGAGGCCTATAAAAATCTATAGTTAGGATTCTATTAGGTTGATCTGGTAGTGTGGATTGGAACTTCCCTATATAAGATCTATTGGAATATTTTTAGTTTAAGCAAATTTCTCAATATTTTAACCAGTTCGATATGGATGCATAAATTCCAGACCAATAAAACAATTTCTGTAAAATATACTCAACTTTTCTGGGACCATGGTGGCTATATAAATATTGTACACAATAAATCAAGTTGCCTCTTAAAAATCAATTTTCCTATTATGCGAGTAGGGGTCATAACTTTCCAGGATTGGTCATCGGTTTCATTAGTTTTGTATAATAATGAATTTTAAAGCATTTTGTATCTAGTTACTGATTTACTAATTGATTTATTGTTATTTTTAGATTCTACTCCCATGGATATACAAACAATAATTTGTCTTGATTTAGAATTCTGTAGTTGTAAGTCATTTTCTACTGTCTCGTTTATGATTAAATTAAGATAAGTTGACAATTGAGTACATCAGTTATTACATTGTTTTTTCCTTCATATTACTGAACTTAATAATTAAACTGTTGTAAAAATAGGCTCTGTCTAATTAACTTGTTGTTTAAATAGCATTAGTTCAGAAATTCCTAGCTTTTATGATCAGGAATAACTATTATATTTGATCCTAACAAAAATTGTTGCAGCTTTTAAAATACTGGTACAACGAGAAGGATTTTTTTCTGCCGTAGAGTAATGTAACTTAGCATCTTTTAATAGAAAGTTTAGGAGGTATATAACTTGTGACTTCTGCTTGCCATTTAGATGGAACAATACAATTCCTAATCCAAAACCATTGCTAACAGTTTGAACGTAAAAAGTTTTTTTAAAGTCAGAATATGATAAAATAATATGCTTTAAAAATTTAAATTTTATAGTGTTGAATTTTTTTAAGTGGATAATTATCAGTCACTTCCATTTTTCATTTCTTTTAAGCAGTTCTGATAAATATCTAGGGTTATAGGCAAAATTTGGATAAAACCAATGATAGAAGTTGCGTACACCAAAGAATGGCCACAATTGTTTTTACTGGAAAATTCTGGATATTTTGTTGCAATGGGACTTAACTCCATGAACTCCTACAATATGTCCTAGGAAATTAATTTTTTTGTAGCAATAATAGACTAAGTTTTAATTTAAAATTTTATGACTGAATATTATTAAATATTTATTTGAAATTGATATGAAACTATTTCTTTCAATTTGTTATAGAATGGTCCCCTTCATGAGACAAAAGACCCTATAATTTTCCTAATAATTAAAATTTTATGCAGACCACATATACACAATTGCTCACACATTAATAACATTGCTAGCTAATCATAAAAATTCCAACTAGCACTATCTATTATATATTTAAAATCTTATAGCTATTACCCTGTAAATTGACTATTAAATGAATCCTATTATGAACAAGCTAAATTTTCACGATCTAAACTTACATCAGTCTTTTCAATTATTTATTTTCTTATATTAAATAAATATTACTTGTCGATCTCAATATTTAACTTTTAGCAATTAAAGTATACCTAAATTTACTGTGTGTTAGATTTCAAATTTACCTCCACATCCTTAAACAAACTCATACATTATATATATATTTTTTAACTTATACATTAATTTTCTCTCAAACATTTTACAGATATGATTCTTTTACACATTGTACAACTACCAGGAATTTTTCAATTCTCATTGATTATTTAAAATTACGGTCATTTATGAAATTTTTACTTCATTAGATTTCTTCTATGAGAAAATTTTTTTCTTATTTATTAAAAACAGCATCTGCCAGAAGCTCAGCCATCTTTGGTCACAACCAAAGGCTACAATATATAAATTTAGGTATATCAGCTTTTAAATAGTTTGTACATGAAATAGGTCTCTCTCCAATATAGTATTACTCTACAAAGAATCAATGATAATCTAAACCAGAGATGGGTGACCTTTTTTCTGCCAAAGACCATTTGGATATTTGTAATATACAGATCATACAAAATTAATGATTTAAAAATTATCTTGATATATTTAATGAAAAATTTAAATTATCTCTAGTCATAAGAATGGGCAACCTTTTCAGCTAGCAGACCAATTTCAATTTTATCATTCCAAATGAGGGCTGTAATTTTTTTATGAATTAAAAATAAAGTAACATCATTATTATTAATAACTGTTTCACATTTAATGATAATTTTTCCAATTTACCTTGTACCTATCTATATTCATAACATATTCTCAAATTTGTTATGTTTTGTACGGTTAATTCTATAGCAGCTAGATTCAGTATTTTATAAACTCTCCTTCGAAAAATGGTTTTTAATTTTCTTTTTTAAAAAATAACTTGCTTTCACAGAATTTTCTGATTTGTTTCTACTTTTACAAACCATGCCAGCTTTTTGATGAAGCTCCTTTTTAATTTTTTTATTTTAATAGTCCTTTCTTCCCCATTAATTTTATTGTAATCAGAAATTGATAAATAATGTTATTTTTTTAATAATGTGTTCTTTATTAACTAAAATAATTTCCAGACTTATCAAACACATCAATTTACTATTTCTTCCTATGAAAAAAAAATTTGATTAGTCTATTTCTTTTGAAATACATGATTTTCTGCGTCAATTTTTCTTATCTTAGTTAGTGTGCCCATTTTAATAAAAAAAATTAAATGCAAAATAATAATAAAATTAAGTAAAATTCGAGTTTTATTTTTGCTAGTTATGTTTGTCTGTGAAAATCACTATAAAAACAAAAAGCTCTGATCGTGCAATATACATAATTTGTTGAAATATTATATCTCTGATAGAATAAAATAGAACTATTATGAAAGTTGGAGGAAGAAAAAATGAAATTGAGAAAATAAATATTTTATTTTACTTAACTCTTAATTCAATATTTGTACTACATGTTTAAATAGGTTTATGAAGGTCCATTTTATATAAGTTGTTGAAAATGTCCAGAAACTGTATTGAGAAATGTTTAGGGGCAGAATTATGGGCTGGATATTACTCACCACTGATGTAGACTATTGTTACCAGAGTATTCTGCACAATGAGAGGTTACAATTTAAACCATTCTTTGTTTTACTAAACTAAATAATAACTATCTGAAATTAGGTCAACTATTATATTTAATCTGCATCAAATTTTTTAAAAAAATCCAATTTTTATCGACTTCAGATTTGAATCTGCAATATAAGAATGGAAAGTGTATTTCCTAACTTCTACTCCACAAAACCGTTCATATATATATATATGTGTGTGTGTGTGTGGGTGGGTGTTAACTTTTCATGAACCATCTATTAAATTATCTAATTTTATAAACATTATCTATTACAACAATATATCTTTTTAAAATTAATTACAATCTTCTTACACCTTTTAAGCAAGAAAAAAAAAAGGTGTAAGAAGATTGTAATTATTTTTAAAAAGATATATTGTTGTATATGAAGAAGCAAAATTAAGAAAGAGGAAGAAGGAAGAAATGTTTATAACATTATCTATTGACAAAAACACCAATCACTCTATACAGCTTGGATTTTGAGATATTTGCATCAGGTTCCTTTACCAACCAATTCATCAATATCTGTCAACATTGTATCCTACAGAGACTAGCTGATGTTTTCATCAACAGATAATGATTAGATATTCATAAAAACCTATACATATGCAAAAAAAAAATTATATCACTTCATTTAGTCGCATATTTAAAATGTCAATTAATTTTCATATAATCTGTACATGAATATCGTGATTTTACAACAATAATTCATAAGCAAATATTTTATCTAGCGCCGTGCTTGCAATTATATTTCATTCCAATATCAGCCTTTCAAGCTAATTGAGGAGAGTATTCATTTATTTAACACTCTCAAAAGGCGCATGCTCAATTAGCTTGAAAGGCTGATATTGGAATGAAACAATAATTCATATAAATATTGCAAGAAAAATTCAGCTGCAAAATGTATTTTTATTATAAATAATTTCTAAATTTTATTTTACAGTATAATGAATTTTTATTAATGTAAATCTTCTGTTGTTATGCTTACTTTATATGCTTTACACATTTTTATGTATTATTTTATTTATTTTTAATTCTCGATTTTCATTTCTCCAAATTTGTTGATTGATTTTGGCTTATTCTTTAACTCAAATATTTTATTGTTTAAATTTTTTTATTTTTTCAGAAATTTAATGAAAAATCAAATTCATTACATTCATCCTGAAGCATTTAAACACAATCATTGTTTGAAAAGATTGTAAGTTCAATTTGTTTTCTCTTTAGTTTTTTGTTAAGAAAATAACATTACTGCATTTTGATATATATAAAGACCAAATTATACAGCACCAATAATATATAATAATTATAGCCATAAATTGCCAAGGACTAGATACATTAATCCGATGTCCTCTAGTATCAAAATAATTCATGTTACAGATAAAAAATGAATCATCTTTCATATGTTTTCCACAAACTTATATGGATAGTAGATAAGAAAGGGATATTTATTAAATGAACATTAAGTCAGCAGAGATGTCTGTAAAGCTTTATTTAAATTGATTTATAATTTAAATCTACAAGTCAATTTAATCTGTTAAGCATTTCATATTTGATTGTATGTTTTCAATGGTATTAAAATAGTATAACTTTATCTTGTGAATTTAAAGTATAAGATGATTAAAGTAAAGCAGCATGGATGTTTCAACTAATTTGATATTAGTTGCTATATATTGACTGGTTTGTGAGATAAATATATATATATATTGTAACGATGATCGAAATGAAAGTGAAGATCGAATCTAACCACAAACTACGATATCTGCTCTACGGGGCGCCATCTAGGCATTTAAACCTAGAAAAATTTATAGAGTAGGCAGATACACACTGTTAAGATTCCACTTTATTTAAATATTCAGATTGTTAGCCCAAGTCACTAGCTCAGTGGAGTAGCAGAGATAATAAAATATAAATTTTATATCTTAAATATAAAAGAATAAAAGCCACTGCCAGAAATTAACACATAAAAACATTTATTTACGCACATATAAAATAACATTTAAATTTTGAGGAATAAATTCAACATTTTAGATTTTTCTATTAATCTTTAGTTTTACATTTAAGTAAATTACAACCATGAGTTTAATATTTATTTAGTGAGTCGAGTATGAATAGACTACATAGATCTGCATTTGAAAAGAAAATATTCTTCCCTGATTTAACCTTAGGCAACAAATTTCGCAATCAAACCGGCGCCAATCCATCTGATACATTTATGTATTCAATGTAGCATGAAAATACGACAACACAAAATACTATACTGTCAGGAAAGTACATCTGATCAGTAAGTAGAATTAGAGAAGACATTGTCTCTCCACCAACAGGAATGTTACATCTGTTGATGAGTAGAACAATAAACATAAAACTCCATAGGAATGGACTGTGGTCCTTTGCCGTCTTACAAACCCATCCATAGGCAAACAGAAGGTGTGTGGCATATATATATATATATATATATATATATATAATCCTGCCCATAGCGGATCTCATACTACATCTACAATTACACAAATATATCCAATCCATTGAACCAATTCAACTACGAAATGAATAACCTAAGATTACCCTCCCTTAATATAACTTTACAAAACTATATAGCCATTCACGCCCAACTTAAATTTAACATTTAAATACGTTCGCACAGATTATTTTTATAAATTTGTTTTTAAAATGTTGAGTATAGATCGGCTGCACAGATTCCACGATCAAAAACATCCAAATTAAACACAATCGATCAAAATACAAAATCATCGATAACGTCAATTGCAAAAGGAAATACACAAGGCCCCATGGCATTCATCGTAAGATGCCCACATTAACATCATTGACCTATATATTCTAATCAAATGTGAAAACTTCAACATAATCAACCGCTAACGAATCTATGCAACATCTATACCAACCTAAATTTCATCATTTAAAATTTAAACAATAAATAATTTATACAATAAGAAAAAAAAATGGAAATGATTTTTATCAATCGGAAAACATATAAAATTAAACATTATTAATTTGATTTTAAACTTAAAAAAGTCAGATAGAAGTTCATAAGCTTGAATGAAAGTTCTTAATTATTTTTAAATTTAGAGTTCATGTCAATATAGCTTACGGTAGAAGAGTCCAGGTTTCTGCTTTTAATTCCCGTGATGCCTCCATTGGAAGATAATGTTCTGGAGATGGCAATAGCTGGTTCAAGATATCACAGTCTTTTCATTTTTTTTTATAGAGAGTGTGGTATGTGCGTCCTACCACATCTTTCAAACACAAAATGCTGGAACTGTCAGAAAAAACTGTATTTCCCTTTTTATATTATCCACACGGATTCAATCAACAAAACGTCACTAATCCATCACTTTTGTTAGGGTCCGAGCCAAGGCTTAGTGCTTCCATTGGTCAAGCTAATTTCTCTTTATTTTCTTATCTATCTTTCATCAGATCATTTTAATTATACAAGAGCCCAAGGGCCAGTTTGGTTTTCGATAATTCATAGACAATCATTTCCATTTACAGATTACATTAATTAATACCTGTTTTTATTTTTAAATCTTGTACTTTTTTATAAAAAAGTACGTTCAAATACTTGTTTGTTTGTTTTTAAAAAAATATTTTTAAAGTTTGGCCTCTGTGCGAATGTATATACGTTTAACAAACATTTTAATTTTAGCGTTTCGTTTTTTACTTTTATTTGCGAACTTTTAAGTTTTTATTTTAAATTAATGTAACGACATATTTATATATCATTACAATATATATATATATATATGTGTGTGTGTTCATAATTAGTATTCAAGAAATAATAAAATGCAGAGTAAGTAAAATTATGCAAACTGTAAGTTAATTGAATATCCTAATTTGCATAGGGACAATAATGAAATATTTATGCAAATTAATTGAGCTACCAAAAAACATCATTAGAACATTAATATTGGAGGGAGCCAAACACACTCAGAACCAGTTAGATTAAATCAAGATAATCATGTGAGCAGAAGGTGCTTGCAAAATCTGATATTAGAAAACAATGTAAAATGCTGAAAAAAACATTCTAGAAAAAAGCAAATGAGAAAGTTATCAGACTGAAATGAAGAACATTTCAATCTGTAGAGTTCAATCTGTAGAGGACTAATTGTCCATATGTGATTAAAATTAATTTAGGTTATGGAATTCAACCAGAAAGTTACTAGTTGAGTATACTAATCAATTACTAAACATATATATATATATATATATATTGTAACGAGCACAGACGTTCGTTACATTGTTTTTTTTTTATATATATAATTATTAAACAAGTTAAAATAAAAAGTTCGCATTTAAAAACTTTCTTTAAAAATTAAAAATTGAAATTAAAATATCGTCTTAAACTCTTATATATTAAGTCGCACAGATGATAAAAATTATTAAAATAAAATTTTTATTAAAGAAAAAGGTATTTTTAAAACTAAATTTTAAAAAGATTTGGAGATAAAATTATATCTCTAAATCTGTCTTTAAATATATTTTTGATTTGGAAAACAGGGTAATTAATTAGAAATGGAAATGATTGTTAATTAGTTAAATGTAAACCAGCCTTGAGCATTTAAATGAAATAACTTCAGGCAGATAGAAAGAAAACAATAGAAACGGATTAGCCAATGAAAGAAATCCATTTGGGAAATCGGACCTCAGCGAAAGGATCATTACATCCATGATGCAATGTTAATTCAATCCTTTGACAAAAATATAAAAAGGACAAGTTTTGGAAAGCATAGGTGAGTGACTGGAAATTGATTGATTATTGACGATGTAACAGCTAGGTGTTAGCGCTGGGGGGATTGAAAAAGACGCACAGCTTCAATCCCTTCAGTTCTGCTAAGAAAGAGAAAAAAATGGGCCATCGTTTATACAATGAGGACCAACTACACGAAAAACAAAATCTCCAAAGGATAAATAAATAAATCAACTGGATATAATAGGATGAACTATTTCAATAACCGTAAGAACTTTAAAATTTATGAACAGTAAATTAAAAACTTTTCATATTTAAAATGATTTTAATATTATTCTATCTGACCAACATTATTTTATTAATTAGTTATAATTTTATTTAATGTATTTAATTTGTAAAATCATTTCCATTTATTTATTTAATTTTGTTCTTTAAGTTTTATTATGATTTCTGTTTTCCGTTAAATAAATTATAAAAAAAATGTTAAACTTAAGTCGGGCGTGAATGGCTGTATCGATTTGTAAAGATATATTAAGGGAGGGTAATCTTGGGTTGTTCATTTCGTAGTTGAATTGGTTCAATGGATTGGATATATTTATGTAATTAGTAGGTGTAAGCATGAGATCCGCTACGGGCAGGATTATAAAATACGCCACACACCCTCTGTTTGCCTATGGATGGGTTTGTAAGTCGGCAGAAGACCGCAGCCCATTCCTATGGAGTTTCAGATGATAAAAATTATTAAAATAAAATTTTTATTAAAGAAAAAGGTATTTTTAAAACTAAATTTTAAAAAGATTTGGAGATAAAATTATATCTCTAAATCTGTCTTTAAATATATTTTTGATTTGGAAAACAGGGTAATTAATTAGAAATGGAAATGATTGTTAATTAGTTAAATGTAAACCAGCCTTGAGCATTTAAATGAAATAACTTCAGGCAGATAGAAAGAAAACAATAGAAACAGATTAGCCAATGAAAGAAATCCATTTGGGAAATCGGACCTCAGCGAAAGGATCATTACATCCATGACCAATGTTAATTCAATCCTTTGACAAAAATATAAAAAGGACAAGTTTTGGAAAGCATAGGTGAGTGACTGGAAATTGATTGATTATTGACGATGTAACAGCTAGGTGTTAGCGCTGGGGGGATTGAAAAAGACGCACAGCTTCAATCCCTTCAGTTCTGCTAAGAAAGAGAAAGAAATGGGCCATCGTTTATACAATGAGGACCAACTACACGAAAAACAAAATCTCCAAAGGATAAATAAATAAATCAACCGGATACTAATCTTCGGACGACGTGGGAATTCACGTTTAAACGGCCAGGAATATAATAGGATGAACTATTTCAATAACCGTAAGAACTTTAAAATTTATGAACAGTAAATTAAAAACTTTTCGTATTTAAAATAATTGCATTAGTTTCCTATCTGACCAAACTAAATTAATAATGTTATTTGATGTATTTTTTTTTCTTATTTATTTTGTAAAATCATTTCCATTTATTTATTTATTTATTTAATTTTGTTCTTTAAGTTGTTATGATTTCTGTTTTCCGTTAAATAAATTATAAAAAAATGTTAAACTTGAGTCGGGCGTGAATGGCTGTATCGATTTGTAAAGATAATTAAGGGAGGGTAATCTTGGGTTGTTCATTTCATGGTTGAATTGGTTCAATGGATTGAATATATTTATGTAATTAGTAGGTGTAAGCATGAGATCCGCTACGGGCAGGATTATAAAATACGCCACACACCCTCTGTTTGCCTATGGATGGGTTTGTAAGTCGGCAGAAGACCGCAGCCCATTCCTATGGAGTTTTTAGTTTATTGATCTACTTGCCCACAGATGTCACATTCCTGTGGGTGGAGAGTCAATGTCGTTTTTCTTTCTTCATATTGTTCAGATGTACATTCCTGACAATATAATTGTGTTGTCGTATCATGCTACATTGAATACATGAATGTATCAGATGGATTGGCGTCGGTTGATTGCGAAATGTGTTGCCTAGGGTTAAATAGGGATAGAATATTTTATTTTCGAATGCAAATCTATATAGTATATTCAGGCTCGATCCTATAAAACTATTAAATTTAAGTTGTTTATAGACGCTTGCATAGATTGGCTATCGGTTAAATATGTTTGCGTTTTCATATTTGATCAAAATATATAGACATTCGACAAATACTGATACCTTACGGTGAGTATCTAAAAGGTATTTATTCGGATGTCTTTTAAGTTATTGGTGACGATGCAAGTATCTTACGATGAATACTAGAGGGTTTCTTATAATTCCCTATGCAATTGTCAGTAATCAATAATTTTGTATTTTGATCGTTTATGTTTACTTTGAAATGTTTTTGACCGTTGAAATCTATGTAACCGATCTATAGCAACATATTAAACAGGTTTATAAGCCCATCTGTGCGAACTTGATTAAAAATGTAAATTTATAATATAATAGTAATGCAATGTAAATTAAAGTAAAATCAAAGTAAAAAAAAATAATGTTAAATGTTAAATTAAATGTAAATCACTAAAGTAATTTTAAACCTTATATATATGTGCATAAATAAATGTTTGTATGTGAATTACTGGCAGTGGCTTACTTTATTCTTTTATATCCTAGTAAATGATATTATTAAATCTCTGCTATTCCACTGAGCTAGTGACATGGGCTAACGACCGGAATCAAAATTTAAGAAAAAAAAATATATATTTTTTTTTGACTCACGTATCTGCCTACTTTATAAATTTTTCTAGGTTCAAATGCCTAGATGGCGCCCCGTAGTGCAGTTTACGTTAAGTCGCTTTCTCCGGATCGTTACAATGGCGCAACCAACTGGGGCCGATCTTTAATAAACCACAAATACCCTGAGCAAATTTTGTCAAAATGAAATAAATGTTTTATCTGCTTACATAAGTCAGATATTTTAAATTTTATAAAAGCACTGCCAGGAAGAAATTGCGCATATATATTAAATACGAGAAAGTATAAAATAATTTTAAAACTAATTTTTGTAAATTAAAAAGAAAATCAAAAGGTTGCATTGGATATGTTTTTTTTGTTAATATATATTTATGCGTTAACGTGTATAGGCGCACAGCCACGGAAGTTTATGATCGAAATGTGGTACCTTACGATGAGTACCGTTGGGAATTTACGTCAGTGTAATCCTATTTATGCATTTCAATCAGTCATAAATAAGTTGGTGGTAGTTATAATTGTGCTGCAAATATACACGTATAAATCCCTTATCTTAGAACATATTTATCTCAATGCAACCTTCCTAAATAAGTTAAATAATTTGTTTGTCATGCCGTAAATAAAAATCAAATGGATAAAATAAAATAGAATTCTCGGGGGGAGGGGTGTAAACGTAAATGGTCCTTAGGTAGGCGATGGTCAACATTTTCTTTTTCTTTTTGTATATAGTTTTTTGTAAAATTATTAACTGAATGTTTGTAAATTTTGTTAATACCGTAATTACTAACCCTAAGTAAAATATTTTTTTTTTTTTGATCATTTTTTTTTAAGTAACTTTACTGATATGTAACGAGCACAGACGTTCGTTACATTGTTTTTTTTTATATATATTATTAAACAAGTTAAAATAAAAAGTTCGCATTTAAAAACTTTCTTTAAAAATTAAAAATTGAAATTAAAATATCGTCTTAAACTCTTATATATTAAGTCGCACAGATAATAAAAATTATTAAAATAAAATTTTTATTAAAGAAAAAGGTATTTTTAAAACTAAATTTTAAAAAGATTTGGAGATAAAATTATATCTCTAAATCTGTCTTTAAATATATTTTTGATTTGGAAAACAGGGTAATTAATTAGAAATGGAAATGATTGTTAATTAGTTAAATGTAAACCAGCCTTGAGCATTTAAATGAAATAACTTCAGTCAGATAGAAAGAAAACAATAGAAACGGATTAGCCAATGAAAGAAATCCATTTGGGAAATCGGACCTCAGCGAAAGGATCATTACATCCATGACGCAATGTTAATTCAATCCTTTGACAAAAATATAAAAAGGACAAGTTTTGGAAAGCATATAGTGACTAGTGACTGGAAATTGATTGATTATTGACGATGTAACAGCTAGGTGTTAGCGCTGGGGGGATTGAAAAAGACGCACAGCTTCAATCCCTTCAGTTCTGCTAAGAAAGAGAAAAAAATGGGCCATCGTTTATACAATGAGGACCAACTACACGAAAAACAAAATCTCCAAAGGATAAATAAATAAATCAACCGGATACTAATCTTCGGACGACGTGGGAATTCACGTTTAAACGGCCAGGAATATAATAGGATGAACTATTTCAATAACCGTAAGAACTTTAAAATTTATGAACAGTAAATTAAAAAAAACTTTTCATATTTAAAATGATTTTAATATTATTCTATCTGACCAACATTATTTTATTAATTAGTTATAATTTTATTTAATGTATTTAATTTGTAAAATCATTTCCATTTATTTATTTATTTATTTAATTTTGTTCTTTAAGTTTTATTATGATTTCTGTTTTCCGTTAAATAAATTATAAAAAAAATGTTAAACTTAAGTCGGGCGTGAATGGCTGTATCGATTTGTAAAGATATATTAAGGGAGGGTAATCTTGGGTTGTTCATTTCGTAGTTGAATTGGTTCAATGGATTGGATATATTTATGTAATTAGTAGGTGTAATATGAGATCCGCTACGGGCAGGATTATAGATATACGCCACACACCCTCTGTTTGCCTATGGATGGGTTTGTAAGTCGGCAGAAGACCGCAGCCCATTCCTATGGAGTTTTTAGTTTATTGATCTACTTGCCCACAGATGTCACATTCCTGTGGGTGGAGAGTCAATGTCGTTTTTCTTTCTTCATATTGTTCAGATGTACATTCCTGACAATATTGTTGTGTTGTCGTATCATGCTACATTGAATACATGAATGTATCAGATGGATTGGCGCCAGTTGATTGCGAAATGTGTTGCCTAAGGTTAAGTAGGGATAGAATATTTTATTTTTAAATGCAAATCTATGTAGTCGATTCAGGCTCGATCCTAAATAAAACTATTAAATTTAAGTTGTTTATAGACGCTTGCATGGATTGTTTATCGGTTAACTATGTTTTGCGTTTCATATTTGATCAAAATATATAGACATTCGATAAATAATGATACCTTACGGTGAGTATCTAAAAATGTATTTATTCGGATGTCTTTTAAGTTATTGGTGACGATGCAAGTATCTTACGATGAATACTAGAGGGTTTCTTATAATTCCCTATGCAATTGTCAGTAATCAATAATTTTGTATTTTGATCGTTTATGTTTACTTTGAAATGTTTTTGACCGTTGAAATCTATGTAACCGATCTATAGCAACATATTAAACAGGTTTATAAGCCCATCTGTGCGAACTTGATTAAAAATGTAAATTTATAATATAATAGTAACTCAATGTAAATTAAAGTAAAATCAAAGTTAAAAATAATGTTAAATGTTTAAATGTAAATCACTAAAATAATTTTAAACCTTATATATATGTGCATAAATAAATCTGTTTGTATGATAATTACTGGCAGTGGCTTACTTTATTCTTTTATATACTAGTAAATGATATTATTAAATCTCTGCTATTCCACTGAGCTAGTGACAATGGGCTAACGATCTAAATATGTAAATAAAGTGGAATCCTAACAGCGCGTATCTGCCTACTCTATAAATTTTTCTAGGCTCAAATGCCTAGATGGCGCCCTTTGGTAGTGCGGTGCGGTGCGATGCGATCTCCCACTTCGTTTGGATCGTTATAATATATATATATTACAAATCAATGTCTGTATTTCTTCAAAATAATATATGTAAATTTATAAATAAAATATTAGAAAATACAGTACTTAAAAGTTTATAAAATTATATCTATAACCATCACTTAGAAGCGCTTTCAACTATCTTTGTAGTTTTTATCAACTAATACTTTTAAAATGTCAGCTTTCCCATAATTCCATGATGTCAACTTTCCCATATTTCTGTAATCTTAACATTTGCTGCTTGCCTATTAATTAAATTTTGCTTATATTTATATATTAACATTGGTTCTTTAATTTTTCTTTTATTATTATTTCTTTCAGTTTCCAGTATTTTTACATTACTATAATTAAAATCAAAACCATATATACATGATTTATTATGGTCATAAAAGACAGAAGCTGATAAATTATCATTATTTTTAAGTACTATATTTTCTAATATTTATTTATAAATTTACACACACACACACACACATATATATATATATATATATATATATATATATATTGTAACTCTGTAACTCAGTGCTTTTGGCACTTGGTTTCATTTAACATTATTTATGCACGAAATTGATGTTATTCTTTAGAAAAATAAAATAAAAGAAATAATATTTGGTTAATAAAGTATGCTATCTCTTTTACCTAGACATGGTTTGTATGAATAAACAATATGTTGCCCAATGCAATATCATGATTTTAAAGTGACAGAATAATCTAAGTAAGATATTGGTATAAAAGCAAGTTAATATAATTTAAAACAAATGTAATGAACTGTATTTAGTTCTAACATGGTTATATAAAGAAAAAAAACCATAAATGTCAATTAAGTAATTGTTAAGATAGTATTGTTTTAAAAAAGTAACTTCTGATGAATTTATTTTTGAAGAAAGTAATTTCATGGGTAATTATAATCACAGATAATTATTGTTGGTTTGAATGTATTTATTATTTTCATTTATTAAACTGTTTTGTAATACATTTTAAATAATATTGAAAACCACATGATTCTAATAAGTTATACAATCTTTTCTTGTTTATGTTGTAATCAAATGATTTTTTGGTAGAGGTCGCTAGGGTCAAAGGAATGACCAATAAATACTCAATTCAATTATTTTTTAGATAGTCTGCTTCTGTCCTTCAGAGTTAACAGTGTTAAATTTTGTAATATTATTATTTTCTAATTTTTTAAAAATAAATTTGTAATATAATGGAAGCTCTATCTATAATGTTCGAGTAAAAATTTTGGTAAGTCATTCTGTATTTCTGCTAAGCTCTATCTATAATGTTTGAATACAAATTTTGGTAAGTCATTCTGTATTTATGCTATCTCTACCATTTTAAAACTTTCTGCATATTAATTATCGCATCTTGAAAGTTAGATTTTTTTTAAAAACAAAACTAAAAATGGAGGAATTAACCAAAAGTATCAACCAAATTCTTGTTTTATCTAAAGTAAGGAAAACAAATGTTTCTCAAGTTAGAACTAATTATTTAATGACATTCTTCTTTGTTAATATTTTCCTGGTATAAAAGAAAAATAAAGAAAATATTAGAAAGAAAAGAAATAGAAACGTTTTCCTGCGTTTTTTTAAAAAAATATCATCTGCTTTTGTAAAAAAAAAAAAAAAATGAAGGCGTTTTATACATTGGAATATATTTGGCTTATTAATAATCATCTAGGGAGAAAGATTTTGAAAAGAAAAAATAATAATAATAATAAATTATATACCTGCATTTTTTTTTAAAGAAAAAAAAATTATTTGACATAAATGTGAAAATTAAATATACGTGCATTTTTTGAAAAAAAAAAAAAACTATTTGAAAGTAAAGTGCTAAAATTATAAAAGACAACTTAATAATATCTGTAGTGAACTGATAATAAAATTAGATTGTGTTTTATATTGTGTGCATAATGAAATTCTTGTAGCTTCATTCATTCTCTAATTCAACTGCAGTTATTATAATACAATCTCCAGGAAAAAGTGCACATCTTCAATGTTTTAGCTAGCTAACTATATGTATAGTCTTCAAATAATGTGTATGTTTATCATTGTTATTCATTTTTTTTTAGGATCCAGATATTTATCATTATAATCCAATAGGGAATTAAGCTTCATTTCTACTACATTTTTTTTTACATGTTTATTATTATAATTGCCAAAGAAAAAAAACTTTTCATTAGAAAAAAAATGCGTTTGTTACTTTCAGTGTTTTGTAGACTGTGATTGGATGGAAACTCTTTACCTGGATATACAGCTTATCAGAGAAATAGTTCTTCTAATGAGATAATGTGCATTTATTTATTTAATTTTTTTTTTTAAAAAAAGAAAAAAACTAATGGGTAAAATTTTATTTTGTTTTATAATATTAATGTATGTTAAAGTTTATATTTATTACATAATATTTTAAGGATCTTGTAATGACAAGTGTAGATCTTACTATCATTACTTTGGGTTAAGTTTGTATTTGATATGAAGTGTTACCTATAAAATATATATGATTTATTATATGAAACTGGAGATATGAACTTTGCATGTTAGGTATTTAAAGAAAAATGTTTTATATTTTTTAACGGGTAAAACAGTGTTTTAAATTTATCAGAAGTAACAAAAAAAATGCTATAACAAGATATTTCTTGTTTAAAGTTTCAACAGAATTTATATTGTATTAATTAAATAATCAATGGTATGGCTATTTTATGTAGTGATTTCTGTATAAATTTCTTCATAAGATGAGTTGCAGTCCCCAACCAAAACAGTGGGGCTTGCATTCATGGCAAGAATTGAATTTATGTTGGAAATTATAGATTCTATCATTTTGCTTTTGTACTGGTATATATACCAGCACTATATTCATTGTAATTATTTTTTGAGTCAGTGTTATTATTAGGAGGTTTGAATCAATGTAAAGTATTTTGAAATTTTCAAAAGGACAATCTTGAGCAATTACTATTCCAGTTCCTGCAGATGGAGAGGACGAATCTCTGGAACATGCAAAGAAGCCCTGGCCCCTCAGGTAGGTAGCTTGATTTATTGGTGAGCCTGCATATATCTTTGTTTCTAATAATGCTGTTGTATGTGCTTGGATTTGATTTATCCAATGTCTAACTTTGAAATTTTTAGTGATTGAATTAAGTCCTCTGTCATTTAAAACAGCAATTTTAAGTTTCATTAATAATCTTGTTTGAGTTTAGGCACTCATGTCTTGCTTCTTTTCTTCCTCAATTTCCATGGCATCTTGAAACACCAGGACACTCTCTTCATCCACTGCTATAACACAATGATATATCTCCTGCTCACTGTGAGGGTTCTCTTGTTCAATTCTCACCTTTTTACATCTTATATCTTTTTTTGCTGGTCGCCCTGGTTTGCGCCTATATTCAGTGTGTGTTTCTATTTGGGTAGGCAGATCCAGAGTGATAGCCTCCATCACTTCAGTTGATGTTTTATTCATAATTGCTGGCAATGGTATGACTTTGGTTGAAATTCTGCATCTTTTATATACATCAATCATGTCATCAGTTTCAGTCTCAAGTGCCATTATTTGTGTGTAATCTTTATTGGCACTCTCTGACTGATTTTGTTGGTCACATTTCGTATGGCTTATCTTTGCTGCAATTCTCTTAGCCTCTTTTTCATTGTTTAATCTCTCTTGCTCATAGAGCTGAGCTGGCCCTTTCTGGTGTGCAATTTTAAGCTTACTTTGGTTATTATTATCTTTTATGTCATCCAGTGCATTATTTTCCACTTTTTATTCATCTAGTTCTCAGTTAGCTTCAATGTATTTGATGTGGTTTACCTTCTTGTCTGCCCCTGCTTTATTTTCTGTCCCTTCAATTATATCTTCTTTATCTGGTTGGTCCATTTCTCCACATTTTTTATTATTTTTTTGCATACTGTCTATATTTATTTTTGATCCTTGGTGTTCATCAAGAGTATCTTTTATTCCAGTCTCAGATTCCAGTCTTTGATTGTTATCTTAATTTCCTTTTTCTGATTGATTTTGTTGATCAAGCTTTATCTGTTTTGATCTCACTTCAATTCTTTTGCCTTCTTTTTCATTGATTAGTCTGTCTTTCTCAAACAGTTGTGACTGATCAGCAACTTTCAACATACTTTGCTTCTTATATCTTTGTATATCATCTAATTCTTTATAATTTTTTTGCAAGTCACCCATCTCTTGGTCACCTTCTTGATGTTTCATGTATTTTCTCTTCTTATCTGACCTTGGCTGATTTTTAGTTCCTTCCTTTGTATATTCTTTATCTGGAAGTTCCATTTCTGCCCATTTTTCTTTATTTTTTTGCATGTCATCTATTTTTCGGCCAACCTATGGATGTTTGGCATTTCTATCTTCTTGTCTGGGTTTACTTGATCTTCCATTTGCTCTGTTGTGTATTCTTTAATTAATATTTGCTGTGTTTTAGCTACTGACTGGCCATTGCTGTTGTGCTTTCTTCCACAGTCTATTGCCCAGTGTTGTCTACTGCCACACACAAAACATTGTAGCCTAAGTCCTTTAATTTGTATAGTCAGTATTGCTTCCTGATCCATTGTTATGCTTGGGATGTCTTCTGGTCTTATGCCTTCATTCATCTTGATTTTGAAATAAAAACTGTTTGAATAAACCAGTGTAGGCATGTCTGAGCAATATATTGGCTTTATATATATCGGTTGCCCAAAGGGTTTCATTAGTTTTGTGAAATTGTGTATATTATGCCCAAAATGGGCATTTTTAGTAATGCCAGTGTGATAGTTTTACATTTCTTTATCTACAATCACGAGAGCATAATTTTCCAAAGTCTTAATTTTTTTCTTGAAAATCTGCACATTGCTTTTCATTAATGAATTCTAGAGCCAGATACCTTGAGTTGATATGCTCTCCTATGGTTGATACTGAGCTCCACATTTTGTTCTTCAATAACTCTTTATATAATATTTCCCTTGGAAACTTGTAGAGAGAGAGAGAGAATTCTATCTGTTGCTGCCAAGACGATTGACTTATTTGAAAAAAATCTCTTAAATGAATTAAACAACTTTTTCAGTATGGTCTCATTAAATCTGCAATTTATCTCTTCCACTTTTGTATTTAACCAAACGTTTTGCAAAGGCACATCGGCATCATATTCATCCATATTTATATCACTCATTTCATTCAGGTCATCCTGATTGGCCCTTTCAAATCTTGGGATTTGTTTTGTATTTTGCGAATTTAATTCAGCTATGTTCGCATATGTAGTCTGTGCTCTAATGTTGCTATATATTCGTGAAGTCTGATTCCTGCCAAACTTTATCTTGGATTCTGATGCGAATGCCATATTGACAATATATAGCATCTGAGTAGCGCTTAGGAAAACTAAAAATTATAAGCAATGAATCACTTACTTTGTGAGTAAAAGTCCATTTTCCCTGATAGGTGTGGTGGATATTAACTATCTTCAGGTGATGTTTTAAGGTACTGTTTTTTTGGCAATTCAGTATTTTTTATATACTTTTGTTGGAAACGTTTATCTAATGCATCTAATTAAAAACACAGCATATCCGCATTATTATTATTATTATTATTATTATTATTATTATTATTATTATTATTATTATTATTATTATTATTATTATTATTATTATTATTATTATTATTATTATTATTATTATTATTATTATTATTATTATTATTATTATTATTATTATTATTATTATTATTATTATTATTATTATTATTATTATTATTATTATTATTATTATTATTATTATTATTATTATTATTATTATTATTATTATTATTATTATTATTATTATTCCTCCTCCTCCTCCTCCTCTTCTTCTTCTTCTTCTTCTTCTTCTTCTTCATTTTCTTCTTCTTCTTCTTCTTCAATAAAGGCTTTATTGATCTCAATGGTTTACAAAAGTTTACATCTAGAAATTTTCAAATTTTACATACAATGAGTAATATTAGGGTAGACATATATATAAAGGAAATTTAATGGTTACACTTTGTGGTTAATGGACTATAACAATATGAAGGATAAAAAAAAATAATAATAATTAGAGTTCTAAAGTTTGATGAGCTTAGTTTTGTGGGCATGTCTTTTTGAATGTTAGTTGTATGGATAGTTTTTTTGCAGCATTCACAGCATTGATGGTTGCCTTAACAATGACCATGTTGCTGCATATAAGTGGGGGTTGGTTATTATTCTATCTCTATTTCTAATGTGTAACAGTTTGTTGCTAAATGTAGCTGGGTGTCGTCTGGTATTATTGCCAATTAAGAAAGTACATGTGGTGCACCAGTACATGTATATTACAAACGTGGCTACCCTAATGCTTATTATTACTGTTATTGTTGTTGTTGTTAAATAAATCATTTTTATTATAGCGCGATGTTTGTAAACTGTAATATTTAACCCAGCATTACGCTGTTGCACATGCGCTTTGAAGATTTTAACTATAAATGAATGAATACTAACACTCAACCACATGATAAAGTCTTTGGAAAAGATAGAATGGCATCACAACCATTTAGTAATAAAATATGCTTCCATTATTGTGCAAATACAGAATAGAGTCTAAAAATCTTAAAAACAAACACCATTCATTTTCACTATGGCTGATCATGAGAATAATGTTAAAAAATTATATGATGGTATTAATAAACTGATATTAAGGCATTATCTAATTCAGATAATTAGTGCTCATGAAGTCTGAAGGTTGAATGAAATGAAAATAAACTATTAAACTGAATATTTTTAATATAGATTGTAATGGTACGCACCTTCTCAACGAGATAAGTTAAGGCAGTCGCATCTCACTATAATCAGATTTAAGGCCTTTATATAGGATGCCATGAATGATGTGATTTAATTTTAATATAAAACTATATTCATTCCAAATAAATGATTTATTATTTATTATTAATATAAATTATATTTAAACCACAACAAATCAATTTTCACTTTAATTGATTTAACCATTATGCTCAGATTTCAATCTCAGGGAAATTTAACAATTGACTCTCTTCAGGGGTTCCTATCAATATATTAGAATAATAATAATAAATCTCACTAACTCTTTAAAATGGGTTTCATGAAGTTAATATAATAATCAATAAAGATTATTATATTAAATGTTTCATCTTATCTTATAAAATCAAATAAATAAATAAAATAAATTAAAGACTTCATTTAGTTTAATATAAAACATAACAATTAGTTATTTAACAAATAAATAAATTAAACTTTATATTATATATAAGAATTATTTATATATCTACTATCTTATATCTTACATTTTAAATATAAATATATTCTATTTACCCACAGTAGATATATTTTTAACTTTATAACACTACATGATTTTATAATTTATATGAAGTATATATATATTTAAATATTACAACTACTGTATTAAAACTATCATATAATAATTAGATTATACAAATAATAATCTAATTATTTATATATAATGTTTTCATCTGTTAAAATGATTATATATAACTTTTGATCATTAGTAGAAAAAATAAAGAAATATATAAATACATTTCATACCAATGTTAATCATTTATCCAACTATAATAAACAATGGTTATTAGACTATTTGAATTAGTACAAACAAAGTAGTGTCATGTCTTAAAAAAATAATATGTAAATTGAAGAATAATTTAATTTCTTACATCTAAGTTCACTCTATCCCTTTTATATAGTTATATGCCTTTCCCGTGTTAATATTTCTTATCCCATATCTACATTTTTATTAAATATAAAAATATATAATTTAAATTATTAATCTTCTCTTCTTATTTCTTTTTTTAATAAAATGAATTCAATGATAAAGGAAATGGATTAATGTTCACCAATTGTAATTTTTAAAAATTAAATGTTATTTATAAAAGTTAATGCAATGGTCCTAGATGTTACTGGAATTCACAAATGAAAATCCTTTGAAGATACAATCTTAATTCCTTAGTTGTTATGTATTGAAGAAGATAATATGAGATCTCAAGTTGATGTTGTTTTCTCCTTGTATATAGATACACAGTTCTTTTATTAAGAATTATAATTCCATTTTGAAGATATAGCTTATATATAATTTTAAAGGCATTTGGAAAAAGTTGTTATTCACATATATATTTGACTAGACAAGCATATTTTATATATTGTACAATAAAACTGGTGTTCTATTCAATTTGCATATTTTTCTACTGTAAAGTTCATAAATTTAATTTACTTAGAGTTTTTGTAAAAATGTTTTTTTAAAATGATCTTTATATTTAGAACTCCAACTAAAATGATCTTTATAGAATACAAAAATTCTATTCAAATTAAGTAATTTAGAAATTACTTTTCTTTAAGAAATATTAGAAATTTTTTCTAATAAGCTTTCTTATTAAATTGTTCAAAAATATAGATTTTATCCTATACACCGTTCTTTTAAATTGAACACAGTATAAGTCCTTATGATGATATTGCTGAAAAGATAGAATCTTTAATCTTTCCATAAATTTTTTTAAAATTTATAATTGCATAAGCTTGCTAAAGCATATTGTATTATATATTGTGATATTACAATTCTATATTAAATCACTAAGTTAATTTCATTCCCTTTAATTTGATAAATTGCATGTGAACTTATAGGTCATCACCTTGTCAATTGTCTTTATTAATGAATTAGTATTCCAACAATTGTTTTTTATTTTAAAGAATGAAAAATACTAATTTACTATATATTACATTTATTTTCATAAATATAATAGAAATAAAAATATAATGTATACACATATTGATTATATGTATTTGTGAGTAATGTATACTCATACATTTCCTCTCGATTAAAGAGGATTAAAATAAACTAAAGTTTTATTTTAATCTTTATTATCATTTATGCATTATTACAATACATATTTCATTTTTTTATTTCCCCTTGACTTAAGATTTTTAAATTCTTAATCAATTATTAGAAAAAATGATTATTAATTATTATATTTAATAATAATTAAATTGCTTTATGGGAAGTTGGGTTCTTTTTTTATAATGTCTTGAATATGGTACATCTCATATAATTTGTTTTGATCACATCATAGATTAAATGTAATATCATTTCTATAATATTACCATTTAACCTGACTATTTTATTTTAAAATTATTAACTATTAAAGTTAATTTAATATTTATTATGTAAAAATCATTATATAGATTACTTTCTTTTTATTCACTTCTTTCAATCAGTTTTCATATAATGTATGCTTATCAGTATAATAAGTATTTGGAATGGTATATCAAAATAATTATATGGTAGAAAACCTGATCATTTTATAACTAAGTTTTAATTAATTCATAAGTATTTTATGTATAAATCAATTTAATGTGCCAATTCTGCTTTTTTTGAGACTTACTAGATTATCATTGACATCTAATAAATGAATACACATAAACATATTTAAAGGTACTAATCCTGCTTTTTAATTTTTGAGACTTACTAGATTATCTTTAGCATCTAATAAACATATCTGTTGGAATTCATTTATGAACTTGCCAACCTATAAGTAACCAGTCTCCTGTTTCCATATTAATGATATGATCCATTCTAGGTTTTTATTTTTATAAATGAATTTATAAATTTTTAAGACACAATTATATATAGTATTTCTTTCTCCTTTATAATTTAATTCTTTACATTTCTTCACTATAATCCTAATAATTATTACATAATTTAGCTATTACATAACTTATGGTAATTGATTATTTAAGACAATTATTATATTTTTTCTTGATAGGGCTTTAATAAAGAATAGTTGCATTTATTAACATTATCACCATCATCAAGTTGTTCGGTTTTTGTTTTAGTGTTTTTGTTTAAATCATCCTTAAAACCTCATCACCTACCTTAACTATCTTATTTTTAAAATCAATCAAACATTTGTTCAGATGTAAAAAGTCTACTCCCAATATCATTTCATAAATGAGTCCAGTTAATGTCAAAAAAACTTGACAAATACATGGTTTATTAAGAGTCAGTTTGATCCAGATTTGCTTTTAAATTAATTTTTCCCTTTTATTGTTAGCTAGGGTAATCTGTACTGATTTTAGAGGTAAGGTTTTAATATGTGGATTTTTATCCATCAACCTTTTATAAAACTCCTTAGATATTACAGATATTTGGCTACCACTATCTAACAAGGCTCTAATTTGAAAATCTTCAAACATAATATTAATTAATGGACAGTTTCATACTTGGGGTCATCATCTTCCTCTGAATATATTATGTTGGTGATTTGTTTAACTAAAAATTTCTTTTTCTCATTTTAAATATGAGTTTTTAAGGAGAGGAACTATTTCCAAAGACCCTTTTTAATTTAATTTAGCTGTTGTTTTGGGTATATTTTTATTATATCCTATTTTATTTTTATTTGATCCACTAGTAGATGCTATACTAGTAATTTCTGAAATTTAATGTATATCAGAACTTAGTTTAACTTCTACATTATTATCACTCTTCATTGTTTTACTTTGAGAATGATTAAAAATCTTATGTTTTTTTTTTTTTATAATAAAAGCATTTTCTTGAATATCTTCTTTCTTTCTTTCAATATAGTTTTGATTAACATTTTGATTATTTGAGTCAATATTATTTAAAATATTTATAATTTGTTCGATATTTTGCACATTAGAAAATAATAAAGACTGCTCAAGTTTCATAGGTAAGTTATGTTTCACTATACAAATAATTTGATTTTAGTTAAAATGATATATATCAAGGGTTTTCAGTTTTGATACCTGTCTTCTAAAAAATTTAGTAAGAGTTTCATCTGGCATATTTTTATATTTTTCTTGAAATATTTGATATAACAATGATTCTTGATGATCATTATTCCAAAAATTCTTTATCAATAATTTTTGATATTCTTCAAAAGTTTTAGGTATTTGGAATAATGCTTCCCACCATGATAAAGCATCACCTTGTAAATGATTGTATGCTACTATCAATTTTTCACCTTATGTCAAATTATTATTTATTGAAAAATATAAATTTGAACTCTTTAGATACTCTGTTGGAGCTTCATTTGTAAACCCTTGGAAATTTTTTAATTTTACAAATTGATTTACAGCACTAGATTGTAATGTGTGATTTGTATTGTTAACATTTTCTTTTTGCAGACTTATAGATGATTGTTGATTGTGATGGTGAGCAAAGTCTCCTATAGAATAACTAATATTATCATTATTATTTTGTTCCCTTTGCATGTTTTCCATCTCAATTACTATTTTATCTTGATGTTTCTTCTTATTTGGATCTTCATTTATCTTATTAATAACTTCTAATATTTGATTAAATTTATCTGAAGTAGTGTCTTCTTTAATATTATATAATTTAATCTTTTTACAAGCTTGGGTATAATTTTTCATCATTATTTTTTTTCTTTCTCAAATTCATCCTTCAAAATTTTTATTGTTTGATCTACAGTAATATTTTTATTTTCCAATTAATTAAATATATCCGATTTATTTTCTAATAATATTTCAATATTATCTTTATTTAATTTTAAATCTGAATCAATCAAATTTTGTTTCACATTTAAACATTGAAAATCTTTTTCCATAGACTGAATTTTCTTTTCTTGGTTATTAATTTCTACATGGACATCTTTTATTTTCTCATCTATAACCTTTCAGTCCCTTCTTGGATTTTATATATTTCAATTTGGAGATGATTGTATACAATTTTTATTTCTAAAAATTTGTTTTCTACTTTATTTTCTATTTTTGTTTTAAATTCAACAAATCTTTTCTGACATCTGAGATTTGCTTCTTCAGTGACCTTTAGGATTTTTTGAATTTCATTATTCACATTCATTTGTATTTGTGATATCTCATCCTTTAAATCTATTTTTATATTATCTAATTTTATTGATAATTCGTTTTTTATATCTGCTTTTATATCTTCCATCTTAGTATCCATCTTTTCCATCTTGGTATTCATACTTTCCATCTTGGTATCTATATTTGCAGACAAATCTACTTTCAGATTTTTCATCTTTGCTTTCGTATTTGCATTTAAATTTTCCATCATTTGTTGCATCATTAACATCATTTGGCTTAATGATGGATTATTATCACTGATTTTAATTTCTATAGGTTTGTCAATAATATCCATAATCTCTGGAACATAGATATTTAACATAGAATTCTCGGACACACCTATATTTATTTGTTCATTGATACTATTTATAGCATTATCAACTATATTTGAACTAAGTATCTCAGTTTGCATTTATATATTACTATCAATATTAGAAGAAAATATTTTATACTTACTTCTGGTAATCATAAAACTAACTTTATTTTAACTATAACTGGTAGTAGTTTGCTAGACAAAGACCCCACCTGATGGCGCCTTTATCATGCCAAAACTATAATAAATGAACATTCCCAGGCTGTCTATTTCAATCATTTTGTGGTGTTTTTCATTGTCCAAAAAAAACTAAATATTAAAAATCATGTTTATTTTTTTTTATTAACATAAACAAATTAAATGAAATGAAATCATCAAATTTCAATTTTATTACCGTTTTTTTGTGTTATGTTTTTTTTTTTTAAAAAAAATAATCGTAACAAAAATAAGTTTTTACTTTTTCATTTTTACATAGAAACAGCAACAAATACTAAAATGGTTTTAAAGTTATTCTGATTTTTTTAACATGCTATTTGTTTTAAAAAACAATTTTCAATTATATTAGTCTTTTTTATTTTGTTTAAAAATCAGTAATCGGATCAAAAACTAAAAGTTCTTAGTCTTTCTTTTATATTTTCATTTTTACATAGAAACAACAAGGAATACTAAAATGGTTTTAAATTTATTATGCTTACCATGCTATTTGTTTTAAAAAACGATTTTCAATTTGATTAGTCTTTTTTGTGTGTTATGCCACTTTTTTTGTTGTTGTTTAAAAATCAATAATCGTAACAAAAAGTAAAAGTTCTTAGTCTTACTTTACAGAAAACAACAAATACTAAAATGGCTTAAACTTATTAAGCTTTTTTTTAATATGCTTATTTGGTTTTAAAAAAAAATTGCAATTTTATTACTAATTTTTTGTGTTACTCACTATTTTTTATTTCAAAATAATGTCAACAAAAATTATGCTTACCATGTTATATGTTTTAAAAAACAATTTTCAATTTGATTACGTTTTTTTGTGTGTGTGTTACGCTGCTTTTTTATTTTTTAAAAATCAATAATCGGAACAAAAAGTAAAAGTTCTTAGTCTTTCTTTACAGAGAAACAGCAACAAATACTAAAATGGCTTTAAACTTATTAAACTTTTTTTTAACATACTTTTTTGTTTTAACACAAAAAAAAATTGCAATTTTATTACTGTTTTTTTTGTGTGTGTGTGTTACCCGCTATTTTTTGTTTCAAAAATGTTAGCCTTTCTTTTTTAAACTTTAAACAACAACAAATTAAAAAAGTATTACAAATAATATAATTCTTGGAGTTTTAAAAACCAGTTTAAAACTTTTTTCAGCTGTTCATGGCTCCAGTAATAAATAACATGTACTGCTTGAACCAATGGTATTCTAGATCCATCAAACCAATTCATCTTTCAAATGGGAACATGTTTGCTTGCACGAACACAATGGACAGTGAAATTGAGTGGTTCCTTTTACAATAGAATAACTTCATTGCTGATCCACAAATGCATTTCTTTGAATGTGGAAGCACATTGATTCTTTGGAAATATGACACAGAATCTGATTCTGTTGCTGGTAAATCACAGAATCGAACATGATGTGCGTTTTCCTGTGCCATTTTATTGGTCTCGTCGAATGTTACAGACAGTACGTTACTTGTCATGTTACCTAATTCAAACTATCGTCACACCTCTATCAAGGTTTTGACACTTAAAACTTCAGTACAGAATGTTGTAAAGAGTCGGATAATTATTATTTAAGAAAATCACAATACTTCAATATTAAAAAAAAATTTCATTAAAAAACGATTTTCATACAATTCAAATACACACACCATCACACAAAGTCATAAAAATGTATGAAGTGTGCAAATTCTCAAAAATTATTTACTGCAATGTGACAAAGTGGCCTGCAATCTGTAACACAACACAAATGTTGTATTATAGTAAATGCGGGGCTGTACTGCGGTGCAACAAAGTGGCCTGCAATCTGTAACACAACAAAAATGTATTATAATAAACACAGGTTCGAACATGCTGTCGACCATGGAAATGGCATTTTTATGTGCTTTAGCACATAAACGGCACCATCAGGTGGTGTCTTTGTCTAGCAAACTACTAACCTATAACTTTACTTATACGATAATATATTATTTATCATAGGATGTTAATGTGATGCCTTTTTCTTTTCAAAATATATATATGTTCTTACTCTAATGCCTAATTTTAAAATTTTATTTTTAAGCAAATGATTTTTATTTAAATTTTAACTATTTAATTTTCAAAGTCTCCATTATTTTAGTATTTACTATTTTACAATACATTATTTTAAAATAGATACTTTAATATAAGATATTATTATTAATAATATTTATCTCTCAAAATTTTATAATGGTATGGAATCTATGATTCAAGGCTATAATGGTATGAAATTTATGATTCAGGTCTCCACTTGGCTGCCCATATGTAACGGTATGCACCCTCTCTCTGAGATAAGTTAAGGCAGTCGCATCTCACTATAATCAGATTTAAGGTCTTCATATAGGATGCCATGAATGATGTGATTTAATTTTAATATAAAACTATATCTATTCCAAATAAATTATTTATTATTAATATAAATTATATTTAAACCACATCAAATCATTTTCACCTTAATTGATTTAACCATTATGCTCAGATTTCAAACTCAGGTAAATTTAACAATTGACTCTCTTCAGGGGTTCCTGTCAATATACAAGAGTAATAATAATAAATCTCACTAACTCTTTAAAATGGGTTTCATGAAGTTAATATAATAATCAATAAAGATTATTATATTAAATGTTTAATCTTATCTTATAAAATCAAATAAATGAATGAAATAAATTAAAGACTTCATTTAGTTTAATATAAAACATAACAATTAGTTATTTAACAAATAAATAAATTAAACTTTATAATATATATAAGAATTATTTATATATCTACTATATTATATCTTATATTTTAAATATAAATATATTCTATTTACCCATGGTAGATATATTTTTAACTTTATAACACTACATGATTTTATAATTTATATAAAGTATATATATTGTAACGGAAATAATTGGATATTTGTAACTGAATGAAGGACATTTGCGACAGAAATAATAATAAATTGATAGAAAATGATCCATTATTAACATATATGTTAATCCAATCTGTTATTTGTAACAGTAAGTAAACATTGTCACAGTATAGATAAATAGATGAGTGATGAAATGATAGTTGCCATAATTCAATAACTAAATATAACATTATAGCCCGATTGCAACTATCCTAAACATTAATTCTGTCACATTAGTAATGAAATAAATAAGTTATCTCATTTCTCCATATAAAATAACAACAATGACAATTAAAACTATCATCATTAAAGATTTAATAATATCTAAATATTGGGGATGTCATTTGAACAATAAAACATACTGGCCATTGTCATCAAATAAAAGAATATTAAATATAGCAACTGAATAAAATTACCCACTTTGAGATTCCTGGAGTGCATTATGCTTATCTCCCATACTAGGTTCTTTTAACAAAGAATCCTTCCTATTCTTCTTTCCAACCATATAAGACCATTCATGGTCACATGCACACACTGGTGCTATTCATGACAACTTATAAAATATATATTATATAAAGTTAATATTATGAAGTTGGAAAGGGATTATATCACTCTTTATTCAGTTTAGCTAAGTATATGTGTTTTCCCACGAGCGCCACTAGATTGTTTTAAATCTAGATAAATATCTGTTTAGAGTGTACTGAGTTCAAACTCATTCGGTACATTTTTATCACACATGACTTGGATGACTAATGAAAAAATGACATTCTTACATTTTATCTATATCGATAAAATTACAAGATCCCAATATTACCAAAATTTATATTATAGATCAAAGATTCTTATAGACATTGCTAGCTCATTTACGTATATTGATGAACAGACATGTATAATCCTATTAATGGCTTCTAAACAAGCATGTGAAGACCATTATTGATATTGATGGCCATTTAACTAGATTATTTATCATAATATAAAGGTAATAATGATGATGATAATAATAGTGATATCATAGTAATAATGATAATAATAGTGATATCATAATAATAATGATAATAATAGTGATAGTGATGATACTAGCCATAGCTTATTAATAAACTCACAACAATAAATTAATCTTTATAAACTCATATGCATTTATTAAAAATTATCCTATTTCAAACTGAGATTTAAATACTACACTTACTAGCATTTATATAAGTTTATGTTTATTTACTAAAATACTTTTATAGTTAAGATTAGGATTTAATAATACTAGTGATGATGATTGATCATCATGAATCTCTTTGCATAATATTCAACTTTCCACAAACCCCTATTTATTAAAATATATTAATTCTGTTAACCGTTAGATTGAGTGATTATAATTTATTAATGATGATGATGGCGATCATAACTCTTATATAGTATTATTTGAAACATTTTAACCAATAACACGATATCCATTTTTGATGAGGATGATCAAAACTCATGGACACAACCCAATTTTAGCCTTTCCACTATTGAACTATAATTATTAAAATTTGGTTATTATCAAGCTTAATCCTTAAATACTCAAAGATAAATTAACATTCTAGTTTACTTAACCTTTTGCGAGCGCTTAATATTTGCAAGTGATTGCTCAATATTTACGAATGATAATAATTAATAACTGTGAGCAATGATGATGAATTAAAATGATAGAATCAAGACAAGAAAAACACAACAATTTTTTTTTTTTAATAAGAACTCGGAAAACCAATTAAGATATATATAATTATATTTTATTAATACTATTACTCTTTCTTTCTTTCTTTAAAATCAAATCAATAATTAAATAAATGGCTTATTATTACATTAATTCAATACAAAAATTAATATAAAAATTTATATAAGCACAAGCAAATAAACTTAATATATAGGTTTGTCATTTCTGGATATTTTAAAATAAGCTGGCTTAAAAAAATACATTTTATGGAATGCTTACTTAAGTCTTTCCTAACTTATTATATCATAGAATAAATTTCATATGTATCCTGTGTGTTTTATTTCACTTCCATTCATATGTAAGCCTTGCTCTATAATTTCTCATACCTAAACTATTTATATATAACCTATTCCTTGACATGTTTGTATAAGCAGTTACACATGCACACATTCGGTTATGTTAACATATATGTTTAAAATGTATACCCACAAATTACATATATAAAAATATTTTTTGCAACCTTTTAGCAAAAAGAAAATAAAATACATGATATTAATTTTAATATGCAACAAGATAAAATAAAAAAAAACATTATAAATGCATATATTTATAGGTTGCTCATTATCATTAACAACTGAAGAACAATTTAAAAAAAAAACATTCCAACATTACAATATATAATATAAAAAAAATAATGAAAAATTTAAGTTTAAAGATTTAAACTATGTTTGTGCTATGTTGTGTGATATTGCAAATAACTATAGATAAACAAGTCTTTAATGTTTCTGTATCAAAAGAAAAATTGCTTTGACCAGTAAATTAAGGTTTACTTTTAATAAGTAAGAATAAAAATCTGTTAAAGAAAGTTCATAGTTACCCGATCACTTTCACTTCTTATAAATGTCCTGAGTTTGAATTTTCAGACTGCTTGTCTTTGCTCCATAAAAAAAGAAAGTTATTGCAGATACTGTTAAGATAAACATGAATCAATTGACTTGCTTGTTTCTTTAATTCTAAAATTATTTATTGTTGATTGGCTTCCTTCTACCATTTTAAAAAGAGCTATTATAAATACTTTTTAATAAGTATGTACTGGTGGATTTGCTTGTCTCTCCCATTTTTTTTTAAAAAAATAATCGCTGTAGACACTTTAGATGACTGAGGTAAACTTTAACAAAAATTTGATTCATGGCTTCAAACTTGGCTATATATGGATTTTATACATTTTCTCTTCCTCTTCCTTCCTCTTCTCCATCCATCCAAAGGTAATGAGCCTAGAATAGACCAGGAGCCAGAAAAGAAGCATTTCATATAGCTTGTGTGGTTGGCTTCAAACTCTTTCATTTTGTTGGTTATTATTTGATTGGTATATGAGACCACAGTAGATTAGTGATTTTAACTCATTCTGTATTAATCAGGAAGCAGGAAAAAAATGGTTTAGCAATGCAGATTCATGGTATTATACTCAGAAAAATATGTTAATCTCATTTCATAGAATTGTCAATAACTTCTTCTTATAAATTCAATTTTGTTCCATATTTTCTTCTTTATTTTTATATTGCTGGAAATTATTTATATAGACACACATCTTCGTCTATTTTGACTTTATACAAGAGTCTTTTCCTTCTTTTCCCTTTTTCAATTTTTAAAGAGTAAAAAAAAAATCAAATCGCCCACTTTCCCTTTTTCCGTTTTTTTCAACATTAATAACGAGGAAAAAATTGAGTGAGAGTTACATCTCTGTTTAATAATAATGACTGAGTGAGTCTCTAAATTAATAAATGACTGAGTTACATCTCTCTCTAATAATAATGACTGAGTGTCTGATTGTCTCTCTAAAATAATAATACTGAGTGTTTTAAACATTTTATTCATTTTTATTGCGAATCTTGGTCAAAGAAAATGACCACCTGCATATCTTATCTTGAGATAAAAGACAAAAAATCAGAGTTTGACAAGTTGATGTACTATCGCGATTTTACAAGAAAATTAATAATCACCTTTTACTTCCTCAAAGCACCTCTCTCTCTTTAAAAAAAATAATCTTAGATACAGATAAAAACAATACAACAAAGCTGGCAATCTATAGCCCTTACAAATAGGTGTAAAAGTGTTTTTGTGTTTATACAGACGTTCTTATTCTTTCACACTCTTTTGCACGTGTACATTTTCAAATCCCAATCTCTTATCTAGATCACTTTATTTGACACTTTCTTTCTGATCTGCTTTATTTTAACCAAAAATAAAACTAAATAACTGAATATATTAATTATTTAATAAGAAAAATAACATATTAAAATATCATTTCTTACAACATTATATTCATTCACCTATTAATTTATCAACTATATATTACACATATAATATACGTACACATAAATCTATATATATAAAAGAAATTTTTTTTAATTAAATAATATGTATGTATGTGAGATGAGTCATATATCTACAATATATATATATAATATTAAGTCTACTATATTAAAACTATCATATAATAATTAGATTATACAAATAATAATCTAATTATTTGTATATAATGTTTTCATCCATTAAAATGATTATATGTAATTATTGATCATTAATAGAAAAAATAAAAAAATATATAAATATATTTCATACCAATGTTAATCATTCATCCAACTATAATAAACAATGGTTATTAGACTATTTGAATTAGTACAAACAAAGTAGTGTCATGTCTTTAAAAAAATAATATGTAAATTGAAGAATAATTCACTTTCTTACCTCTAAGTTCACTCTATCCTTTTATATATTTATATGCCTTTCCCATGTTAATATTTCTTATCCCATATCTAAATTTTTATTACATATAAAAAAAATATTTTAAATTGTTAATCTTCTCTTCTGTATTCATTTATTTAATGAAATAAATTCAATGATAAAGGAAATGAGATTAATGTTCACCAATTATAATTTTTAAAAATTAAATGGTATTTATAAAAGTTAATGCAATAGTCCTAGATCTTACTGGAATTCGTGAATGAAAATCCTTCAAAGATACAATTCTTAATTCCTTAGCTGTTGTGCATTGAAGAAGATAATATGAGATCTCAAGTTGACATTTAGTTTCCTTCTTGCATATAGATAGCCTCTTTTTTTATACACAGTTTTTTTTATTAAGAATTATAATTCCATTTTGAAAATATAGCTTATATATAATTTTAAAGGCATTTGGCAAAAGTTGTTATTCACATATATATATATTTGACTAGAAAAGCACATTTTATATATCCTACTATAAAACTGGTGTTCTATTCACTCGCATTTTTTTTATACTGTAAAGTTCATTAATTTAATTTACTTAAAGTTTTTATAAAAATGTTTTTTAAACGATCTTTATATTTAGAACTCCAACTAAAATGATCTTTATAGAATACAAAAATTCTATTCAAATTAAGTAATTTAGAAATTACTTTTCTTTAAGAAATATTAGAAATTTCTTCTAATAAGCTTTTTTATTAAATCATTCAAAAATATAGATCTTATCCTATACACTGTTCTTTTAAATCAAAGACAATATAAATCCTTGTGAGGATATTGCTGAAAAGATCAAATCTTTGATCTTCCTATAAATTATTTTATTTTTTTTATTTATAGCTGCATAAACTTGCTAAAGCATATCATGTTATATATTGTTATATTACAATTCTATATTAAGTCATTAAGTTAATTTCATTCCCTTTAATTCGATAAATTGCATGTGAACTTAGAGGTCATCACCTTGTCAATTGTCTTTATTAATGAATTAGTATTTCAACAATGGTTTTTCATTTTAAAGAATGAAAAATACTAATTTGCTATATATTATTTTCATAAATATAATAGAAATAAAATTTAATGTATATATATGTGTGTGAGTAATGTATACTCATACAATATACTAAACACACAAAGAAAATTACAGCTCTCAGAAAGATATTGATAGCAAGTCTTCAGATATTAAACTCATCATTATTCAAATTCTTTGATTGAAAAAGATACCACCTAATAAATTAGATATGATTGATAGTAATATTCATAATCTAAATAAAAATCACTTTATTGTTGACTGTCATCATTGAATTAAATAATTATCTATTCTTCAACATATTCAAGTACAAGTTTAGCATAAAATTATTTTACCAGCTTCTTCAATTATTAATAGGCAATTATGGATAAAATATGTGACAACCTATAACCACAAAACTATAGTTGATCTTTTTTTTTTCAAAAAACTAAATTCTTTTAAGATAATGTCTTTATATCTCTAGCCATTCCATCAGCTTTTCCATAAAAATATTCTCAATAGAAGATGTCAAAGAATATATTGTTGGTTAAATATATAAGTAAATGAAAACAATTGCATTGTTTGGATTTTTATCAGCTAATTTAAAATTATTCAAATATATAAAAAAAATCACGGATGGTAGCACTCTTGTGCAATCCATCAAGATATGCTAGTTATAATAATAAATCAATAGAAGTGATCCACTGAATTTGATATTTACAGCTTAAATATGTATCCTCAAATTGTAATATATAATTATTGAAAATGCTATAAGTTTAAGTATCTTAAAATCCTGATAGTGCAGCACTATTTACTAGCATATGGGGCAGTAAAAAAAGATTTTTTTTGTTATTCAACTCTTGAAACCATTATATATTTTGAGCTATTTCAATCATTCAACTAAATGTTGTAATCCACTAATGTGGCTGGTAAATATTCTGTGTGTGTTGGATTCACTCGTTCTTGGGTAATGTCAGCTCACTTATATTATTCATACAGTTTCATAGAATCTCTTATTTTTATTCAAAAGCATTGCTAGACTCATCTGTCCATAACAAAAACATAAGAGAAAGTCCTAAGATAAAGATAAATTGTGTAGACAATAAACATTCACTATTATGCATAAATAAAATATAACAACTCTAAATACTGTGATTTTATTTTTTACATTGAACGCATATTGGTGCAGTGGATACTAGTAATTAGTATATTTCAAGCATTTATTCAACTTAGAAATATTAATGAAATATGGTTCATTTGAACTTAGAAATATTAATGAAATATGGTTCATTTGTGAGTTTGTTTAGTGTATAAATTACAAAAAAAGACAAGCTCATATATGTCAGAGAGAATATGAGTTATCTCCTTTTAAAACTATAAAATTTCCGTATTCTTAGAGCCCATTCTTACATTGAATATATTTATATATATTTGTGTTGTACTTGTATCTCTTATGCACATTTGCAGTAGACACTGTCTATGCAATATCATTCATTAGCAATTTGCATATTACATTTCTTTGATGTATGACTATTAGTACTTACTGTAAACAGAATAAATTTATATGAAAAAATCAGCTCTTAGCTTGTAGTTATGAACCACTGAATGATTTAGGGTAATTATCCATCTGTTACAACTAGTTTTTAATGCACAGGAAACCAGTAGCTATTTACTTCCTTAAATAGTAAATTTATATCTTAAGATAAAAGGTTGATTTTATTTAATTGGCATGATTTTGTTAGACAGACTGAATAAGTTAACAATATTCTCCCCTCCCAAATAAAAAAGAAATATTTTACAGATAAATCATAGACTAATAGGTGTTTTGATAATTGTTTCTTCTGAAATTTCTTTTGGTAGTAGTTATGTTTATCTTCTCTTATATCTTCATTAGTCAATGCTCTTGTGTCTTATAATGGTAATGTTTCAATATAGATTGGTCTTGATTGTCTTTGCTGGTAATATTGTGTCTGACTGAAATGATTCATTCGTAGATGTGTTTGTTGTTAATTCTAAACTTAAGTATAGTTTGTTTCTATGCTACGAGTCTGGTTTGATGTGATGTGATGTGATGGGATGTGATGTATTTAGGCTTCTTAAACGAAGTCAAGAATATCTCAGCAATTATGCCCAGATAAACCTGTTCACCACTTTATTTTCCATTCCCCACTCTGGGTCTTCCCATATTCTGCCCCATCCCATTTCCACAACATAACCTTTGTCAACTCTATGGTCTTTATATCTAAATCCCTCTTATCTTTTCACAAACCCAGCATAAAAACCAATAACACTTTCTATATAATCACTTTGTTCATATCTATTCTCCCATAACTTCATTATCTGCACCCTTTCTGCTTTCAAGCATTTACATTCAATCAACAGATGCCTCATATTTTCTATACCTTCCTTACACAATTTGCACACTAAATCACCCATAGTTTTCCATTTACATGTATATTCTCTTGTTGCTAAAGATCCTGTTCGAGCCTTAAACAATAAACTACTTTCCTTACTATTATCATAAATTAACTCGCATCCAATGTTCCGTTTACTTCTATATATATTTTAATTCTTCTTACCCTTCATACTAGTTCTCCATCTCTCCAACTCCCTATTTTTTTGATGCTTCTATTCTTTTATCCCATTCCTTACCACTATAACACTCAACAATCCTAACCCAATCATCCCACCTTTTATACAAGTATACTGATATAAATTCTTTATCCAAATCTTTTGCATACCACATTACCTTTCTCACCCATCTTGTTACCTGCCCTTTACTCATAACCCAATTAAACACTATTTTGGCTATTCTTTTACTATCTATAAACTTTAATCTACCAAACATTTTCATTTTACTTTTTGCATCTCTCATATAAAAACTTGACCATTCCATTTCTCTTTGAATTGCCTCCTTTTCTGTCCACATCTCTGCATCTAATGCATGTCTTCCTACTTCACTTTGTACTTTCTCTAAATAATCTAAAAAATTTTTACTAACACATAATGCATCATTACCATATGTTAACCCTGCTACTGCAACTCCCTTCCATACAATTCTAGCTAAATCATATTTATTATATGAAAATACTGTTAGTTTCTTTACCAAACCCTTTCTTTTCTTTGCTTCATTTACCAATTTTTTCTCCCATTCATCCAAGCAATTTTCCTGATTACATAAGATGATTCCTAAATATCTATATCTATCCACCACACTTAACTTTATGTCCCCCAATAAAAATTCTACATCTTTTCTTTCCCCAGTATTAACCATCATTATATTTGATTTTTTCTTCACTAAATTTAATTCACATCTCTTTACCCACCCTTGCACATGTCCTCAACATAATTTCCATATCTTCTCTTTTTTCTGCACACAAAAAGATATCATCTGCAAAAAAAGACCCGACAAAGTATATACTCCCTTGCCACCTATATCCCTCATCCTAGTCTTTATATTGCTTTCTCTATTTCACTAAAATACAACAAAAATAAAATAGGTGACATAGGGCATCCTTGCCTTAATCCCACCCCATTTTGAACTTTAACTGATTCTATATCCCCTAATTGGTAAGTATAATAATTATTTTCATATAATTTGTTTAAAATATTTACTAAAGCTTCATCCATTCCCAAATTTGCTAATGTTACCAATAATCTATTTCTATTTACTCTATCATATGCTTTCTCTATATCTATAAAACTCATATATAATGATCTACCTGAATTCCTACTCATCTCCATAAGTTGTGTAACTACAAACAAACTATCTTCTATATGCCTATCTGACATAAAACCTCCTTGCATTTCCCCTACTACATTATTCTCTTCCATCCATTTTACAACTCTTCTAGCTACCATATCTGAGAAACCTTTATATATAACTGATGTTACCACTATTGGTCTATAATTATTTGACTTTCTATGATCCTTACCCTTTCCTTTAAATAATAATCTTATTCTTGTATTACTCCAACTACCTGGGAAAACTCTCTTCTGTGCCATCTTATTAAAACATGATAATAACTTTGTTCTTGCTCTATGCCCTAAATTCATTACCATCTCTGTTGCCCATCCATCTAAACCTTTTGCCTTTCCACTTTTCAATCTCTTCCCTGCCTCATTCTGTTCATTTTTTGTGAACCTAATATTCCCATTACTAAATTCTTTCATGTTTTCTATCACTAAGTCCTTCGCTTCTAACATCTTTTTATATCCATTACATATCTATTTTTTAAGATTCTTTCTAATTCTTCTATAGAGCTACACTATATTCCCTCATCATCTATTAATACTATCTCTCTTTCCCATACATTTCTCCTTTTAATGTAATTCCAAAAATTTTTACTCTCATCTCTTCCACTTTTATTAATATCCTCCAACAATTTACTATTCAACTTTATCCTCTCTCTATAATTATCCATTTTAACCAACTTCCTCTTTTCTAAGTACTTTCCCCATTTAGCATTAATATTGTTTTCGCTTTCTTTGTTCTTAATAGCACACTTATATTCTCTGCATGCTTATTTCCTCTCTTTTATACTTTTAATAATTCTCATTTTTATTACTTTTATTCTTCTGCATATTCTCAACTAAAGCCCTATTAGCCACTTTTTCTATTTCACCTCACCAGTCCTTATACTCATCCCCAACCAACTGTTCCATGGTTTCTTCAACTTTTATTTTATACTCTTCCAACTTATTCTTATCATTCACTCTCCATCCACATCTTTCACTATTGTTTCTACCTTTTTTTAATCCTCCATCACATTACTAACCATTTCTATTACAATAAAGTTATGATCACTATTACATACTCTCTCTTCACTATCAAACACCTTAATTTTCCATATTTTATTCATTCCCTCTTTCTCCACCAATACATAGTCTATTGTGTGAAATATATTATTCCTAGACCATGTGTATTGACCCTCATAAATATTTGATAAATTCCCAATGCTCAAATTTACTCTTTCACAAAATTCCTTCTAAAACTGACCATTCTTATTATCTACATTATCAATTTCTTCAATATGTTCATTCATATCCCCTATAACCATTATTCTCTTCCCCTTTTCTTTAAAACCCTGTATATCTTTAACTAGGCATTCATATATACTACTGTTCCACTCCATTACAGTTTGTCTATCTCCAGTGGCTATATAAACTACAGCCACCATCCATTTTTGACTACCCAATCTTATTTCAAACCACAAATGCTCTTGACATTTAAAAATATTTAAATATTTTTTTCGATATAACACCTATACCACCATCCCTTTTTTCTTTTTCTTTTCTATTTATACACTGCCATACCACCTCTTCCAAAATATGTTTTTCTTCTTCTCTTAGATGAGTTTCCACTACTGCTAATACCTCAAGCTCTTCAATTACAACTGCTTTATTTAACTCCAGCCACTTTTCTGGTCTCCTACCACATTGTATATTCAAAAACACAATTTTAACCATTTCTTTTTTCCTAACTACTCTTTAATAAATTCTTTTGATTCTTTCTTCTCCACTATGTTTATAACAAACTTTCTTATCATTAATTTTACAGACTCTCTCCACATCTACACTTATATCTAAATCAATAATCTTTTGCTTATTTCTTATATCCCATCCATTCTTCTTCTTTTTGATAATATTACAATTTAAAAGCCCGCCCCCCTTTAAAAGTTTCCCAAATTATATTCTTTAAATATTGGGCTCCCTAAAACTTCACTTCCTTGTTTTCCTAAGTGCAATCCATTTTTACTATATAACTCCCTCTTTCCAATAAACCAATCCCATACATCCACAAACACAACATTATTTCTCTCACACAATTTTTTCAATCTCTCTATTTATAGAACATGCCCTATCTAACAAATGCCTCATGTCAAATCTTGGTAATACTCCAACTATCCCTACTCTTCCTTTAATTTCCCTCAAATTCCTAATCAATTCTACATACTCATCCATTACTCTCTCTGATGGCTCTAACAAATTATTAGTCCCTACTATAACATATACATCTCTACTACCTTGCTTTCTTACTTTATCTGTCACATCCCTAATTCTAGTTCCAGGCAAACATACTCTTACATACCTGCTTCTATTTTTCCTTGCAATTATATCCCCACATTCTCTTATTAGTGAATCTCCTATCAATACTCTCATAGTCTACTTTCTCTACTCCATCTGTAACCTTCTCTACCATCTTCTGGACATCCTTATCCATTTCTTCATTATCATTTCTACTCGATAATTCTTTTATCTCCTCATACTTCTTCTCTAACAATTTTAATTTTACTTCTACATCCTTCACTTATTCCTCTATCTTACTTATTCTTTGGCTAACCATCTCCATTGTATTACTACTTTCTCCACCCATATTTTCTGACACTCCACTAAAATCACATTCTTTCCTATCTTCTTCAACTACATTTTGCTCCCTCTCCTCTGACTTTCTCTCTAGACTACCTGCACTGAGAAACCACTTTCTCACCTTTTTAATCACATTTACACACTGACTACATAACCAGAAACCTGTTACATCTTTTCTATTCTTATTCAAACATTTCAAGTGATACACCTCATCACACACTGTACAATCTACCAGCATTCACCTAATTCCTTTTTGCCGATTGTATATACATTGTGCAATACAAATGCAATCCATATTCTTATTTTTCAAGTCACCAATTCTATATTTGCCTTTATAATACTTCTCCTATTTTTCAAACACCCTTACACAGAATAATAAAATTTAAATTTTTTTTTACTTTTTCCCAAACCTGATCAAACTATAACCACATGTTTTCTGATGTTAGGTTTTCCAAACATTGCCTTTTTTCTCGAAATAAATGTCTATTTTAAAATTTAAAAAACCTTCAGTAACAAACTTAACTAAAATGAATTAATCTTACATACAACTTTTTTATAAATATCCTTACGCTAACACACATTCAACAAGAACAACTTTTTTTTTTAATTTCTATACCTAAAATGGCGAACTTTTGTTAAACACAAAAATTTTCAATCTTTCAAATAACTCGCTCTCTCGATCACAATTTGTACTTTCATACACAATAATTAGTCTTTATAGTGATGCTCTCAAAAAATCAATGTCACACGTAATCAACAAACAGTAGAAAAAAAATTTTTAAAATATCAAAACTTAGCTCAGCCCTTTGTCTTATTCGTAGCTTTTACTACTAGAAACTGCTACCCTCTTTTGATCACTACTTTAGCTGGAATTTATTTTTTTTTGAACATATTCACATATTTTGGCCTCGTTTTGAAATATCTATAATTTGCTGCTGGATTTATTTTAATAAACACTTTAGGTATAAGACTAAATAAAGTTTCAAAGTATATTTCATTAAAATTTCCACTGGTATTTTGATTTTTTTGTTAATTCTTATCATCTACTGTTTCTTTTTGAACTATTTACTTAGCCATTTATATCATAGTTTTTCTATACATATATATATATGTGTGCGTATACATATATATATATGATTAATAGATGGCGTTTTACCAAAAACACTGTCAAGCGTAGGTTTGTTTACATAAACGTCAGAGCAAGCATTCACTATCTCTATCGTTAATTCCACCTTCAGATCATGATTTCAAGCTGATTTTCTATCATCAGTGAAGGGTAGGAAAAAGAAACTAGATCTAAACACTAACTCTGAGCATTTATGAAACAATTTCTATGGTGATACTGAACTGATATCGGACCCATATAGCTATCTGGCTTGCTACACTGAGTTTGAAGACATTATGTGTCTAAAAAATTCACGCTTGCAAGCTGAATAGAAATTGTTTCATAAATGCTCAGAGTTAGTGTTTAGATCTAGTTTCTTTTTCCTACCCTTCACTGATGGTAGCAAATCAGCTTGAAATTATGATCTGAAGGTGGAATTACCGATAGAGATAGTGAATGCTTGCTCTGACGTTTATGTAAACAAACCTACGCTTGACATGTTTTTGGTAAAACACCATCTATTGATCAAAAATACAAGCGTTAGCAAGTTTAACTTGTTTTTTGTTTTTCATAAATGTACCTTTTGAGGTATTCTTGCAATGATATATATTGCAGAGGCTTCTACTATGTGGTGATACTGAACTGATATCAGACCCATATAGCTGGCTTGCTATGCTGAGTTTGAAGACATTACGTGTCTAAAAAATTCACACTTGCAAGCTGAATAGAAATTGTTTCATAAATGCTCAGAGTTAATGTTTAGATCTAGTTTCTTTTTCCTACCCTTCACTGATGATAGCAAATCAGCTTGAAATCATGATCTGAAGATGGAATTAATGATAGAGATAGTGAATGCTTGCTCTGAGGTTTATGTAAACAAACCTGTTTTTGATAAATCATGTATTGATCATAAATACAAGCGTTAGCAAGTTTAACTTGTTTTTTGTTTTTCATATATGTATATATGTTAAAATGAAGATTTGCACAGGTTAAATATATAAAATACATATTTTGCAGGTTCATCCGTGTTAAAAACTTTTAATATTAATATACTGACATTTCAACTTGGTCACCCAAGTCATTCTTTTATGACTCTGTGGATGACTTATGTGACCAAGTTGAAATGTCAGTATATTAATATTAAAAGTTTTTAACATGGATGAACCCGCAAAATATGTATTATATATATATATATATACACAAAGAAATCAAGTCATGTGTCACATGACCTAATTTTTCATTTATCAAGCTTTGTATTACAAATGTTATGTAATGAACTTGCAATTAGCTCTTAACAAGCTTTACAGAATATCCCCAATCTCAGACCAGTTTCTGAGACCAGTTTCTGCTACTGGCTTCCTCAATGAGGTGCTAGGATATTCAAGCATTAGATTTAAAATACCAGGCCAAGCCCAGCACTTTATCTAATAGATAAGTATTAAGTAGAAAATTTAAAATTTTCAGACATCCACATCTTCCAATCCAGCTACCTAATTTAAATAGCCATACAGGATTGAACCAAGTTCAGATACATCATATATTAATAGCTTTATCCAATACCAAAAACCAGCCTGAGGTCGGAGATATTCTGAAAAGCTTGTTACGAGCTATTTGCAAGCTCATTGTATAACATTTGTAATACAAGCTTGATAAATTAGGTCATGTGACATATGACTTGGATTTTTTTATAATTTTATTTTTGCTATTAAGGCTTTGCAATTTTATATTGCTAAAGTTGTATGGTGTATCTGAACTTGGTTAAATCCCATATGGCTATTTAAATTAGATAGCAGAATTGGAAGACATATAGATGTCTAAAAATTTCATATTTTCTACTTAATAGTTATGTATTGGATGAAGTGCTGGACTTAGCCTGTTATTTTAAAACTAATGCTTGAATATTTTAGAATCTCACTGAGGAAGCCAGTAGCAGAAATCAGTCTATGATTGGGGATATTCTGAAAAGTTTGTTAAGAGCTATTTGTAAGATCCATATAAATATATATAAAAGACATATTTTGCATGTTCATCCATGTTAAAAAATTTAAATATTGATATACCAACATTTCGACTTGATCACACAAGTCATCCACTGGGTGATAAAAGGTAGAAAGACAGTTGTCGCTACAATCACTGATTTGAAAAAAACCTTAAAGTTCCACCAATAGCAAAAATGTTCAATTAAGAATGTTTTTTAAAAAAATCTTTCCAAATAGGAGGAAGTTTGCATGTATCACCTCATTTATTGATACAATCTGTCCTTTTAAGCATCTCAATGGTTTCTCTAATCTAGTGAGAAGCCATTGAGATACTTAAAAGGCCAGATTGTATCAATAAGTGAGGCGATACAGGCAAACTTCCTCCTATTTGGAAAGATTTTTTTAAAAAACATTCTTAATTTAACATTTTTGCTATTGGTGGAACTTTAAGGTTTTTTTCAAATCAGTGATTGTAGCGACAACCGTCTTTCTACCTTTTATCACCCAGTGGATGACATGTGTGATCAAGTCGAAATGTCGGTATAACAATATTTAAATTTTTAATATGGATGAACCCACAAAATATGTCTTTTATATATGCAACCCATGAAAATCTTTGTATTAACATATATATATAGTGAAGCAGTCGGATCTGAGTTCGATCCTAGCTTCATGACATCTAGCTATAAACCCACTTCAAACCCTAGTACTAACCTTAAATTTTCGATGCAATGGGGCTTTATATGGTCAATCCATGCTAGTTTTCTTAAAGAAAAACTATTATATAAATGTGTGTTAAAATTAACTAGTTTAAGGTTTAAATTAATCAGTGCTATTAATAAATTCATGATAAAATTATTCATGAATTTATATATAATATAACTGTGTGGATTGTGCGTATATATTATAAATAATTAAATATATATATTTGTTCTAAAGTTTCATTGCGTCAGGAATGTTTTATTTTACTTTTAAATAATTTGTTAAATTTTTAGTGAGTAAAAGTTACATTCTTACGATAAGCTTTCAGATTGTCCCTTTCCAAAAACAATGGGTAAAGTTTTATTAATTAGCAAAGATAATAATTTAAAATTTAAGGACGGTTCCCAATTAAAATCATTTTTTAGATTTATAAATTCATTTTCTAATTAGAAAATGAATTCAGAGTTAATGAGTTTAAAAGCCTTATTGAAGGAATGTATCTAAAATCAATTAGTAGAAACTTGTAACATTGACAATTAAAGAAGTGCTAGCCCAAAGGCATCAGACACAGTATAAATAGCTCTGAAAAGTTTGGAGAAGGGAGAAGCCAACTTTGTTTTAGAGAAGTGCCATTAAACTCTGTACATTTTAAAATTATGAATTTAAATAGTGTTTCTATCATGGTGGTGTGCTAAATATCAGGAATCTGGCTACTGTGCCTGAAGTCCCTTGAAAATTTTCAATGAAGTTGCTAAACCTTTTCCAGACCAATCATACTGCCAAAATAATGAAAAATCAATCAAAATGCTGTTCAAGTAATTTATCAAATGTGTGCCTATGTTTTACCAACTTGGACATGTAAACTAAGGAACCAGCCCCAGAAGAAATGGTAATATATTTCCATAATGAACCGTAACCTTCTGGCCAGTTTTCGAGCTTTACTTTACACTCCCTTTAAAAGCTCTTCTCATTTATTAATTTAATAATCTGTACAAAACTTTCTGTTATTTATGCTATATTTAAGTCATGTAGTAATTCTCTCACAACCTCTAGTCTTTAAATTTAACTTTCCTTTCTTATGAGGGCGGTTCATTTACTGTATTATATATATTTATTGAGTAATTTATTAATGTCATTTATTTTTAATTATATGCCAATAATCCTTTGACTCGATGAGCTCCCTTGTTCCATTTGCCTTATGCAAATAATATAGATTAAGTCTGATAGTAATTCTCACCCATTAGAACTAGATTTATACTGTTCTATCAATCATTGAGTCAAAATAAATTATTAAATGTTTGTTATTTTTATAATTGGCTAATAATAAATTATTTGCTACATTTCTAACCTATGTCCCCAGCTCCTTTATCTAATTTATAAATGTATATATCCATCTTTATGACCTTAAAATGTTTTTGCAAGGAATCAAATAAATATATTCTAATTCAAATTTCTGTTACTTTCTATTAAGATTTGGGAAGGGCATGATGTTTGGGGTATAATTAATATAATTTTATAAATGCTTCAAAATAATTTTAGTTAAAAGCTTGTTTGACTTTAATTAATTTGATCAAATCATCACGTAGGGCATTCTATAATAAATTGGGTTTTATTATTCAAACGGTGACTATCAAGTCATCATCTTCAAACATTGCTGATGTAGAGCAATCTTCCTCTCCTTAGGCTTGTCGGTGGTGATATTACTGTTATTTTAAATTATAGAGGAAGAAAGCACTTCCTTCCTGCTTATATTTTATTTGGAACACCAAAGGTTCATAGCTATGACTTGGCCTGGCTTTCTCCGTGTTCCACATCTCCTTAAAGGGCAGTAAGACTTGTCAAATACAAGCCGCTATACTACTTAAATCACTGACAAGCTATTATCTTTCATGTTCATTTTATAGCTCATAATTCATCAGCACCATTACCTCTCTGTTCCAGTAAAGCCCACTCTTATGCTCGTAATGCATGATGAAGTGATTCCATTAAAGTCAAACAAATTCTCAGTTATCTCAAATTAAATGTTTTCTAATAAAGGTTAAAGTTATGCTCTAAAATATGTATCTTGCTCTTCATGAATTGATTTGCGAATGTGAAGATAAATCTCACATTCTTTTGTGTAGAATTAGAATAACAATTTCCTTTACAACTGAATACCATTATCTGCCTTTATTATCTTGTTGGGGGCATAGACATATAGAATTCCATAATATTGCGTAATAGTCATTGGCGTATAATAGGGACTTCCATTCTTATTGTAATTATAAACTCTGTTAAAGACTAGAGATGATCAATATAATCATCATTTAAAGATTGAACAAAACTATTACTAGTATTATTAAATATTTTATTAACACACTTGGTTTCTTAATTCTTTTATTCAATAATTATTTTAATGTTAATGCTCGCTATCTGTGTTGGCAACCCGAACATATACATATGATTCGACTTAAAATTATCTTTAGTTAGTTTATTATCCAAAATTAGTGCAGTTCAGGGGTCTCTAATCATCACCAACCATTGAGCTAGCTCTTTGGCGCATAGCACTGTGCTGTCGATTTAGATTATCCACTGATCTGAGCTGGTGAGTTGTGTTTGAATTCAGTTTGGTTCAGCTGAGTTTGGATCCGACTTGCAGTTTAGGTGGTCGAGATTTTTCGACTGGTACAATATATATATATATACTGAAACCATAAAAAGACATATTGCAATCTTAGTGGCAGTAATGTGGAGAAAGTTTGTTGACACATGTCAATAATGTGGAAAAAGTGTGGCTCTCCCTAACTTAACTCGCAGTTTTCTATGCATACAAAATGTTTATATTTCCACATACTAAAAATAATGATTAAATTTGTCAGGGGTATTTACTAATATGTGTACTCTTAATTTTATTCTATTTTATTAATAAAAATCTTTGCAAATATATTGTTTCTTACTATATAAACTAATTAAGAGTAACTCATTCTATGTTTTAAAACTAAGACTATCAATTTTAAAATATAAAGTTGATTAATGACTTATATCAGGGTTTTATAAAGTATGAAAATAAATGCATGGATGTGAGGTGTGTTTATGCATTTTAGGATAAATATAATTTTATGTACATCATCTTACCCAATATTTTTATATTTCAGATAGAATTAATACAATAATGATGTATTTAATCCAAATAACTTTTATGTGTAATCTAATATCTCAAATATATAGTGCCGATATTTCTTTAATAATGACAAAAGAGAAATATTAAAAATTAACAATTACTTTATTACATAATATAAAATAAATGATAAAAACCAATAATAACAATAAAAAATTATATAAAATGTTTAATAAATATTAATACTTGTTTTTTAAATCTAATTTGAACTTGGGATATAAAACGTGTATTATCAGACAATGTTGCAAGGACATTAACATTAAATAGAAATAGGTTGTTTATTATTTCGGAAAAAAAATAGTAATAATTCTCAATTCAAATACTGAAAGATAATAATCGTCATAATGATCAATTATGAATGTTCTATGTGGTTCTTAAAAAATGATATTGATCCCATTGGACTTATTTATTTTATCTCAAAATCCTATACTGGATTTATTTGCAGGCATAATTAGATCATTAAGATGTCTGATTATATACTACATAACATTTAAAATATTAACACTAACATATAAGGGTGATGCATAAAATATTGGATCTACTCATTTAAATAAGGATATTAACACCATTCAACTTTGAGGTTGAAACTTAGAAATCTATAAAGCATATAATAATTATAATATATCACATTTTTATAGAAGTTTTAAAAGTTATTTACATTTGTCCAATCTAAACCTAAGGTAAATCACATTTGATATTAAGAATAATAGTATTAAATAAAAATATTATCTGTATATGAGCATAGTAATATCTGAGAGAACTTTATTATTTACTAATGACAATATTAACTAGCTAAAAAAAGAAGCAATTATGAGAAAATGCATTAAATAATCCTCAAATAGTTATGATGATTTAAAAATTATCTCACTGAAATATTGATACTTGAAAATATTTCAAAGTTCTTGGGAATTCATAAGCATTTTTAAAATGACAGCATTGATGATGATGTAAAGCACAATTAATTTTATTTTGTAATATAATCCTTTCCTTCTTGGAGCACAGTATCAAGATTAATAAATCCATTTACCATATTTGTTAATCTAAGATAAATTATATTTAAACATTAATCCATTTTAAAATTTCTTATAACTTCAACATTTATCATATTTAATATTTGTTTTGATAATCCATAAGTTATGAGTGGTTTTTAAATATTTTGCTCTGATAATCCAAAATGCATTTCTTTCTGCACTGGAGACAAATTCGTAATTTATTGTATGCAACAATTTAATACAAAAAAAATGTTATTTTATCCAAAGGATTAGTATTCAATGCTTTCATTAAAGGATTAATACATTCATTTATAGATCTTTAATCCCTGTGGTTAACAATTCTGTTCATATATCAGTGAAACAAACAGTTTATCATTCATGAACGGAGTAATTTTCATTAATTTTTTGACTTAAAGTTAAGTGTTTCTTCAATTGACAAAGTTTTATGAAAGCATAATTGAGTTGAAAAATTATTATTTAAAGTGTTTCCTTACATAATTAAAGTTGAGATAAATTCACAACATAGAGACGAATATGCATCCTTTCTTGTAGTTAAAAAAAATTATTATTTTTACAATAATTTGAAAATAAATTTCAGTAACTTTTTAAAGTTAATAAATATAGTTTTCCAATTATATCAGCTATTTACTATTACTTCCAATTGAAAAACCCAGTGATCTATTGTTGAAATAATGCGACAGCATTCCACAAGCTAATTTAGCTAGTTCTCACAAACAGTTGATTGTAGTAAATGAGATTTCTTGAAATAAAAAAATAATTAATTATGGTTTCTTGGTTTATATGTTGTTTTTCATTTTTTCCCTACTGTGATGAGAAGAAATCATTTTTAACCATCAAAGCAATCCCAGCTGTTTAACTTAGCTTATCATCATGTAGATGGAAATCAAAATAGCTATTTAAAATTTGTACCTGTTTAGGTTCTGACTGTAATAAAAATCTGTGAAGACTGTCTGAATTTTTAAACTTTAGTTTTTATACCAGTTATCACATGATGTCTGGATTATAAAATATTCTTTGTCATGCATTGGGATGTCTTGATTTTTCATATTGGAAGAGGTTGTCATGGTTATTACTGGAGAAAATGATAGAGGCTGAGATTTTTGAATCAACATGGTAAAACTTCATGAACGGCATTTTAAAAATGAAATAATAATAATTATTTCAGTTTTTCTCAATCACTTCATTTTCACTTGAAGCTTATAAAATAATATTATAAACATTTATTCAAAATAAATAAATCATAAAACTATAACATTCTCAGATATCTATTTCAATTAAATTTAAATTGATTTTTTAATAATAATATTACTTAATAAATATTTTAGCAACCCAAACCAATTAATCTTACTAAATCAAAATATGTAAGCTTCTACACACACACAAAATATAAAATGTAAAAACTTTTGTTTTACACATAAATGAAAAAATGTAATCCAAAATGTAATTGCTTTGCTAAAATATTTTAGTGTTGTAATGTTGGATTTATAATTCTATTCTGTATTTCTATATTATATTTATTTTATGTGCATAAATATCTGTTTATTTATACAATTTGATAGCTTTATTACTTAATAAGAATAATGGCAAAAATAAGCATATGCATTTTAATACAAGCATTGATCACAATATTTGATTGGGAAGCTTTTTAAAAATGCTTTATAAAATTATATATTTTCTTTTAAGCCTTTGTATGAGAGATTATTAAACACGATAATGTAAATATTCTATGCTATAAAACTAATGACAGTGATTAATGTATTTGCTTAACTATAAAAATTAAAGCCAATAAAATTTTTAGTTTTAAATTTATAATAGCCAATTTATAGTGATATTGTAAGATTAATATATATATATATATTGTACATATGTGAAACTTCACTTGGCTCCAACAGGTGCCAAAGTGGATATTAGCTTAACTTTTTATTTCTAATTTTCTAATTTTTTTTTTAAAAAATGATAAAAATAGAAGTTCATTAGTTAATGAATAGTATAGGATAATATTATGTAGTATTGTAATAATTATTACATATTTATAGGATTATATGTAAAAATTTCAATCGTATATGTTAATTAGTTTAATAAGAGATGAAAGACAGTAAGTTTACTTCAAAGGTATATCAGAATAATTGTTTTTAGGTAATAAATAATATTAAATGTATTATAAAGTAATTATTGTTTAATTCATCTTTTGTTTAATGTATAACCTATAATAAATTGATATTATAAATAAATTGGAATAAATAGTAGTAAATTAGTTTAAAAATAATCTGTAAATTTTATTAAAACAGTATAATAATAATATTTAAAGGTGTAATTTAAATCAGCATTTAAATTATAAAGTTATTTTAAATTTAATATTCATTGGTATTTTTATTTTGTAGTTATTTTAAATAAATTGTAAAGTAATTAGCAGAGTTCATGTTTGTAGGTCATTCTCATCTGCTAATGTATGTGCATGCATGGAAAACATGTGAACATAGGAATAAATAATAATTTAATTGTAATATTGATTTAAAACAAATGAATGAATAAATTTATTATAATTAAATATTTAAAAGTTTGATAAAAAAACTAATTATATTTTTTATATTTATTTTATGTAATAAAATATTGTTCAAATGTTACATAACATAGTTAATAATTAATTTTCAAATTGACCATTAATGACCACATGGGTTCAGATAATTAAATCAATTGCATCAGCAATCAATTTCAACTGATCTGTAAAAGTGTTCAATATAAAAACTTGATTGGTTTTAAAAGCAATTGATGATTGGGAAGAGTAAAAAATTATCAGTTATAAATAGTGGTTCAGTAGTTAATCTGGTGTCTGTGCATGGTCTAATCATGAACTTCTCTTAAAAATAAAAAAGTTGTAATATTCTTTAAAAAGTTATTATTTTGTTAAAAGTAAAGTATGTTTAAAAAATATTTTTAAATTATTCTACAGTCATGAATGGCTGAATCTAAAAAGGTAACTATTTTCTGATATTCAACTTTCAGTCAAAATTTTGAAACCGTAGTAACAAAAAAAATGTTTAAAGGAAGTTATGCATCTCTTATCCTATTTACATATTATTGCATGTCTTTTTGGAAAGTAATATTAAGATACAAACCATTCATATTTATTTATATGGCTAAACACTATATTGTACTGAACTATTTTAGCTGGAGGATGCTCAGTATTTATCCAATTAAGTTAAAATATAAGCAAAGATAATTGAAAGACATTATAGTGAACTGTATTATATTTTAAAATGTGTCAATATCTTTGTGATAAAATTATTTAAAGCTGTCATTAAGTCTGAAATTTATTTTTGATACTTAATATTGACTTTAAAAAAATACTCATGTTTAATAATGTGTATTTCTAATATAATTTAGAAGAGAAAAACATACTGCGATAAATTAGGATGAATAAAGTTTATCTGTTAAGCATTGGTATAATTTTAATTACTTTGTCTAGTGTTCAACTACAATGTATTAAATACAAGATATTAATTATCTTATTCCAAAAATGGTTGGACAAAATATTATAGACTGCCATTAATTAAGGATGAGTTTTCAAATGATAGTATATCTTAAAAGTTTATTGCTTATACCTTGACCTGAAATAAAAATAGCTTATTTTAGCCAAGTGAAAATCAAATAAAAAAAGAACTTTAAGAAAAGTAATTCCTATCTTATGCTAAGCAGAGGGAAGATGAAATCATTTGAAAAGAGGATTTCAAAATGTTGTATGAGAACTAATTTTAAAAAAATATTTATAAAAAAAAAAAAAAGGAAATGTGCTCTTTTAAAGGAGAAAATGGAAATAAAAATCAAAAAGTAATTATACTATGAATTTAAACCTGGGATGCTATAAAATATCAGCTGAAGAATTTGATTTTTTTTCAATGCCAGCCTATCTTATTATTTTTATATTTTAATATTTATTATATCTTTAAAGGAAGAAATTAATATGTCTTTGAAGAACTATTAAAAACATGTTTCATTTTTATTAGCAATCATTGTCATACTTATGAAAATTTTGACTAGGAGCTTTGAATACCATTCAATAAATTATTTTCAGTAAATTATGTACATATCTGGAATGGAAAGCCAGTATGGAGCTGAAACTATGAACTTAAGTTACTATATTATTATTATTTTTATTATTGTCTGTATTTTATTGGTTTTAAAAAAAATAAGGAAACCGGAAAAATATTTATGCTATATATTTTGTTTTAGAATAGGTGTAACCTTATTAGCATAAATATACCAGGTAAACCAATATAACAATTTTAAGTTTAATGGGTTATAGAATAAGTAGATTGATATTCTGCTATTCTCATGTAAATTATGTACTATTATTTATGTTTATTAAGCATATTACAAATTAAGTGTATTTGATAAATTCATTCCCAGAGATTTAAATATTACAGTCTTATTATATGTGGGATGTTTCACTCAGTTTTTATTCTAATTCAACCAAAGAGCTTTATCAGAGAGTTTCCATTCATTTGTTTTATGAATGCTACATTATTAATAACTGCAAATAATTTTATATGCATTAAGAATTAATATTTTTGTGTTTTAATTTGCAATCTTTTAAAATCCATGAGTCACAATATTTTTTAGTATTTAATATTTTATTATGTATGCATTGTGCCTTTGCCAAGAATTTTATATGCATTTAATTTTAAAGTATTTTTTAATGATAGTTGATTGACTCAATGTTGCTTTGTTGGTTCTTGCATTAAATATATGTATCATTATTTTAAATTTCTCAGTGATAACTTAGTTAATTCATGTGAAGCATATATCTTGTCATTAGTTAGTATTTGTTAGCCTCATAGAGTTAAGCTTTGTTAACTATTTTGAGTATACTTTATGGAGTAGACAAGGTCCTCCATTCTTATTGTATTGCTTTTCCATGAATTGATAGTGTTTGTGCCCATAGTGGGTTATTGTATGTATTATAGTTATATTTTTCTAGTGATGATTATCACATTTATTAGCATTGGAATCCCATGAGAGGATCATGCTTTCCTGATGCATCTTTCCTGTTCTTGATGCACTGTAGACAAGGTCCAGGCATCTTAGTTTCTGTCTCAAAGTTAGGTATATTTGAAAGCCACCACATTCTTATCCAATTCTGTGGAGCATATGTGTTCTTATATTTTAGCCTATCATTCATGATGAATTAATGCTAAATTCCACCACAGTAGGTGATGTTACATTTTGTTTTAGGTTTGTTATGACAAGATATGCTTGTTGAGAAACTTTGATTCTTCGGGTAGTGGTAGCTATTGTAAGGCTCATAGGTATATCAATGTTTGAATTGTGTTGCTATGATAGTTTTATCATGCACAAGCCAATCAACAATAATCTATGTTTATTTTAAGTATGTTAAATTATGCATATGGTATAAGAGGCAATTCACACATACTAATTTTAATATATTCATCCAGATTTTTCACCACTGGATTTGTAAGTTTTTAGGTCTTTAATTTTAACACACATTCAGGGTAATATTTTATGTGGACAAAAATTATTTTAAAAAATGTATGAACGACCTCTGATGAATGAGTGGCCCATGTATTTAATTTATTTTAAGGTTAGCTAAAGGATTTGCTTAATCATATCACTAGCTATAATATTAGTGATGTCAGTATGACTGGTGATAATATTTTTAAATATATTCTAAGTATGCTTATTCCAGCTTAGCATTTGTTAAGCTCAGGATTATAATTTTAAGCTTCTTATGTGTTATTCTGATTGTTAGATAAAACTACCATATTGTTAATATGCTAATAATTATAATAAAGAAATAGAATTGTTATTATTAGACTCAGTTTATTTTAATTTAAGTTTTAAAGATTTGAAATCTCTGATTGTTTTTCAAAGAGATTAGAATTTGGTATTAAATAGCCTTTGTTTGCTATTATAGGTATTCATTATCTAGTATTTTGTTTATTAAAACAACTCATTTAAAAGAATCTAGGATATGTATTCAGTAATTGAAGCTAAAGAAATTGTCCATATTATTTTTATTTTATTTTGTAAGCCAAAATAAAATTTTAAGCAAAGTCAAAATATTTGTAATAAAAGATTCCAGTGCCATGTTGGCAATGCTTGTAGTAAAATTTATTGTAGATATTTTCTTTCATTGTTTTAAATAATAAATGCTGATTTATATATGTGATTAATTTCAGTTGGAATGACGTTCAGTAAATTCTAGTAAATTTCATCGGAGTCATTCATTCATAAGTTATATATAGTAATTCAAAGTGACTGTTCTATAGTCACACCTTCTGTGCCAGTACTTCAGATTTGCTCATATATAAATATTTGAGTCGTAGTAATAAGAGGATTCCTTTTATTGCTGCATAAATTCTATATCTTGTATGGGTCAGAGGGTATTCATTTATTATTTAACACTCGCAAAAAGCGTTTGCACAATTTGGTTTGAAAAAGCCGATATGAATGTGATTACAATTGTATACAGAGCTATAAAAAATAAATGCTAATAAACATTATTATTATTTCAAAAGTTTGTTTTTGTTTGCTTTACTTTTATATGAAAATATTATTGTCTTGAGTTTCACAGTTCATAAAAATTTTCAATTCAAAGGTTCACAAACATATTATAAAGTTTATAAAGTATATTTTGATACTGGTTTGAATTATAAAGCTATGCTAATTTAAGTGATTCCCAGATTGAATCACAGTAACAGATAATTACATTCTATCAGATACTTAATTACATTCACATTTATAATTGATTTTGAATTATCATTATATGTTCTCAGATTAAAGATTCTGCAATATAAGATGTAGAAAATTAATGCCTCAGAAGAGTATTTATTATTATTTTAAAAGCTGCACATTATCTGACATTAGCTGCACATTTATTTATCATCATCTTTATTTTAGAATTTTATAATCCATCTGCATTTGAGGTCTTAAGTAAGTTGTCTGTGATTATCTTGGGTAATAAGCCTTTATTATTGTAAATTTAAATTGATTTATTAAATTATTAAATTAATATTTGTTTGTTTATTATTCCATGTTTGAACAATAAGGTAGTTATTTTATGTTCAGCCAATATAGTATAGTTCGAGTGGTCCGCTCAAAGCCGAACTTTATAACAGTTGTAAATACAGATGAGTTTAAATCTTTTGATATTTATTTATTCATTTATTTATTTTTTTATTCTATAACTCAGTAATATGTTTTTCTTATATACTCGTAACTATTTTTTTATGTAATTTTTATATCACTTATATTATATAACAGTTGCATGCATGTCTCATTTAGATTCCCTATGTGGAGAATCTCTACCTCATAATCTTTTACTATGGTAATACCTTACGTAGAGTATCCTTTAGCCATATTATTTCTTATTAGGCATCATTTTATACGATTAAAATAAATAAACGTAGATGCGTCTCATATATAAATATTTAAGCACCAAAACATAAAGATGCGTAAAATATTAACAATTTATTGATCCAGAGATAATCGGTAAACATGCATGTACACTAGTGTATTATTATTATTTTTATGGATTATAATACCTATATGAATTATGTTTCTTTGTAGGGAAATTCATTACATACATTTGTGTCTTAAACTTATTTTTTAAGTGGGGAAAGGGATATAGATCACACCCATTATGCAATTTTTTTTTTTTAAATGACATTTTCTTTGTGTAAATCTTTTTTGTAAATAGATGTTTAATCTGAGTACTATATATATATATTTGTTTAATTATATAAAATCTTTAACCTAATAAAACATTTAAAAGTTATAATAAAGAGTAAATTTTTTTTATATAAAAAAAAATGGTTTGCCACTCTTATTTGCTTAGTTCAAATTACTTATTCAATTATTAGCACATAACCGGAGTTATTTCAAGTAAACATATCGAACCAGTCATTAACCTGAGATAGGGAAAATAAATTATGAGCTAGATAGGGATAACTTACTGGGGGATTATATTGTCTCACATTTTATGTCCCGAATTTTTTTTTTTTTCTTATGATATATAACTGGGGTTATTTTATTTGCACTCTCTCTCAGGAAGGAAAAGGGAGGGTCAACAATACATTTCTTTGTTGGGGGTGGCGCTGAGCTAAATGAAAATATTTTAGTACTTTTAAAGGTATGTAAATGACCACCGTTAGTTAATCGGTCTGGTGTGAGATGATATAATAGGGAAAGTTCAGATTGACCTCATTTTTTTAGGTTATATCTCCTTCCTCTAGTACTTTTTTTGGGATATTTGCTTTTCATATTTAACCATCGATATCGTAAGGGAATTATTATCGTTATTTCATCTCATTACATATGTCACTTTCATGGTCGGTGCATATGTGGGTCGAAAGATTTATAAGACCGTAAAGGGTAAAATGGACAGACCGGTACATATATATATATTGTAACAGACAGGGTTTGAATACAAGAGATAATGCAATATAGAGTGAATTGTGAGTGTTGATATGGAATGACTGTGTATATACGAAAAGATGTATAAATAGTCATTCGAACCCTGTTACAAAGAGTGTGAAAGTAATGCGTAATCTGTTAAAGGCTGGATGGTATGCTTATATAAATATAGTTGTATGTGTGTTATTATAAAGTGTGTATATGTATTAATGGTTATATGTGGGATTGACGAGAGGCAATTATATATGGAGTTGTATAAATTTGTTATTGATTATACATATATATTTTGTTGTTTGTTAATTTTTTTTAAATTCTACTTTTAATAATATTGGCGGTAACACATGTTTCATGATGAATCTATTGAACATATAAAGCTATAGAAATAGAAATGAATCAGTTGCTGTGGGCAGTTTGAATTAATGACTTTGTCATCTAGAAGTCTGAGAACTAGTCACGTTGGTATTCTGAAACAATAGAAGATCTGGTCAGCAGCATACGAATATATAAGAAAAAAGAACGAGGTTAAAGAGTGTAAAAGAAAAGAACTATTTTGGTCTCAAAAATATATAGTGGTGATTAGATGAAAAGAAAAAGACATGGCTAGGATTTCAGATTGTATTAACGTATAATTAATTAGGAAGTTTTATTAATATTCCCATCAAAATGTTGGGGTAATTAAATAGTGTGAGTTTCGTTAAAGCAGCCCAGTGGATTGTTATTGTAGAACTCACCTGAATCGGATTTATTAAATTCACTGTTTAAAATCTATCAAGTGTAATGGCGGCGAAGTACCTTCTACAATTTGGACCTCTTAAGCGAGTGAAATCATCTACTCCACCTCTATGATAAACTATTCGGCGTATCACATTGGAATTGTTTACCATTCTTAGGATCAACAAACATCGATAAGGCCAGTATTTCTTTAGAATTATAAATGTGCGGACTATTAGCTTTGACCATGTGGACATTCAATCGTAATTAAGGTAAATTGACCTTTTCTCTATGTATGTGTTCAATAGATGCGTAGTAATGAGGGGATTCGTGTTACTTCTATATTAAATACCATAATAAATCTTGTTTAAATTAAATAAAATAAAAACATTAAATAAACAACTCTGATATATAATTGCACTATTTCGTTGATATATATATATGAATCATATATGTGTGTATCGGAATAAATGGGTTGTGCGCATGAATATTAAGATATGTATATGCATGTATAAAACTTAGAATTTAATGGCAACTAGTGTAGTAGCATATAGCTTAATTTTGTTATAACTTCTGGGCTAGAGTAATAGATTTATAAACAGGTAAATTATAGTGTAGTATACGTAGATATATGTGATGTAATCGGGAATTGTCTTTGCTTTGTTCTCTAGTTAGACCATGTTCCCCAGACCTTGAGATTGAGCTAGTCTGGATGCGCTACACTAGATATATATATTCAGAACCCTTATTTATGTTTTTGATGAGTATAATTCTTATCAAGTGTAAGATTGGCGCTTGAGATGGGATTAAACCCATGCTCATAAATATACTTACTCGAAGCTGCGGGAGAGATCGTATACATGTGTGAATTATAGAACAAGAGTATGGGTAGACGCTTACAATATATATATATATATTGATTTCATTATAAATATAGAAATCTTCACAACTGACTAGGAAATAATGCATAGCAAATATTTTTCTTATGCTTAAACATTAACTGATATCTGGAGAGAGACTATCTCAATTATCTTTAATCATTTGAAGAATTTATCTATACCAAAATGACTGTAATATAATGAATATAAAACATTTTGTGTACCCGAGTGGAACAATAATGTCTTCTGCCTCACAGTATCGATTTATTTTCAATGGAAGCTATTTGTAGTTTGTTAATGGATTACTTTGTTCATGTTTATTTGATCAGTAGCAGATACCCCAGATCATTTGCAATATTTATTTCTCTTCTCTTTCAAATTCAATTTTATTTGACAACTTATTGGATATATTAACATTTAAAATAGTCCCCACATTTGATATATTGCATTTTAAAGTTGTATGAATTTCATAAATATAAATTACTTTACCATGTGGGGTAAAGATTCTGTGGTCTACAATTAATGATTAACTTTTAAGATAAAAAATTTATTGTAAACATATTGAGAGAAATTTTTTAATGCAGTGATCAAGACCAATGCTTCTCTTTCTATTTTGGCATATTTTTCCAACCCCACTCAAGATACAAGATAAATGCAAAATCATTCTCATTATTTTTATGGTATGCAAAGATTGCTCTCACACTTACTGGAGAAGCATCTCATATAAAAACTAATACATTTGGGTCAGATTTCATTGGTCATTTAGTATTGATTAATTTTCTTAATGTGTCAACAGCTTTATTTTGTTTAATATCAGATGACTATTCAGTTTTTGCTTAGCAACCAACCAATATAATAGTTTGCAGCTTTTTGCTGCATATAACTCTTATAATAATAAATCCCAGAAAAGCCTGGAATTCTTTTTTTTGTTCATGGATGCTTTCATTTTCCATAGCAACTTTACTTTATTTTTTATATAAAAAAATTCCCTAGCTAATTCTTTTTAAATCCAAGAAATTATATTCGTTTTGCTTCAAACACATATTAATAACCATTTATTTTAATTCCAATTTACTTCATTTTAATTAAAAACTTTCTAGTGGTCTTAATTGTTCATTACTTTTAGCTAATGGAAGAAAGTCATCAAAATAATGGATGGCTCAAAATATACAAGATGCATGAGATCAGACATATGTGGAATGATGGTTGATGCCACAAAAATTCTGAATGTGTAATGAATGATTGGTAATGCTGTGGATGCTTCAATAGGCAGACATGTCTGAGACCTATTTTCAGTACACTTTGTCCTAGCTAAAATAAAGAGTATCTGTTTTACAAATGGAGATAATTACTGGGTGATAATGCTTTATTTAAAATGCAATGATAATCTCAGAAAATACAATAGTATTATTTGTGTAACCCATTCAGAATGATATATTGATTCAGTGATCTAGTCAACATGTCATTTGTTCAGCTTCTCAGAAATTTCAGCTCTCAAAGAAAAAGGTAATATGCAACAATGATAGCTGATCAACTTTGTTTCTGTGTGTATAAATAGATGTGTGTTCTTTGATAATATCCCAAACATCACTCTAAGATTTTGGCATACTCTTTTCACAAATACTCTTTTCTATAGACTTTATGCTAATAGAGAATTAGTGGACATTGAGTGGTAAATAGCTTTGCAGTTTGAACCAATTTATGACAATGAAATTGATATAATATTTGCAAGATACTAGCAGAGAAATCAGTTTAAAGCTTTTCTAAATTTTCATTTGTGTCTCTACCCGAGGTGTGATTAGGTTGCCTTGAGATATAGCTTTTAATTTACCTGCTTTCTTTTTCTTGATAGTCAGTCAGAGTTATGTCTCTAATTCAATTAGAACAGTATATTTATATGTGGACACAAATTATCTGTACAAGATATGTTATAGTGGTAATATTTTTTGCTTATTTGGTGTCTGTTTTTTTAGATTGTTTTTTTAAGATCACAACTCATTTACCATTTGATCTTATTTCTATTGACTAACAATGATATTGTACTGGGGTCCATAAATAACTTGGTCCTCAGTTTGTGGTCTTTCATAGTACATTATCAAGAAACATTTTAAAATTGTAAGTCGTTATTCTTCATAGCTTATACATATAGGTTAGCTATTTTGTCATCATTCTTTTGGTTGTAAAAATTGAAATTACATCTTTAGCAGTTTTATAATCTTATAAAAATTATCTCAGAAGAATGATCAAAATATGATAAGCTGCAGGTCCAAATATGTGCACCAGCATAGCCAACTTTAATTCAGTTTTTATTTCATTAGATTTCATCAGTCTGATCAGATATGCAAGTTAGTTTCTTGGTATTCTGAGCCAAACTCAATTGTCTTTGAGTCATGCTTGAATCTCTGTTTTAAAAATATAGTATTTAAATGAGAATTTACTTTCTGCTATTCCTTATGTAGTTAAATATGAGTTTAGATAACAAACAGCACAGTTATTGCTTTAAGTTAAAATTGATTTTCTTATCTCAAATATGAGATCTCACCTTCATCATGAATAATGTTGTATATAAATTAGTAAAACTCATTCATCATATTTTTAAGTATTTATTCAACTTAGGAATATTAAAATAATATTTCTGAATTTTAGTATATAAAAATACAAAAAAAAAAGATCATTGTTGTTGGAGAAAAGGTCATGAGTAAACTCTTCTTTAAAGTGCAAATTTCCATGATTCATAGAAATTGTTGATAACTTGAATATATCTGTATGTTTTTGTCGTTATCTCTTTACCACTTGTACATTTATTTACTTTCAAGTTATTGCTATATGTAGTAATCACCATGTCGATAAATCCATATTTTAGCTATTTGCATTTACACATTTATTGTGAGTAAAATGAATTCATTTAGAAAAACTAGCTCTTATAGTTTATAGTGACAGGCCATAAAATAACTTAAGATAATTATCTATTTTTACAACTGTTTGTTTTCAATGTCTTATGAACTGAATGAGTTCATTTTATCAGGTTAATTTTGTTGATAGACTGAGAAAGTTCACTACAAAACATAAAATATCTACCAGAATAGTTTGCAAAAGAATCTAGGTTATCCTGCTATTAGAAAACTATTTTCCTAAAATTCATTAAAATCAGATAGAATACACGTCATATTTACATGTTATATTTGCATCTAAATAATACTTTCTGGACAACATCAGGGATTCTTAAAACATACTATAAGATGATTTTTACTTGATTATAATTATTGAATTCACACTCAAGTAAAAAGATTAACAAGTATGAGTAAAACAAATGGGAATATTGTTTTTGTATTATTAAGGCAGTGAAAAGAAAAGGCAAGTAGTTTACATGCCAATAAAAAAAAACATGCTTTAAAAGTTTAATTAATATGGTCTAAGTTTTATTTATTTGAAATTTGACATAAATAATTTTCATGTTCTTATAAGCATAAAACACAAAAAAATATCATTTGAATATTTATTACAATTTTAAATCATCGATTCAGTTTAAATAAATAAATAAGCCATGCAACAAAGGTAATGATTTTTTTTTTTGTCGTTTTATTTAGCATGTTATTTTTACTTATCAAAATTCTAAATAAGTACTTTTTTTAATATCTATAGTTAAGATTTTACCATATATATATATACCAATTAATCAATTAAATACTTAAGATATGATTGGTTTAAATTTCATTGTTTTATGTATCTTATTAATCAAAATTTTAAAATGAAAATAAATATTCATAATGGGTTTTAACATTTCATTTTGTCTTCTTAAATCTTACATTCTTATTAAAATATATTATACACTCATACTATTTTTATTTTTACAGATTTCTCTCTTCAAATTTATTATCTCATTTGCCAACAGAAGGCCTAAAAAATATCGAAATACTGTATATCGTGTCTAATAAATATTTACTAGATTTTCCAGCGCCATCTAATTTTCCTAAAATTCAAGAACTCTATTTATCCTATGCTTATCATTGCTGTGAATTTTCTAAACTTTTGACCGTTAGCAATATAATAGGATTTACTGATACTGTTCATTGGGAAAAAGATAATGAGGAATGTGATGCATCAAATTGTTCAAGCATTCGGAATTTAAAAGGTTATTATAGTATTTGAATTTGTTTATTTATTTAATTAATGTTAAAAAAATTAGTAATAAAATTTTTAGAACCTGCAGTCAATGTTAAGAATTGTATACAGATGTAAATATAACTTTTAATAGCCTGAAATAGATGAAATAATGTGGAAGTACTGAAAACCTCCAATGAGCCATATGTACACTAACTATCAGGGATTGTAAATGCAGAAAAAGCCACCTATACTTTAGCTTTGAATCAATCAAAAGCTAAAGTGTAGGTGAGCTCATTGTGCAATTACATTTGATAACAGTTAGTGTACATATAGCTTAATGAAGGTTTTCAGTGCTTCCTCACTATTGTATATAGATAAAATATATATCTATCTATAATAAAAAATGATTTAAATTCAAGAAAATATTTTTAGTAACTTGTTGTATACTGACTAGTTGTGTATTTATTAATAAAATTATATATACATGTATATGTGTAAACTGGTCAATACAGTGCAATGTTGAGTTACTTTAAAAAAAATTATATGCAAACAAGAGAATTAGACTAACTGCAAATAGCAATATTTTAATTTGCATTAAACTAAGGTCTAACAATATGTAAATTAGCAAAGTTAATAAATTGCCTGCAAAACTTCTAATGAAAAAAGGAAAAGGAAAAAATGTAAAGTGAAAGGTAGAATAGCGAAACTCAAAGAATAGAGTGAAATGTGATAGCACAGTTGCATACAAGATATAGCAGTAAATAAGAACTTCAGTTAAAATCTAATCAAACTGACTCAAGAAATGAGTGAGCAGCAAGGCACTTACTTAGAAATTATTAGTAAACAACCATCTGAGTTATGGGAGTTAAAGAAATGTTATTAAAGTAAAGATTTTAATAAATCATGAAGTTAGATATGAGTTCTATGTATATATCTATGTATTTTTGTCTGTCTATGAACATATGAACTATTCCATGATTTATATTGTTAATTGCTTTTCAATAGCCTGTCACCAGTTGAACTACTAATCTTTATTATTATTTATATATATATACTGTAACTTTTTCTTCCTTCAGATTTCAATCCTATCCTTAGCTCAGCTCAAACATCAAAGTATATAACATATAGAAATGCCATTTTATGAGATTCAATAATTATTAGAAACATATAATACATAAAAGCATAAGATAGACTTAAGAGATGGTCACAATATGTTGGTTTTAACATTGAGAGGCATATAGAATATGTTCCCCAATGGCATTGCTATTGTAGAAATTTTCTGACTACTATCCTAGTATAATCATTAGGAAAATCCCCACAACAGATTTTCACTTATTTAATAAACTGTATAACAAATAATGAAATTAAATGCATACTAAAATACCTTATAATAATTACCACTATCTTATGGATATCTCAAGGATAATAATAATTCTCTTATAATATAAAAACAATTACTAGCAGTAAGATAATTGGATAATGGGGGGGATTTTACTAAGATCCAATCATCTCAATAATAATCACATCTAACATTATAAGCAAAAATTAAATTCTCTTCTTAAAATTAATATAACTCTAATAATAATAATAATACCATAAGATTCATATTTAGTATTTTCTACCTTACTTCCAATTAATTAAATAAATGACACTTTGATATATAATGTCTTCATTATACAAATATTAATTATAAAACAGATTAATGATTTTACTATTATCACAAGCTTTACAGTACAACTATAACATCCTTCCCTTTCACTCACTTCAATGCCTTAATTTGATTAGTATTTTTATTCTTTTAAATTGCATCTTTTAAAAATATGATCCTTGTAATATATTCATCAAGAACATCCCTTTTGATATAATATAGTATTTTAAATTTATTCTAAAAATAAATTTTATATATTTTAATATTAATAATAATATAACTCTTTAAAATATGACTTTCAGTGAATGCTCTATTTAGATAATATTATTAAATAGCACTTCTTAAATAATTATATTTTCAAGTAATGATTCATTGATTTATCAAGTTCTCCTTCATTACAATATCTTACACTTAAATTATTCAATAAGTATATTTTTGATTGTAATCATTTTATATAATTTCTATGTTTGGATATGACTTTGTGATAAAAATACTTCTGAATAGAAATAGAGCCACTAGTCTAAGATTCATATTAAAATAATTGTTTATTTTAACAATAGATAACAACTTATCAAATATTAAATAACATAGTCAAATTCTAAAATATATATGAAATAATTAAAATATATGTACAATTATTTACATTAAAAAAAAAATTGAATAAACATTACTTTTTAATTTAACATTTATATTATATAATTATTCTATTCCCCAAATATCAAATTCACTATGATCAACATGTATATTTTCTTTTACGTTGATAATTAATGTTACCATCCATGAATTCTTCTTGTGGATTCAACATTTTAATCCTATTTCATCTAATGATATAATACATTACCTTTTGTAATATTTACATAAAGATACACTACTTTATTACCTTTCATAATGTAAATCCACATAAACTCTGTTCATAAAATTTATATATAAAATTTTGGTTTATGTTATTATAATTTTCAATTTAATATTTTTATGATATTGAAATAATTAATAAAATAAAGATCCCTAATAAATGGTCATTCATCCTCTTTACTCTTTACTTCTTTTCATTCTTATTTTTGATCTCATATTTTATCTTTGAGCATTAAATCAGTCAGATTTTACTTAAATATCAAAATATTTGTTTTGCATTTATTCTTGTTCTTTTAAAACTTATCTTCTATTACTTAGGAAGCAAACTATAATATTTCTAAAGAATAACTAGTCTACATACTGTGCTCATTACATACCTTTCTTTACCATATCCAAAACTCTTTAGATAACAAAATGATTTTTAATAAAGTATTATTTCTAAATGTAGAAATGGAGGTCTCCTTTCTTAATGGAATGCTATAATTTGACAAGTAGTCATTTTTATCTTAATGATTCTACTCCAATATCCAAACTTATCTATTAAGCTCTTGTGGAAAGTAACATCCATGTCTTGTGGAAAGTCCTCTCATCTCATACTAAAATACATACATGGATATCACATAGACCAATCCCATTATAATATTTTAATCAGTTCTTCAGGAGGGTATTACATCCTATTCTGGAATTATAACTGATCTTACTATGCTGTATATTTTTAGCATCAACGACCATAAGCTACCTCACAACTAATATTACAATCTCATCTTCCCCTCAAGTACTTTTCTATAATATTAACAATTATATTACAAAGCAAATCATGACTTATGACAAATGTCAACATTATACTTTTTATTATACAAAATTGAGCTCATAACTATTTTGTTAGTTTTACCATTAATTCTCTTGCATTTCTTCACATTTTCACTTGAGGTTCAGATAGCATAGGTATTTTCATTTCCATGAACCCCATCTCTTGATTCATTATTATAACATCAATTTATTCATTAAATATATTTTATTAAAATATTACTAAATCAGATCTTCTTTTGATTTTGTGGCCAGAATAAAAGACAAAATACTAAAACCAGGAACTAAAATTGCAGTGCTCGATGTCACTGAATTATATGGCTCCATTAATAGAAATAGGTCTATTGACATAATAAAAGAAGAGCTTAAAAACAACAATATGGAACAAACAAGGATCGACATTATAATTGATTTCTTAAAATGGTTAAATAACAACATAGTGGCAACATTTAACAACCAATGGTACCAAATGAATGATGGGTGGCCAATGGGCTTACCCATGAGTGGCATCATATCAAGTATTGTACTTAATTATTTTGAAAAAAGTATTATTCCTAAATATGACCAAACACTTCAGTTAATTATATACACAAGGTATATGGATGACCTTTTTATTGCTGCTATGGAAGAGATTATAGATAAAATCAAGCTGGACATACAAGAGTGCACTCATCTGAAGCTAAATACAGAGATGGAAGATTGTGACAAGAAGACAAGATATTTGGATATGCAAGTGCAAAGGAAAGGTCAACAACTCACTTATAAGATGATTATAAAACCAATAGAAAAAAGAGGCCATATACAACCCCTTTTGAACACACCATCTATTCATAAATTCGCAGGATTAATGTCCTTCTTACATAGGAATGAACACCTTTGCAGATTTGAAGCAGACAAAAGGGCAAATTTGATATTACATAGAAACGATTTATTAAATATCGGTTTCAAACAAAATAGCATTGATAGGAAGATTAGACAATTTTACAATAAATTAAATAACAATGTAATTAAGCAGCAGAAAAATAAAATATTGTTGCCATATATTGTAAATGCCCATAAAAAACTTTACTCAGTATTTAATAGAGAATTTGGTTTTAGTAAACTATTAACTGTGCAGCTTTTGGTGGCACTGTTTCTAGTTAAAAACAGAGCATTATAACATTACCGGGCCGCTAGATATTTTTTATCTAATAGATCGTATTTTGACATACGGCTGTAATTTTTTTTTTTAATATTTAATATATTGTTGTTGTTTGTTTTGGACATAATTTTTTTTTAATATTTAATATATTGTTGTTGTTTGTTTTGGACATAATTATTTTTTTTTTTGGTTTTCATTTGATAAATTTAAAACTATAATGGACAGTTTGACCTTTTCTTTTGGATCTCAAAAGTACATAATTTTTGACATACGCCTTTATTGGGGGGGGGGGGAATTTCCATTCTAAATCTACTGTTTCTTTTTTACAGATGTCTCTTTTTTTTGTTTGTTTTGGATTCGATACATTTCAAAGTATAAGGGATAGTTTTAACTTTTTTTTGGAATATCTCAAATATACACAATTTGCTTTACATACTACTTTCTTTTTTGTTGTTGTTGTTATTTAAAATTAGAATCGATACATTCTTTTTGAATTATGTTAAAAATGAGGGGGTTTGCTGTTGATTGATTTAGCAAAAAAAATTCAAACCTGTCCTACAAACTCCGCCTCAGATGTCTGTATTTGCTTATAAACAAAAAGAATTGTTTGGTATTTTATCTTACATGTATAAATACGGGGGGGGGGGGGGTTGGGGGGGCGTGTTTTGATTTTTTTTGTTTTTTTTAATAATAACAAATAAAACGGGGTTTTGATTTTTTTTTTTTTTAATAATAATAAATAAAACGGGACTTCTTTTTTCTCTTAGATTTATAAATACGGAGGGGTTTTTTTGGCGGCGGGTTTTGATTTTTTTTGCTTTTTTTAATAATAACAAATAAAACGTCAAAAACAAAAAACAAAAAGTCAATCGCTGTATTGTTTTTTTAACACATAAAATATGTATGTTAACCGGTTTTGTTACATTCTGTGGATTTATTTATTTATCTTTTTTAAGAGTCGTACAAGTTTGTTAAAGATTTTTTGTTTTCATAACAAATAAAACGTCCAGTAATTTTATTCTTTTTAAACAATAAAAATTAGCTTGGGTTCATTTTTAAAATCTACTTAATGTGCTGTTTATTGATTTAAAACAACAACAAAAAACCTCTTTTCGCTTCTAAATGGAAAGAATAGGTATGTCAAAAGAAGAAGTTTTTTTTTTTTTAAAAAAAAAGTCAATCAAGAGATGTCCAACAAACTATGCCGCCCCTTTTTAACACTGTCATTCTGGGTGTTAATTACATGATTTACAGATAAAAATAATCGCAAACAAAATACAAATTCTTTCCAGAAAATAAATTTATTAACCACATATGACTGAACTAAATCAACTGTAACGAATGGCAGGATGTTTTGGGCTTGCAAAAATGCAACTGCCTCACTTTCTCTGTTTGGGACATCCCACAAATATAAAAATGTGGTAGACATTTTGTTCTTCTTTTTCAACTCTCGTCCGAGTCACAACAGAAACGGTATTTTTCCACAAACAACTCCAATCGTCTGACAGAGAGCTTGAGAAATTTTATTTTGTCTTTTTTGACCTCCAAAAAAGCCAAAATTAGCCAAAAAAAATTTTTTTTTGACAAATATCAATAATACGCTGAAAATTACTAGTACGCAAAAATATTTCAGTTGGAAAACACAGAAAATCATAAACATCAACAAATAAAACTTGAAAAAGATGACAATGCTCACACTCTCATCTTAAATTCCAGTGACAATACAAATTCTGTCAATATGCATAGGAATTCAACCCACAATGAAATCAATAGCAAACTATATGATCATAGTATTGTTAGTAAACATAGTGTTATTGAACGCGGAAGAATTGGCCGTGTATTATAATGACTACGTACGATCTACTCGTATATTAATGATCACTCGTATATTAGCCATAGGTTCGGCCACGAAAGTGGTATAATTCTGTGTTTTTACACAGAAACAGTGCCAACACAGGCTGTACAGTGAATAGTTTACAAATACCGATTCAACTATGTTTTTACACACCCCCTAATATCAATAGGATTATCAACAATACAAAAGATATAGTAACACCCAACAACATTTCTCAAGCCGTCTATAATATTTCATGCCCAGAAAATAATTGCATGGCATCATACTATGGAGAAATGAAAGCAACTCTTTCAACAAGATTGTCCCAGCACAGATATTCTTACAACAAGGCCCAAGCAGACCCAACTTGCAACTCAATATTCGCAATGCATCAGAAATCAGCAGGTCATGCATGTGAACCTGAAAATCCAAGAATAGTTTGTAGGGAAAGAAATGATCTTAAGAGAAAGGTTAAGGAGGCATGTTTATTGCCATGGACAATAAAGCTATGAATAGGAAAGACGCATGTTATAAAATTTCTAAGAAATGGATTAATTAGATTTATGCGGATAGTTCAATTAATTTACATGTATCTACATATATTTGCATATAGCAACCTGGTTATGCTTACTCTTTGTTGCCCATGATTATGAGAGTTAAGTTCTCTTATGTATTATAATTTATATTAAGTTTATAATAAATTGTGATTTAATTTGAAGAAGCTCTGCTGTTATGCGCTGATTGGTGTATTAAAATTATATATATATATATATATATATATATATATAGTAGGCAGCTGAGTGTGAAATAATTTCTTTTTAAATTAATTTAAATAATTTTACCTTATAACTATAAAGTATTGTTTTATCCATGCTCTCTTTTTCTCAACACTCACATATACTATATTAATTTTCTAAGCATATTTATTATTATTATCATTTTTTTAAAAATACATTAAACATATAAAATATATTAATATATCAGAATATCCAAATCAAATACATCTAATATCATTACCTTATCATTAAGCTTAACATCTAATATTACATTTGCATTAATATTAACAATAATAACCAAAGAAAAAATATATTATTTTCCTCTTTTCTTATTTCTTCTCCTAGCTCTGCATCATTGTAGTCTTCAGCATGATGCTTCACACCTTTTCACCAGTTACTAATTTTATTTCTCCACTTGCCAACAACTTTTAGGATCCTGTGTAAAGCATGAAAAATCACTAATAAGAACAATTTGATAAAACTCTTTAAAAATTTGATGCATCTTTATTTAAGCTTTCAGATCTGAGTGTATGTTATTATTAAATATAAATAACTATTATAGAAAATTTAATAAAACTGTAATTGAATAACTAATTCAATGCACATTTGAGTACTAATCTCTCCACTATTAAACTTTACATAATATTAATTCATAAGTCATTCTTATTTCCACTGAAATAAACATAAATAAATTCACTTAACTCTATTATCCTGCAATATACTCAAAATTAATAACTGTTCTTGCTAAATTTTTATCCTTTTAGTATTTTATACTATAGGATCTTACTTGCTAAACAAAATTTTCTTTATTGAAATAAGATTTTATTTAATATAATCTATAATAACCATTTATTATCATATTGATTTACTTAATACTCCTTAATTATTAAATATACAATGAATATTTATTTTTTTATAGTTTTATAAAGATAATTTGAATAATACAAGTTACTTTAATTTAAAGATAACTAGTTTCATTTGAAGTCTCATTTCTATTAATAAACTATTTTAAAGTTCAGTAAACTAATTTAATTATTTTATATAAGTTATCACTTTATATTTATTTTTGCTCCTTTTCATTAAGCTATTATTTAAATTACTAACAACGTAAAGATAAACAAAACATATTTCCTTGCATGACAGTATTTACACCTTTTAATTAATTGAAGTTGAGAATCCTTATTCTTCATGGTTTTTGCTATCACTAATAATAACAATTTATCCTTGCACTTATTCTTCAATAACATTTCAATTGTGAATTAAAGTTTCAGACTATAATTATATTGCAAAGAAAGAAACTTAGTTTAACTCACTCCATCATTTTTAAACTACTATTAAAGATATTATATTCCTTTCAGAACTATAATTTATTTATTTTTATTGTTTACAAAATAAAATATATTAAATTTTATAATTTTTACAAACTTTTATGTGAAACAATGGTTCACTTTATTTTATGATTTATATTTCTTCTTTTCTCCTCCAGTTCATCTACTCTTTTCTTTTTATATGCCCCAACAGCATGACATCAAAAAAATCAATTTATTATATTTCATTGATCAATTAATTGAAAATTTACTAGCAGTTTTTTATATAATTAATTTGCTGTCTACAATTTAATAATAATAAAATTAATAAATATTTTTAAAACTGATAAACTTTAAACAATTTTAAACTAAAATTTAAAATATATTATCCTTTTAATTAATTTAAACTAAAATATTTTAATAACAATATTTATTCTGAAAATATTGTTATCATTACTATTTAAAATACATATATTATTTTATAGAGAAAATAAACTTTTATTTATTTATAAGAATTCTGTGCAGAAAATAACATACAACATCTTTTAAAGGATCACTGTAATATAAGATTGAATTTCTTCCTATTGTAACTTTTACTTAAATATGACATATTTATACAAATAAATGGGTTTGCATTTATTAAAATCATTTATAATAAAATTACATAACTGTTAAAAGAATAATAATTATAAATAAAATATGTGTATTCTTTATCCCTACTGAATTCTCTCTTTAAATCTCATATATTAAATTATTTATGCAAATTATATTCCTAAAATTTAAATTTTTGGACCCTAATATGTACTTTTATATACTCAATCAGCATAATTAATCAATTAAAAGGTTACAATATATATACTTGTGTATATGTTTTAATTTGAGTTTATATTGAATGTATGGCTGTCAGATTAAACTCTAGCCCTATTCTTCTAAATTGATATAGTCTTTAGAACTTGTGTAAAGATTTATTCATGCATATCAAGTGATTATGATATATAAAGAGAAATGCAGAATAGCATAATAACAACATTTGATGTGAATAATCTGGGATAATGGCAGATATATATATATATGATAAACAAAAATGCAAGTTAAAAAACTTGCTAACGCTTGTATTTATGTCCACAGATGGCGTTCTACCAAAAACGCCCATCAAGCGTATGTTTTGTTTACATAAACGTCAGAGTAGTTAGTATTCACTATCTCTAACTATAATTCCACTTTCAGATCATGATTTCAAGCTATTTGCTATCGTCAGTGAAAGACAGGAATAAAGAAACTAGATCTAAATACAAACTCTGAGCGTTTATGAAACAATTTCTATTCAGCTTGCAAGCGTGAATTTTTTAGACACGTAATGTCTTCAAACTCAGCATAGCAAACCAGATAGCTATATGGGTCTGATCTCAGTTCAGCATCACCACATAGTAGAAGCCTCTGCAATCTATATCATTGCAAGAAAGACCTCAAAGGTACATTTATGATAAACAAAAATGCAAGTTAAAAAACTTGCTAACGCTTGTATTTATGTCCACAGATGGCGTTCTACCAAAAACGCCCATCAAGCATATGTTTTGTTTACATAAACATCAGAGTAGTTAGTATTCACTATCTCTAACTATAATTCCACTTTCAGATCATGATTTCAAGCTATTTGCTATCGTCAGTGAAAGACAGGAATAAAGAAACTAGATCTAAATACAAACTCTGAGCGTTTATGAAACAATTTCTATTCAGCTTGCAAGCGTGAATTTTTTAGACACATAATGTCTTCAAACTCAGCATAGCAAACCAGATAGCTATATGGGTCTGATCTCAGTTCAGCATCACCACATAGTAGAAGCCTCTGCAATCTATATCATTGCAAGAAAGACCTCAAAGGTACATTTATGATAAACAAAAATGCAAGTTAAAAAACTTGCTAACGCTTGTATTTATGTCCACAGATGGCGTTCTACCAAAAACGCCCATCAAGCGTATGTTTTGTTTACATAAACGTCAGAGTAGTTAGTATTCACTATCTCTAACTATAATTCCACTTTCAGATCATGATTTCAAGCTATTTGCTATCGTCAGTGAAAGACAGGAATAAAGAAACTAGATCTAAATACAAACTCTGAGCGTTTATGAAACAATTTCTATTCAGCTTGCAAGCGTGAATTTTTTAGACACGTAATGTCTTCAAACTCAGCATAGCAAACCAGATAGCTATATGGGTCTGATCTCAGTTCAGCATCACCACATAGTAGAAGCCTCTGCAATCTATATCATTGCAAGAAAGACCTCAAAGGTACATTTATGATAAACAAAAATGCAAGTTAAAAAACTTGCTAACGCTTGTATTTATGTCCACAGATGGCGTTCTACCAAAAACGCCCATCAAGCATATGTTTTGTTTACATAAACGTCAGAGTAGTTAGTATTCACTATCTCTAACTATAATTCCACTTTCAGATCATGATTTCAAGCTATTTGCTATCGTCAGTGAAAGACAGGAATAAAGAAACTAGATCTAAATACAAACTCTGAGCGTTTATGAAACAATTTCTATTCAGCTTGCAAGCGTGAATTTTTTAGACACGTAATGTCTTCAAACTCAGCATAGCAAACCAGATAGCTATATGGGTCTGATCTCAGTTCAGCATCACCACATAGTAGAAGCCTCTGCAATCTATATCATTGCAAGAAAGACCTCAAAGGTACATTTATGATAAACAAAAATGCAAGTTAAAAAACTTGCTAACGCTTGTATTTATGTCCACAGATGGCGTTCTACCAAAAACGCCCATCAAGCATATGTTTTGTTTACATAAACGTCAGAGTAGTTAGTATTCACTATCTCTAACTATAATTCCACTTTCAGATCATGATTTCAAGCTATTTGCTATCGTCAGTGAAAGACAGGAATAAAGAAACTAGATCTAAATACAAACTCTGAGCGTTTATGAAACAATTTCTATTCAGCTTGCAAGCGTGAATTTTTTAGACACGTAATGTCTTCAAACTCAGCATAGCAAACCAGATAGCTATATGGGTCTGATCTCAGTTCAGCATCACCACATAGTAGAAGCCTCTGCAATCTATATCATTGCAAGAAAGACCTCAAAGGTACATTTATGATAAACAAAAATGCAAGTTAAAAAACTTGCTAACGTTGTATTTATGTCCACAGATGGCTTCCTACCAAAAACGCCCATCAAGCGTATGTTTTGTTTACATAAACGTCAGAGTAGTTAGTATTCACTATCTCTAACTATAATTCCACTTTCAGATCATGATTTCAAGCTATTTGCTATCGTCAGTGAAAGACAGGAATAAAGAAACTAGATCTAAATACAAACTCTGAGCGTTTATGAAACAATTTCTATTCAGCTTGCAAGCGTGAATTTCTTAGACACGTAATGTCTTCAAACTCAGCATAGCAAACCAGATAGCTATATGGGTCTGATCTCAGTTCAGCATCACCACATAGTAGAAGCTCTGATCTATATCATTCAGAAAACCTCAAAGTACTCATTTTTGTTTATCATAAATGTACCTTTAGGTCTTTCTTGAAGATATGGATTGCAGAGGTTCTACTATGTGGTGATGCTGAACTGAGATCAGACCCATATAGCTATCTGGTTTGCTATGCTGAGTTTGAAGACATTACGTGTCTAAAAAATTCACGCTTGCAAGCTGAATAGAAATTGTTTCATAAACGCTCAGAGTTTGTATTTAGATCTAGTTTCTTTATTCCTGTCTTTCACTGACGATAGCAAATAGCTTGAAATCATGATCTGAAAGTGGAATTATAGTTAGAGATAGTGAATACTAACTACTCTGACGTTTATGTAAACAAAACATACGCTTGATGGGCGTTTTTGGTAGAATGCCATCTGTGGACATATATATATAAAGTCATATAGAGAAGTATATGTTGAGAAATGGGATTGCTGACAATAAGTTGATAAGTCATTATCCTCTTGTAGATGTTAGAACAGGATTAGCAGCCCCTTTATGTGATTCAAAGTTGCTGGAAGAAATTCTATACAAGGAATTATTGCTAAAATTAAATAGCCTACTTTAAGCCAATAACATCAAAATTTACACTATGGTTTTGTTTTCTTGGAAGAATGCAATCACAAAATGAAAGCATGCATAAATAAGATTTAATATTACAGACTTTGGTGAAGAAATGTGATTATCAAGATTGTACTGAAAAGTTGCTATCTGATCAGTTATTATAGGACAATAAAGATGTGAAGCTTATGCATATACTCCTGAACAAATTGATGTTAACTTATAAAGTTGCCATTCAATGTGGCATAGCATACAAGTCTGTGTTAGATCACAGGCTTACCTTTAAAAATATGACAGATGCCTCAAAATATGGATAAATGCAATAAATTATGAGTGGCACAAAAGAATTTGGAACAAAACCCTTCCATCTGTTACTGTTGAAGAAAGGTGGGCCATGTAAAAACAAAGTGTAAATTTAGAACATATAAATATTTTGGTTTTAGATTTGACAGGTCATTTACAAAAGCTTTGTAAAAATAAATAGCAAATGACAAAAGAGAATTTACCTGTAAGGACTAAATCGAGGGAAGCAGCATCAATAAAGGCCACAAAAAAGAAATGATAATATGCCGAATATTTTCAAAGGTAAAAATTTGTGTACAAATGTTAAAGATGGAAATTGACAGTCGGTGGGCATATCATTAATATCATTTAGGGATTGGACAGCTATTGAAAAAAGAGAAAAGGTAAATACAATGGTAAAGAAAATGAATTTAACAGCAATCCATGAAATAGAAATGGGATAAATATTAAAGGAGTTGTGTCAGTGCCTATAACAGTAAATAGCCATAACACAAAATTACTATTATATGTAGTTACAAAAAACATTAGCCTGATATTAGAATGAAACTGGTTCAAGCCTCTGGGGATTAAAATTAATATTGTAAGTACTGTAAAGTTGGAAAAGTCAAATTAGAAGCAAATTTCTGAAATTTTTTAACACAACTTAACAGAGTTTAAGACAAAGTCAGTTAATATTGAGATAATGGATAAAACACAACAAGTTGTTTATAGACTATGGGATGTCCCATTTGCTATTAGGCCAAAAATAGAGAAAGCACTGAAAAATTTGATGAATAAGGGCATTATAACATCCATAGAGGAATTTATCTGGGCTATACTGATAATAACAATATTGAAACTGGATGGAAATGTGAGAATATCTGGTGATTACAGAATTACCCTGAATAGAAATATCAACAAAAGTACTTATCCCATACTAGGATAAGAGAAGTACTAGCATCTCTGCAGAAAGTTAAGTATTTTTCAAAATTAGACTTGATGTTGGTATTCCACCATGGCCAGATCAGCAAAGATATTGATGATAAATATGCATATAGGACTATTCAAGTTTAACAAACTGCCATATGGGATAATAATAGCATCTAATATCTTCCAAGGTAAAGTAGAGAACTTGCTAAAGATAAGAAGTTAGGAGCTATACTATACTTAGATGACATTTTTATAGTTGCTGGAAATGATATACAGTTAAAGAAAAGACCCTATGCATTCTTCAATAAATTAAACAAGTTTTAAAAAATGAATACGGTCAATGAGAAAAATTAAATTCCTAGGCCATATTATTATAGAGAATGAAAAATATCCTAATGCATAGAAAGTGACAACTATAAAAAAAGATGCCCTGAAAGCAACAAACATACAGCAGTTACAAGCTTTTTCAGGATTACTCAATTTCTTTGAAGTATTATTAAAAATGTAAATGGCACATAGCATGAACTTTTAAAGAAAAATCAGAGATGAAAATGGGGGAAGAAACAAAACATTGTTTTCAAGAAAGTAAAAGAATTGTTATCTTCACATATTGATGATGTAATATCATATAGTGCCTATGGAGACTAATGTCCCATTCCTTATGTGTCAAGAACATTAACTGCAGTCAAAAAAACTATAACAAATTAGACAAGGAAGCTTTAGTAATTGCCTTCACTGTAAATAAAAAAATTCACAAATGATCATTTAAAATTTATACCAATCATAGGCCTCTATTGGGAATTTTTAGTAAGAACCATGCTAGTCAACATATACTAAAATAGATAACTACCCTAGTTTCATATGACTGTGAGTTATTCTATAAATCAGGAAAGCAAATAAACTGTGCAGTTGCTGTTAAAAGCACATGGTGATTTGAAATTGGAAAATAATTAATAGTAAAATCATAATGGATTGGGCTAAAATGAATAAGAACTATAATTTGATATTAAACTGGATAAAAAAAATGGACGGCCAAAGAAACAATAAAATCATGTTGCATTGGATTATGGAATATATGAAAAGATTTATTGATATGGCAAGAATGCATATTAATGACAGATTGAGTGAAGATTTCATGCTAGAGAAGGAAAAGTATTTTACAGTTATTATACCAAGGACACCCTGTATAATAAGAATAAAGAAATTAGTGTGTTCGTGACAATAACAAATAATCCTATGACTCAACCTAGTGTGACAATACCTAATGTCTAAAAATCACTAATTAAATTTACTCTTAGGAAAAATTGGGCAAATCAGGATGAACTTCATAGATAAATATATGAAATTTCTCCTGGTTATTGCCTTTGGCAGAATAGCTATTAGTTAAAGTGTTTCCTTACAATTCAATATTTAAAAATCGAAAGGTTCATGTTCAGTTTCCATTCTAATACTATAATTAGTCAGGCCAGAAACATCTGAAGATGATAGGAACATAATATACTCAAAATGTTGTGTACATTCTAAACTGTGTGATATTACCCTAATAGTTGAATGTAATTGCAAAATTAAAATAAAGTTTAAAAAATTTCTAAAGACATTTAATATATAATGGTAGATAATGGAAATAGTCCAACATATAAGTATAGCTAAAGATACATAATGATATTATTGAAGAGTTTTTGGTTTCATAATGAAAATATATTGTGGTGTGATCTATAAATTACAAAGTGATTTTTTAACATATTAAAAAATGCACTCTAAAGTATTGATATAAAGAATAATAATTAAACAAAATTTTTAATGTGATCTTTTAGTCTTTTATAATAATAATGTTGATCTCAAGAATTCCAAAAAATTGAACTTTACTTTAATAACTGTGATAAAATAAAAAGTTTGCTTCATGTATGAAATGTATTAATTTGTGTGCTACACTGCCATAAACAATCTAATGTGGAAGTTATTAAAAGAAAGACAAGCATCAGTTAGTTTGTGATTTCCACTATATATTTCTGCATTGGCTATTATCTAGACAAGGCCAATAAATCATGTTTTTTCCTTCTCACTTAATGAGCAAATAACTATGTTCTGAATTTGTATGACTAGTTATAATAGAAATATTCTCCATTTCTTTTATAGTGAACTAATCATGTTAATTATGTTGTAACAACTGTCTCCTCATTTTGATAAGCAAAATACCATAACTAGAAATGAAGACAAAAAAAATGATGAAGGTAAAAACTTTTGAGGAATTTTATATTATTAACCTAATTGTCAATTTATAGATTGTCATGTATTTGCTAATCTGAAATCAAACTACCTTTAGTATGTCATATAAAAAGGCAATTGGAATTCTAAATGCTTATACTTTGCTCCTGATTTACATATTATGGCATTGCTAATTTAATGTAAGAATCATAGAAAAAGCTCTAGATTTTATGACAAAACTTAGTAAACTAGCATTTTCTCAACTTGATAGATGAAGTACTTAAGGGTAGGTTTATCACTAAGAGAGTTAATAATTTGTCTATCAAGCTGTTTATGAATAGAGAAGTAGCATTTCGATCACACTTAGTGCAGGAAAAAACTATAATAAATTAAACTATGCCATTTGTGTGTGGCATTCAATTAAAATCAAAAAATTTATAAAGATATACCTAACTTGGTTCATGAGATAAAAAACCTGCACTAGAGAGCTTACATTAAACAATTCCCACTGCAAGCACAATCATGATCCAGTAACATGCCATTAAGAAAAAAATTGTATTCAGCAGTAAATAAAGCATTTAGAATTGGCATATTTAAATAAAAAGCACTATCCACTACTTTTTAAGTCAGATGAGAGATGGGGAGGATAAACCACTAATGATAAAGAGTCTCAAGAAATCATTAATTTACAATAAAATCTTAGAAATAAAAATGGTTCCAAATTTATAATTCAGAAACAAATGTAATAAAAATTTATCCTATTAATTTCATTTCAAGATCACAGCAACCTCATAAATAAAGAATGTTTTGAAAAATTAGAATATGATGCCATAGCTATCAAATGCACAGAATCCATAAAAAATACATGGAAGTATTTTCTGAGGTTTTTATTAGATGAATGGAATTATCTATGACTCAATAAAAAAAATTCATCCAATTAGCTGTGGAATATATTGCTTTCTTCTGCACTGAGATTTAAAGTAGGGGAATTGACTGAATCCAAGGTGAGGGTCTAATTGCACCAATTACTTATTTGAAATCATACATGCTATTATGCCAATAATAAAAGCAAATTCAGTGTTTACAAATTTAGAATAAATAAGTTCTTGTCAGTGAACAAGTACTTACCACTGTCCATTAAAAAATTAAAAGTACCACTGTTGTAAAGAAAGTTTTACACAAGAATTAATTGGGGGAAATATGCTTCTGCAAATTCCTATTGGGTGAGATCCAAAATTATAATATGTACTAATCTACAAGGGATTCAAAGTAAATAGGTTAGCATTCAAGGAATCAATAGCTCTTGCCATATTCCAGCTCTTGGTGGATTCATTACATAAAATTTCTTTTTATTTCTAGTAGTTAAATCATTGAAAGAACTACAGATTAAGACAGAAAGATATGATTAAATGTAAGAGCTTTGAAATTATTATAATCAAGGGAGAGAAAATTTTTAGGTTAGAGAAATTGAATTTCTTGTTTTCAAAATATTTATGTGTTAGGAATTCATTTCATAAAACAAGATAAAGACAAGCTTAGATGATGTTAGAAAATGTGAAGAATTAGGCTGTTTTGGATCTAATAAGCAATTACAAAAAGTTCACTATGAAGTGAATTTAACTGAAAAAACTTCTATATAAACAACTGCTTAAATTATAATAAGTAAAATGATCATAAAAGTCAGAACCTTTGCATCATAACTTCTAAACAAGACTTAGTGAAAATAGATTGATAAAGGAGTTTTAGCATAATATCAGATATAAAATTGTCTCTGATTTGCATATGATTGAAAAATTACAAAAATAATTGATCACAGACTTTTACTGTAAATCCTGATAACTGAAAATGGATTGAGCTCCTTAGGTATTGGGAATAATGGTATATTTATTTAATCTTCGAAATGCTTACAATTTTGAGTTAATATATATTCAGTATAAGGATATTTACCACACAAACACTTTTAAGTTACCTGATTATGAAAACAAAGAATTAAAAATAAATTAATAAACCATAAAAATCTTAACTATAAAATACTAGAAAAGTTGATTAATCAGGGATTTGGATTATCAAAAAATTTATAAAGTAGATAAAATCAGCTGGCTTAGAATTTTATTGCATGTTTTGCAAAACGCATTCTAAATTCTATTTAATGAACTTTCATTTGTTAACAGTTTAATCATTTGGCAGGAACACATCATTATTCCAGTCAAAACACACATTCAAATCTTAAGTCTTCATTGAGGTAACCCTATAATAGTACACTTGAAAATGCTTGTAAAATCATATGTGTGGTGGTCAGAAATTGACAAGAATATTCAAAATAAAGTTCAGTTATAGCAAAATGCCACCAAAATTCCAGAAATTGCATAAGTAACAACTAAGGAGCACTGGTCACAAAATTAGAAAGGCCACTTATTATTAAAATAGACAAAACTCTCTCCATACAGTAGTGCCACTCAAAGCAAGACAGAGTAATCAATGGATGCTAGAAGGCTTGTGCATAAAATCCCAATCTAGTACCTACTCATCCAATATTCCCAAACTAGTTTCTGACTTGTGGCCTTTGTCAGTGAGGAGCCTTGGATCTGAGAGCACTGCACCTAGATCTTAGGATCTAAAATCTGGGTGCGGTGCTCTCAGATCCAAAGTTCCTCACTGATGAAGGCCACAAGCCAGAAACTAGTTTGGGGATATTAGATGAGTAGGCACTAGATGGGGATTTTATGCACAAGCCTTCTGGCATCTATTGATTATTCTATCTTGCTTTGAGTGGCACTACTGAATGGAAAGAGTTTTGCCCATTTTAACAACACTTATGAGCAAGCATGGAAGATAGTGATCATGTGATGTTTGAAGGCCACTTATTATTACTTGCTAAAAATTGAAGTTGTATCTAAATCAGTTTTTTAAGACTATAGCAATTATGGATAATATTCATCACTATATAACTAAGAGACTTTTATAAAGTCAGTATTAATCACAAACGGTTACCTCAGCTCTATACAGAAATTAAATGGTCAGGTTAAGTAAAGTACCCATATCATCAATTCTTTTAATGCTGTACTGTGTCAACTCTAGGGAAATTGAAAATTAATTATAAAACTCAGGTTCAGAACAAATTTATCACTCCTGAGAAATAATTGAAAGAAAATAATTATCCAAATGTAGGCTCCTTTAAGAATCAGAAAATAGGACAATAAACTGAATATACTATATTAAATATAAATAGTTGTCAGTTATAATTAGAAATATAGAAGCAAACAAAGAGGCAACTGCACCTGAAACACAGGAATCAATTAGACTTAACAGTTAATGATCAGATAACCCAGAGTACTGATGATCAGATAGCCCAAAGGACTAATTAGCAACATCCAATGACCAGATAATCAAATTATCAGGAAAGCTTATTCAATACCAAATTCAATCTTAAATTATCAGACATTGTAGAACATTGATCAACAAATTCAGAACCTGATCATCAGATAATCTAAAAATTGATTAATAATGGATCTGATCAGATTAACAGAATACAATGGAAGCTAGTACAACAAAATACAGCCTACAAAAGCAGACAATCCAAGCATCTGAAAGACCATCAGGTGAATGTTTTGTCAAACTAAGCAATTAAGAGGAAGGAATATAGTATATTAACATAAATAAGCTGATAAAGAAATTTCTTGATGAAATTACATGAACAATATAAGATGATTTATTGGCAGGTAGAGAAGGATTTTTTGTGAGATTTATGCATTTGCATAGTAAGGTTTGTGCTATCAAAAATCATTAATTATGGGAGCAAAGAGTTATGCACTATTAGACAGTATTTCTCACTTTTGTTATAGTGAATTAATCATGTATAAATATATTAATTAAGTGATATTAGCCATAAAGGTAACATTGCTAATATGTTACTATTTATTACCTTTCATTTATTACTTTAACAACAGTATTATTATTATTGTTATCAGCACTACTATCTTGTCCTAACTGACTTAGTTCTATATAAGAATTCTTCAGTTTATAATTCATTAGCTTATGCAATAAAAAACTTTACAGTTATTGTGTTTGGGAATAATACAGAAGCAATATAATTAAATTTACAAATCTTCATTAATAATAAATATCCAAATTATTATATCCAACCCTTAATAAGTTTGATGTATCAGATGTTTATCTAAGAGTTAATAATATAAATAGAACCTATTATAGACTTAACAGTGATGTTCGATTATTAAGATGTAACCAAGTTGGTTTACTATTCTATAATCATCTAATGGTAATGTTCTTGTATAGACTAACTTACTGTGATTGTAGTGTATTTGTAATCTTTATGTAACCAGACTTATGTTACTTGATTATTGTGGTGAAACCAAATCATGACAATCTTAATTATTATACTAAAATCTATTTAATAGTACCATTACCTATAATTATCTGTATTGTTAATAATTATTCTGAATTTAACACTATACTTTATTAAATTATAAAGTGCTGATAGTCATTGTTTTGGATTAATAAAAATCCATTTAATGTCACCAATGTACATAAGGACTTCAGTATTTATTTGAAATCAAGAAAAAGTAGTCAACACTTCAGTCAGAAAATTTATTGAAGATTTGATCTTTTTTTTCCTTTGGAAGCAGAAAGATTTATTCTCAAAAAAATATTTTATGTGTAATACTTGTGATAAATCATGGTCTCACTTTAACTGAGTATTTCTGATCCCTAAAGTATGTTTACTGAGTGACTGTTTTGTGTCCTTGTTTCATCATTGTTTTAACTTTCCTATTACAATTACAATAAAATGATAGTGTAAAATTTATGTTCATTATTGTTATTCAATCTGAATTTACTGGATTGAATGTTGTGCCATTGTTGACATAGCTATTTTGAGAATGCCAAGAATAATAAATAGTCTTTTTCAAGACTTTAATATATGTTATAACATGAAGTGTGGTATGTCATTAACTTCAAGACATTTAGAGAAAATCTCAGTGATTACAATAAGTTGGTTGTATGAGAACCAGCATGGTCAATGACAGATTTAGACAAACAATTATCCAGATCTGGCCAGTAGCTGACTTAGCTCTCAGGTGCAAGGTTTATATTATTGGGCAAAATTATTTGATTCAAAATCAGAGTGCTCATTAGAAAACATATATTCAATTAAAGTTCAAACTACCTTCCAAATCAATTTTGATAAAATAAAATTGAATCTGAATTATGGTCAATGATTACTTTAACCAATGCATGCTCCAAGTAGTTGAAGTAGTGAACTTCCAAGTTCTTTGACTGAAATGAAAAAAGACAGTTTAAAAATTTTACCATTCATTGCAATTCTCACTATGATTTTACTAGGAAAAAGAAATTAATAATTTTTTTAGCTTATAACTTTGCTTCAGTTTATAAGTTTTTTTAATTATTGCTCAAGTAGATTTTGAGATCATGGAACTACTGAGCCATAGTAGTATATTATTTTTTTTAATTTGGTTAATAAATATTGCATTCAAATCTTAAAACCATTTTTAAAATAATTTTTATTTTCTGTTTCAACTGATTTGCAACCTTCATGTTTGTACTTAGTCAATGCATTATATGAAAAGAGCAGATATATTGTCAAAGTAAAACAAGATCTTTGATGAATACTGCAAATTAGCTGAAACTAAAATTTAAATAAAATAAAAATTGCTTTAAAAATGTATAAGATTTTTAATGGTTTTGAGATTTATTTTCTATATTTAATGTTTATTATCTTACTATCTTATTTTTTATGATAAAGTCTAATTTCATATAACTAACACAGTGTTCCAGTACAGTAATAGAAAAGTGGATTCAAGATCTAAAGGTTTATGGATAATAGCTCAGCCCTGTCACTTCATGTTCAAACTTTCATATAATCTCCCAAGCAAAAAACCATTTGCTTATTTTAAGAAGGTTATTAAATATGGGGACATTACTTTTATATGTGTGTTTTATTATATCTGTAGCAAATGTTTTCTGGATTTTTGGTCTTAGCTTGTGACTTATTCTACACTAGAGTTTGAATTGCAAGCCATATTTGTCTCGCCACTTTAATTTCAAAAGAAAGTTTTCATCAAAATTTGCCCAGGAAATCAGTTATCAAGGATGTTTGGGCTACTGTAGATTATGACTTTTTAAACTGCTAATGAAATAGTTTTGTAAAGCATTAGAAAAATTTCTTTAAATCGTGGGTTTATACTAATCTTTTAATTCTTGAAATAATTCATAGAATAATATGTTTTCCTTATTTTGCTGGTTTTATGAATAAAATGTATACTTTGCAATATCTTTAATAGCTTGAGATAAAAGTAGATAGTCATAACTCACCTATATGCTTAAATTTTAGTTTAAATTTTACATATGAATTTATAAAATACCTTTAAATAAGATTTGTTTATCTGAATTACGTTTAAGATTAATTTCATTCATTATGGCTCCATATATATATTAATTATCTAATCAAAATATTTGTGGCTGTTAACTTCTTCTAATTTTTCATTATCAATCTTTATTTTCTTCTTTTGAAAAAATCCATTGTATATCACTTTAGTTTTTTTTGTTGTTTTTTTTTAGCATTTATTTTTAGTTCTACTTTCTCATTTTATCTGATAACTCTTGCAATATTTCTTGAATCTCTAAAGTATTATTTACAAAACAACCATATCATATACAAAATCTAAATGACTTAAATAATTTTTAAACATTTTTAATTTCTTAGCTTCCTATTTTAATCCACAAAATATTTTTTGTAAAACTTCTGCACAAAATTTAGGAAATATGGAGTTACCCTGTCACACATCCTTTACAATGTTAATTTTCTCAGTATAAATATGTAATCTAATCATTGCTGTTGCATTTTAATATAGAATATGACAATATTTTGGATCTATATCTTGGTAATTCGATGCTTTAATCATTATAGAAATGCTTATAGAATTAAATGACTTTTCATAATCTACAAATTCAAAACATTATGGCAATTCATATTCATAGTTTTTTTAATAACTTCTCTCAATACTTGGATGTAATTCCACTATGTTAAAATCACTTTTAAATCCAGTTTGTTCTTTTATTTAGTTAAAATCCAAAGTTCCTGTAGTTGAGAGGGAATAATCTTGGTAAAAATTTTGTAAAGAATTGATAAAAGACTGATAAGCTGTGATCGTTTGGTATATCTTTGTCATTTATACATTTGTTTTATGACTTTGCCAAATTTTTTTTCTTTACCTGCATTGTTTAAGATATTGATTATAATTTCATCATTACCTGGAGTTTTGCCCTTCTTTATATATTTAATTTCATGTCCCATTTCTTCATTTGAAATGCTGGATAATTCAGCTATTATAATTGTAGATAACTATTTCACTTATTTCATGATATCATCTCTCTTTTTAGTAATAATTTTATCTTTTTCTTTTATAACATAAATTGTGTACTTTTGAGACTTTTATTTTTTTCTATAACTTTTTTGTACTATATTATAAAACCAAATATTTCAAATGTGTCATTTTTATTTATTTTCATATTATTTCTTTTCTTCATATATTATCTCAGTAGACGATTTGTTGGTAAATTGTTGCTTTTTTTAATCACTATTTTGCTGCAGTTCTAAATACTGAATGTTTTTTCCCTATTGATTTCATTCAAATCTGAACCATCTTCAAAATCTGTTAATATTTTAAAACAATTTCCTAGTTTTAAATTCATTGGAATATTTCTAAAAATTAGGAATATCAACTATAAATAAAATTTTTGCCAATAATTTTTGTCTCTCAAGTTTTGCTTGAACATGTATTTTTCATTTTATTAATCGATGGTCACTTCCTGTATTGATTTATTAATAACATTATTATCTCAAAATACATATTTTCTGTTAGTCAAAATATAATCCAGTTCTCCTGTATTTTTATTTGAATGCTTCCATTTTCATTTAACTTTTTTTTTTTCAAAGAAAAGAATTCATAATATACAAAGTGGTTTTTTCCTTACAAACTCCACAAATCTTTATCTTCTTTCATTTCTATTGCTATAACAAAATTTATATACTTCACTTTTATCTTTTATTTATTTACCAAGTCTAGCATTAAAGTTTCCCATGATAAATTTAAAATGTTGTTTGATCTGATCAAAAGCCTTTTGTACATCTATATAAAAATCTTCTATTTTTTCATCATAATGAAAACTTGTTGAGCATAAACCTGAATTATCTGCATTTGATATCTTCCATTAAGTTGAATAACTAATCTTGCCACTCTATCTGATATACCATCAATATTCATCATTGTTGTTCCACTTTTTATATTTATAATAAATCCCACTCTGCTTGTGCTTCCAATATTTGTAACTTTATAGTTAAATATGTGACTACTTTTTAAATCATCTCATCTTTTCTTCAACTTTATGAAGACCAACAATGCCCCAATTAACATTAGATAGATCTTCCAATTCATGCAATCTTCCTTCATGTGAAAGTGATATGCATTTGTAAATATCTTAATAAAAGATTACCATCTAATGGCAGCCTAGGTCCACAATCATGGATTCTTAACACTCTCCACTTTTGAACACCAATCACTGCTTTGGCTGAAAACTTAATATCCTCCTGGGATTAAGGGTCATAATTTTGTTTTGTCTGTCATGATTGTAAGTATCTGTTGAAAAAAATTATTCATATGCACATTCCTCCTATCTTCAAGAAAACTTAAATGATATTTCAATTAAAAACCTATCAGACAATGATGTTTTTTTATCTTTCAACTTAAGGTAAAAATCCAATAAATTCACCATGCAAGCTGGTTACATGTTGGTGAGAAATCCATCTATGTTCACATAGCTGCAATGACGAGAATAAATTAAGTAGACATTAGGAAGCAAAGGATCTCCTTTCAGTTAACAACAAAGTCTTTTAAGAATGAATTAAATAAATTCAAGAAAATAATATAATTTGCAATAAAAATTCAAATTTCCAAAATATTCCTAATTATTTTTAACAAAAAATACTTCAGTGATAAATAAAATGTATTCAGAAATACAAATCCTTAAGAAATATTCACATTTATTCTTGAATTTATGATTATAAGAATATTAAATAAAATGAAGAAAATAATATATGTTGAAATAAAAAAACGTTTATTAAATAAAAGAAAGAAAAATATAGATCATGCATAAGATGTGAATGAAATAAAAAGTAATGTTTAATATATACTTTTAACTATAAATTTAAATACAAAAGTGAACATTATAAAATCAGTCATTTTTTATGGATTTACAATTCTGCATATATTTTGTCATTGATTTACTTTTTTTATTAAATAACTGATATTGTTTTTGTAAATAAATTTTATTGCAAAATATTTCCTTGATTACATTTAATATAATCTTGCAACCATAAATTCAAAAATAAATGTGAATATTTTATTTTTTGTTAATTAGTTTTTCATTTGTTAAGTGGATATAATGATTAATCAATCGGTTTGTAAAATAAATCTTGCCAAAAACAAAAAGTAAAATAGCAGAAACCACAACATCAATTACATATTTGTATTCTAAGAAAATATGTGAAAGCACTCTGAAAAATCAACTGCAAAAGAATGCAAAATTTCATTTTTGAACATTTGAAGAAAGGAATTTTCTTAATCAGCCTTACTTCATTCATAATAGTATTATGACGATTCTTTTGATCTTTTAATTTAAAATTTCAATTTTAAGTCCTTCTACCTGCAGATTGATAAATGAATTAGGAATTTAGTCTAAAAATATCGTTTCACTTATCACTCGTAATGATTGAATTCTAATAACACTGTAAATTTAAGTTAGCATTTTAATCTTTAATGGCAGTTTTATCTAAATAACTATTGTTTATATATTACTAAATAGCAGATATTAGTTATATAAAAATATAGCTTTAAAAGTTTATTTGTATATAATTATCTTTGCTATTAGTTTTAATATACATACTTTGAAAGAATTAGAAATATTTTTATTTATATTAGTATGAATAATTTTTTTTGGATTATATATATATTTCTGATAGTTATTTTTAATTAATTTTTGCTTTGTTGTCTGATTATAATGTTATTGTTTCAACTGTCTTCCATTTAATATTTTGTGATGATAAGTTTTCATTCTAAAACTTATTTTTTATATTCTACTTAGCATTTACACTTCTTTTGTTGTTTAGAAATGTCTATGTTAATGTTAAGATTTATTAAAAATTAAATGTTAATTATAAGAATCTATCTTTTTACACTAATTTTGAATAACGTTCATTACATGTTGTGCAGTATTATTATTTAATAGATTATTTCATATTTTTAAAATTTATATATTATTATTATTATTATTATTATTATTATTATTATTATTATTATTATTATTATTATTATTATTATTATTATTATTATTATTATTATTATTATTATTATTATTATTATTATTATTATTATTATTATTATTATTATTATTATTATTATTATTATTATTATTATTATTATTATTATTATTATTATTATTATTATTATTATTATTATTATTATTATTATTATTATTATTATTATTATTATTATTATTATTATTATTATTATTATTATTATTATTATTATTATTATTATTATTATTATTATTTTTTTTTTTTTTTTTTTTTTTTTTTTTTTTTTTTTTATATTATTATTATTATTATTATTATTATTATTATTATTATTATTATTATTATTATTATTATTATTATTATTATTATTATTATTATTATTATTATTATTATTATTATTATTATTATTATTATTATTATTATTATTATTATTATTATTATTATTATTATTATTTTGCAGCAAATGATTCTCAAGACTATGATAACAGCAGTATTGAATATGTAAGTCAAGATTCCACCCAAAATGAAAGAAGAATACCCGTGAAGTGTCATCCTCTTCCAGGTTTACTAAACTTTTTTTTGCATACATTCAATTTTTGAAAAATATACTTTTCTATTTCAATTACTAGTTTTCTATTCTAATTCAATATATTTAATTGTTTCAATTTTATTTTTATAATTAAAACATCTGGAAAATCACATGTACACACACATGCATGTATATAGTAGACAAATGGAAATAAGAGATCATATACAAGGAAAACGGAACCTAAATATTTATGTAATAATATGATTTTTATATTTTAATAGTTTATTGGTATAAGAGCCTAATGTCCTTCACTTGTGAAATATATATATTGTTTATATATAATAACAGTGGAAATAAATGAATTGAATTAGCCATTGAAAGCATTTTCAACTCTGTAAAAATTTGTAAGTTAATAATGATACACGGCATACAAACTAGATAGTTTATTTACCACAATATGGATGCCACTTCTTTGTCTGGTTACAATGACCATATGATTTGTAGTAAACATGCAAGTAAATGATATGAATGTTTAAAATTTTATATTAAAATCTTAAAATAAGAATAACATAATCAATAAATGCAACAGACCCAATGCAATATCCATCACTGACAGATTTGGCATTAATTTCAAAGTAAAATAGAAGCATAAATAAAATTTTGAGATCAAAAACACTATAGTAATTGATAATAATACTAACTTTATTATATGTAATATACAAGATGAATAATAATAATTAAAATACCAAAGAAATAATAATAAGGATAATCATACTTATATACTATTTCTTTATTTTAAATAATAAATTTTACAACATTAAAAAGTATTTCACTTACGTTAAAATATAAACTAGTGTAATAGTATAAAATAATATTATTTCAACCCATTTTTATTATAATTTATTATTATACAACAATTACAATAATCACACGTATTTGTTTATCCTTTATGATTTAATTTATTTTTAATTTAGATATTAGAATCATAAAATGGAGCAGAAGTATGTCCAAATCTCTCCATGTGTGGTTAAAATAATATATATATATACATCTCTTCTCTATTTCAAATTAAACATATTTAATGCATAGCAAAAGTTAAAATTTATAATCATGTTCATTTATTAAAGTTTTATATATCTATCATATAAATAAGAATAAAGATTTAACTAAAGTAATGTGTCCTTCATATAATAGGTTCATATATGCATATATTAATCATTAATTAACACATCTTTTTTAAAAATTAATATTTGTTAAATAAAAAGTATTATTACTATTATAATTTTATATACAACAGATTGGAAAATTATATTTTTTAATAAAATAAAAAATAAAATAATTTCATTTTTTTTTTGTTATTTAGCCTGAATAGTGCGATATAGAATAATAACTGTATCAATTGTCCAAATCGCTATCTTTGTATATCTCTTCAGGCCATAAATAATCCATGTCAAAGCTTGCAATGTGATAACTGAATGAAAGTATTATATTAGCCATTAGATTTGAATATTTTATTTGTTGTTTTTTTTATATCCCTTTTGCTTTTTAGTTGATTGATAAATATAACAAAATATAATCTATCCATTAACTTTAAAGAGAGACATTTATTAATATAATTCACTTATTCAACACATTAAATTTTCCATCAATTTCCTGGAAAAATATAGAAACAAATGAAAAATTAACCTCTTCCCCACATACTATCTTAGCAATCCATATTTTTAATTTCTGTTCTATTAAAAAATATAATTAATCCACAGTTCAATTTTAAAATCATGAAATTTGAAGATAGTCTCTCTAATTGTGTTGCTCAGTTCAATGTCTGATTCTCCAGTTTGTTTATTCAAAAATCATACTTTTTTAGGAATGAGGCAATCATTTCAATAAACTTTTATTCATTTCCCCTCATTCTATCTAGCATTTTTTAATTGAACTCATTTACATAAATAGAAACATAATATTTTATAGATAGTAATAATAATTATTAATAATCAAGACCAATCATATTACACCTTCATATTATTTATTCTAAGCAATAACTAATAACAATATTTATAATTTATATGATAAATTATTTAAATACTGATGTGTGTAATTTTTATTTAATTATTTATCTATTATCATACACACACATATCATAACAAATTCTCCATAGTCGATGCAAATCATAATCATTTATTAATCATATTTTATATAAGTCTCTTAAATAATAATAATAATAATAATAATCATCATCATCATAATAATAATAATAATAAGAAGAAGAAGAAGACGAAGAAAAAGAAGAAGAAGAAGAAGACGAAGAAGAAGAAGAAGAAGAAGAAGAAGGAGAAGGAGAAGGAGAAGAAGAAGAAGAAGAAGAAGAAGAAGAAGAAGAAGAAGAAGAAGAAGAAGAAGAAGAAGAAGAAGAAGAAGAAGAAGAAGAAGAAGAAGAAGAAGAAGAAGAAGAAGAAGAAGAAGAAGAAGAAGAAGAAGAAGAAGAAGAAGAAGAAGAAGAAGAAGAAGAAGAAGAAGAAGAAGAAGAAGAAGAAGAAGAAGAAGAAGAAGAAGAAGAAGAAGAAGAAGAAGAAGAAGAAGAAGAAGAAGAAGAAGAAGAAGAAGAAGAAGAAGAAGAAGAAGAAGAAGAAGAAGAAGAAGAAGAAGAAGAAGAAGAAGAAGAAGAAGAAGAAGAAGAAGAAGAAGAAGAAGAAGAAGAAGAAGAAGAAGAAGAAGAAGAAGAAGAAGAAGAAGAAGAAGAAGAAGAAGAAGAAGAAGAAGAAGAAGAAGAAGAAGAAGAAGAAGAAGAAGAAGAAGAAGAAGAAGAAGAAGAAGAAGAAGAAGAAGAAGAAGAAGAAGAAGAAGAAGAAGAAGAAGAAGAAGAAGAAGAAGAAGAAGAAGAAGAAGAAGAAGAAGAAGAAGAAGAAGAAGAAGAAGAAGAAGAAGAAGAAGAAGAAGAAGAAGAAGAAGAAGAAGAAGAAGAAGAAGAAGAAGAAGAAGAAGAAGAAGAAGAAGAAGAAGAAGAAGAAGAAGAAGAAGAAGAAGAAGAAGAAGAAGAAGAAGAAGAAGAAGAAGAAGAAGAAGAAGAAGAAGAAGAAGAAGAAGAAGAAGAAGAAGAAGAAGAAGAAGAAGAAGAAGAAGAAGAACTTTTATTTTGGTTCTTTTCTTTTTTTTAATGTCCTTTTTTTAGTCTTCATATGGCCCTCTTAGTTATACTTCCTCTTCATTATGAAAAACAAAAGATACACTGATTTCTGCTAATATTTTCTTTTACTTACATTTTATTATGTCTTTATACTAAAACTCAAATTTCATTAACTTTAAAAATAAAAATTAATATCAATAGTAAGATTTCATGAATATTTTCTAAAGAAAAACTACATTTTCAAATTTATATTTTAGATAAAAAATAATAATTTCAATATAATATAGCATCCACCAAAATGCTTCCTATCTGATTCTTAAACATTTTAAGTAATTCTCAAATAGAAACAGATCTATACCTATAGGGTATGTGTACCATGCCACCCAGAGTGTCACCAGGTTGCAATTAGGGGAAAGCCCTTCAGATATGAAAGTTTAGCTGTGAATAAACAAAGTACTATAAATAAGCAGTCATTGGCAATGGCCCAACATTCACTATTAGGAAGTGCTGAAGGAGACAGTGGCATGTTTACTTCTATAAAATACTACAATTCCAATGACAGGATATTTAATGATGAGAGTTGACTGCCATTAAATAATTCAACATCCTGCTAGTGGTGGGTCAGCAGCAGCATTCTTCCAAGTCAAAAGAATATCACTATAGATGACAACAGTGAAAAGTAAGCAGTCTATGGATGTTCATTTTATTTGATTTAGCTAGCATTAAGCCTGTTATGGAAACCATTGCTGGGTAAAGAAAGCAATAGGAAACCACTTTGCCTTATAATTCCCTTGTTTTATTATATTTCTTTAAAGTAATAAGCTTAAATCTTGAAACTAAAATTTGTTAATGACTTTATGGCTTTGCACTAATAGAGAGATCTAGGAAGGCCCAAATCCGACCTGCGTGGATGAGCAACCGATCCAGAAAATTGGTAATATTTTTAAAATTCTTGAAATATTGGTAAAATTATCAATTACTTAAATAAATGGTAACTGTAATATGTATTAATATGTCTATTATTAAGGTTTGTGAATTATTATTATATCTCTTAGTTAGAGGGATGATCCCAAAGCCAAATGTAAAATATATTTTTTTTAAAAGTAGATTAATTAGGTTTTTTATTTGTTGATACTCCATGAAATAGTGTTGAAAGTCAGAGGAATTTTATTTATTTTTTACATGTAGTGCAATTCATTTTTCCCACCATTTAACATACATTATTTTTTTTGAGATTTAGTATTATACTTTTTAAATATAATTTTTTTAATTTTTCATACTGATTTTTGCGATTTAGTATTATAGTTTTTAAATACTGTTGAAAGACAGGAATAGGCTTTTGAAAGTAGCATTTATTATTTTTCTAATTATCGCTATATAAATGGCATTTGTGATTTGTGACTTTTTTAAATTATTGCTATATAAAGGCTTTTGTAAATAGTATTTATAATTTTTTTTTAATGTGCTGCAATTCACATGAATACTTTGCCTTAACATACATTAATTTTTTGAGATTTACTATTACAATTTTTGATTTTAGCATTTTTGACTGTTGAAAGACAGGAGTAGGATTTTGAAAGTAGCATTTACTATTTTTCTAATTATCACTAAATAAAGACAGGAGTAGGCTTTTAAAAGTAGCATGTATTATTTTTCTAATTATCACTAAATAAATAGCGTTTGTGATTTGTGACTTTTTTAAATTATTACTATATAAATTAGAATATTTGATTTATTTTAAAGTGCATGTGCATTGATTTAATCACTAATATCACTATTACATAAAAAAACATAGCAATATATAAAATAATATCTCATTATATATATTTAATTTCAACTAAAGAATGATGTGTCATAAATTGTAAAGATTTCACAAGTGTCATTCATTAAAACATAGCAAATGTAAATTTACAGTGAACGTTTAACACCTTCACACTCTCATTTCCACACACTTAATATTTTTCCATATATAAACATTTGGGTCAAAGGAATGGTTGGATTCATTCCATTCTTTCTAAAATACTATATCTTGTGTCTGGAAAAATCAAGAGTATTCATTTATAATTTATCTTTAAAGTGCATGTGCATTAGCTTAATCACTAATATCACTATTACATAAAAAAACATAGCACTATATAAAATAATATCTCATTATATATGTTTAATTTCAACTAAAGAATGATGTGTTGTAAATTGTAAAGATTTCACAAGTATCATTCGTTCAAACATAACAAATGTAATTTAAAGTGATCGTTTAACACCTTCATGCTCTCATTTCCACATGCTTAAGATTTGCCCATACATAAACATTTGGGTCGAAAGAATGGGTGGATTCATTCTATTCTTTTTAAAATACTATATCTTGTGTCTGAAAAAATCAAGCCGATGCTATGACACTTAAAAAAAAAAATCAAGAGTATTCATTTATAATGTATCTTTAAAGCACATGTGCATTGGCTTAATCACTAATATCACTATTACATAAAAAAACAGCACTATATAAAATAATATCTCATTTAAAGGTTTTTGTAATTTTTTTTATTTTTCATGTTACTTTCTTTTAACCACACTTTTTTTAATTGTAGTGCCTTAGGCTATTTCATTTTTCATGCTACTTTTTTCCCCACCTTTTTTTTAATTGTAGCACCTTGGGCTATTTAATTTTTCAAATTACTTTCTCCCCCCCCTCACTTTTTTAATTGTAGTACTTTAGACTATTTAATTTTTTGAAACAGTGCGTCTAGTTGGTGTCATTTATTACTTGTATGTGCCAGCAGTGTTTGTGGGTGTTTTAAAATTCAAAATGGCCATCGAGCATGTACTATATCAGCATTGAAATGTCTTGACCCAACACAGATACAACATCCATGAGTACCTCAAGTGGGAATAATAATGATCAATGGAAATCAAAACATAATAATTCATGTGGTGGATAAATATTCAGCATCACTAAATACAGTGCACACATATACATATATCAATTCTTTTAATTTCAGATGGGTATGGTGCAAACAGAGTAAACAAGTAAAACTGCTAACAAATTTAATCACCTTATCAATGATTTACATAGTATATGCACATCAAGTTAAGAACACATATGTATTAACAATTTTGTAAAATCTTCAGACACTAAATTATTAAATATAAACTATACAATAGATTTTTTAAAAATCTATCTCAATTTAAAACTTTTTTTCTAATGAAAACTTTTTTCTAAAAGCAACATGAATTTCAATTAAACATCCATTGAAGTGATTTTCTTTCTATTAAAATTTTAAAAGCAAGCTAATTTCTGTTATCTAAATTAAAGTTGGCATGCCATATCAAATATACTAAATTAGACAAAATGTTATAACCTAAACATTAAGAGAAAATAGTTTATATAACAGATAAATGCATAAATATAAAATTTAGCACTTAAATTATCTCACTGGCTTGTTAGTAATGTTTTATAAAATAATTTATAAATAAAAGTTTACCTTAAGTCCAAGGGAAAAGATGGTGAAGAGCATATTATTTTTCAGAAAAGATGAATTTATATATATGTGTGTGTGTGTGTGTGTGCAAATTGAGCTCCATAATAGTTTCCATGTGAAGTTTCTTCATTTAGCAGTTTTTAAATCTTGCAGAGTTCTGAATGTTTTCTTTAATATTAAGAAATGCATTTGTTGAACAGCAGATTTGAAGACATTAGTTGGCTTAACTTGGCAAGTAAAGTTGTACATTTAATGGCTATAGTTTATATAATAAAAAAGTGATGTTAATTTCCTAATACTTTGGCTTCTCAAAGTTATTAACATAACTAATGATCAAAGTTCAGGTTAGATCATGCTAAGCAGGAAAAGGTAAAAATCACAAGATGAAGTAGGCTCAATGACAAATAGAAGCAGAATAACTTGAATAATTCTGAGCTTGTCATTTTATATCATTTACTTTTTTGATTAACAAGCCCATTCATTTACCAAAAATGTTTTTTAATTACAAAGCTGGGCGATTACCTGTTTACATTCAATTTACCAAAAATCTCTTAATTAATTAAGCCCCTAATTATTTCCATTCAATTTATTTACCAAATCTTTTTTAATTAGTAAAATCTGTATGTTTACAGATAATACTTAAATTATTAATTGAAATCCAACATTTTTCAATCCCCAGAAACAATGCTTATTAAAAAAAATTGATTTTCTAAGAATTTGAATTGTATACTTTTTATCAATTCAAAGTTTTTTTTAGGTTATTATTACATGTTATTCCTGGAAAATTTAAACAGATTTGTTTGAAATAATTTAGATACAAAGATTTTCTTTTTTTTTAACAAAATAAAATAAAATTGACTAAAAATAAATAAATAAATAAAATTGACTAAACTTAATTATAAATGCAGAACTCTATTAATGTGTTCATATATAATCATATATAAAATAAACTTAAAAAGCTGAAATTTAATTTATACTTTGCCAATCATGAAATGTTTAAAATAAATTGGATATTGAGATAGATGAGTTACTATCTCATCTCAGTATATATATATATATATATATATATATATATATATATATATATATATATATATATATATACTGAGATATACTCATCTATCTCATATATAATTTATATATATATATATTGTAACCTCTGCTTTCTTCACTTATATCACTTTATGTACAATTAACTGCCCAGGCACCAATTCTATACAAGATAGAATAAATTTATAATTGAAATTATTTTTCTTTGTACTGATAAACTCTTATGTTATTATTCCTCCATGGCTTAGCTCAGTTGAGGTTATAGGATATGGTAGTCATATTGAATATCAATGAGGATGACATAAACATTCATAAACAACAATCTGTAATGTTAATTCAAATATATTCTAAGCATCTATTCAATAATAGAACTTTTGCAAAATTAACAATTATTGCATTTATTACAGTATAGACAATGATGAGGATCGGATACATTTTTGTCCACATCACCACCTATTTTAAGCAAAGTAGAATATATTTTGACACTGCAGTACTGAGATTTATCAACTCCAGACAGATTAAATAAATGACTTATACTGGCAAATCTATATATTCTATAACTATATTATGTTAATCATATGTGTGTGTGGAAATGGACAATTGAACGTATATAATAAAACAACTCATATGAAATATGGAATATCATTTCAACAAAACATTTATTATAAACAAAACAACAAACAAAAAAAATATTATTTTATACACCTCACTAATAATTATCACATTTCTCTTATAGTAATACCAAAATTGATTAATATTTATTATACAAATTTAAATGACAGCTTTACTATTGTTTTACCCTTTTCATTAGCCAAATTGAAATTTTCCTAAATTAATATTTCATTTATACTGAATGATGAATTATTAATGATGATCATAAATAATATATTGATAAGATATGTACTAATTTAATGACTATTTATAATTAATAGTTTTAATAATGGTTTTCTCCAGTATTTCTTTATTAACCATATTTTCCAGTATGTGCACATTTATAACATTACAAATATAATGCATTTATAAATCATACTTTCTACTAGCTTATTTACAAAACGAATGGTGCAACAGAATCAATCAAAAAAATCTTTTAAAAATGTATTATAAACATCTATAAAACACTTATCTGTTATAATCAGTGTATATTATCTAACAATAACTATACCAAAATGAAGAAAGGGAGGGGAATAATAATAACTAAACATTTGCATCTATATACATGAGGGTTAAATAACATCTCCAAACTCAACCTTAACTCGTTAATCTAATATCCACTAACTTTAAGACATAAAGGCTACAGACTTAGCCAACTTATTATTAATAACTGGGGCTTTTGCCACTTCATTTAAAAATAAAAGAAACACAACTATTTCAGCAATATGCTTCAAAATAAGTAAGTATATCAACGACCCATGATTTAATAAACAAATAATCAGAAGAGTATAACTCAATCCATGTAATACAATCATTCCTCGACTATTTTTACATCCAAATATACTCAATATACTTCCTACATAAACAAATTTATAAATAGACAAGGTTTTAATTCTTTATTTTTTTTAACAAGTTGTACCAACGAAAATTGAAGTAAAAATAAATACAATTTTGGAAAAATAATTTTACAGCATCGTGCACTCCTGAACATATGATCATATATAATATGATTTCTAAATCATATAAGATAATAAATTGTCATATTACAATAATAATAAGTTACATTGGGGTTTTTTTTTAAAAAGAAAAAAAAAGTATACATCTATTATAAGCAATAAGAAGAAATACCTATCAATATTCAATCATTAAATGTTAAGTTGTTTTTTTTTAATTTGAAAGTTGAATGAAAATATACACATCAATTTCAATGATAACAATGAATTACAACATTAAAAAAAAAATGTTGCTCCTACCGCTGAAGCATAATTTGTTAAGAGCTGCAATAGTTTTTTTTTAATATTTTAAAATCTCAAATAAACATTATAAACAACATTAGCATGCACTGGAATTATTTTATTAATCACCAGAAATAAAATCTCTGACTCAGTGAAACAATCCTAGTAAAGTTTATGACTTTATTCCTTTAGTTTTAAATACTTAATATAATTTTTATTAACCATTATCATTGATTTATCCTTGCTTGTATACATTATGATAATTAATCATTAAATACTGTTAAGTTATGCATTTAAATTACTCATTTTTTTATATGTGCGTGAATAGCAAAGTTATTTGGATATATAGAACTATCCTCCTGATATAAGAGTTAAAATAGATAAATTCTTTCATTTTAAACTTTATTTTGCATAATATCAATAGAAATTTTTTAAAATTGAGAACACATATAAAGTGTCTGACAATAGTGTTTAATAAAAAAATTTTAGCTAGCTTCACTTTTAATAATTTTATCATTCCGATATATATTTATGGTAATACTTTAACATAAACTATAATTAATCATCTTACATAATATCCAGGCATTTTTTAATGTAGTAAACTTAGGCCATCAGTTGATAAAAAATTGGAACTGATTCTTTAAACATTTATCCCTCCATGGTAGTATTATTTCAAGTAGTATGACAGAAAAGTTATCCACAAGAATATTAGCAAAATCTTCGCGATGTTTATTTCATTTATTCTAATACTTTTAGAAAGTTATTCGATTTTCTTTAAACTTTTTTTTATATATCTTCTTTCTTGGAATTCTCTTGTCCAAGCTCTCCTGTCCAAGCTCTCTCATGCCCTCTTTTTTTTATTATTATTAATCAACTTGGCAATATGCCGGAACTTTCTTGCTTTATAAAATGTTAACAATAGAGTATTAAAACAAAAGGAAAAAAAATATTAAATATTAATTTACAAATGTTACCCACTAATATACAGATAATCTTCACCATTTTAAATATAAGATCATAAACAATACATAATTAGTAAATAATAAATAAAGTATTAAAAAAAATCATTCTAATCAATTATATATGTGTGTATCTGTTTTGCTTTGCATGTAAATTTTACCACTACAACTTGGACATTATAAGTAATTGTATAAAAGATGAACAAAGTATAAGATGATGTAAAATGAACATACACCCACATATACAAGTTAAATCTTGGATTGGAGTAGATAATAAGTTAAAAAAACAATGAATAACACCTGCTATAACTTTCCTATTAATTTTACTTTCATACTAACATCCCTGATATTGTCCATCCTCCTCTTCCACTATTGGACATATATAACCCAAAATTTTATCAACTGGTACACCCAATTAAAGTTTTAATTCTATTTAAAATATAATTTTGAATAGTAAATTATATCACAATTTATTTTTCTAAAATAAAAATAAAAATAGCTATCTCTAACCATTACTGGAACAAATGTGAACTTTCCACATTTCTTTCTGGTGCCAACCTGGAAGGTCACTATATATATATATGAAAAACAAAATCAAGTTAAAAACTTGTTAATGCTTGTATTTATGTCAACATATGGCGTTCTACCAAAAACACTGTCAAGCGTATTTCGTTTACATAAATGTCAGAGAATGCATTCACTATCTCTAACTTTAATTCCACTTGAAATCATGATCTGAAAGTGGAATTAAAGTTAGAGATAGTGAATGCATTCTCTGACGTTTATGTAAATGAAATACGCTTGACGGTGTTTTTGGTAGAACGCCATCTGTTGACATATATATATATAATCCTAGTGCTAACACTAAACTGAAATAAATATCAAATATTAAATCATTCCACATAGTCAAAAAATCTAACATTGTCTTCTGTGAAATAAATATATTAGAGTCCATATTTCAAAATACAGACTCTAATATATTTATTTAACAGAAGATTCTGGATTTAACCTTGGGGTTATTTAATATATATATATTAATTCCAATATTCTTATGGATAAATAAATTAATAGTATTCTTTCCAGGACCTTCCATGTAGTAAAAATATAATAGCTCCCAGAAATAATACTATATATATATATATTCAATGTCATGTTATATATGACTTGCTTTATTGATATATATATATATATATGTTTTCATTCTTACATATATATATATATATATTCTTTAATTTAAAAAAATCATATATATATATATAGATTTGTGTGTGCAAGTAATGTATATAGTTTATAGATGATAGATTGATACAATGTGATAATATTTGGTGTATTGGTCTGTTATGTTTTTGTTTATTAAATAATGTGTTGTATTATTTAGCTGTATTTTTTATTAAAATAAAAAAGGCTAAAAAGGTGTAAAAATGATTGGTAGATAAACTAGGCACATGTGTGAAAAAAGTGTAAAGGAAGCGTGATAAGAGTCCAGCTGCTTTTAAACATAGACAATTTTTTTACACATATTTCTGTGGACTATAGATTATGAACTGTTTTTTTTTGTGTACTCTGCATCTTAGATTATCTTAAGAAGAGAAGGAAAATACTTGGACAGAATAAATAATTATTAATCTTTTTTTTTGTTAATGACTTGAAACCATCTAGGTGAGATTTGATTGCTATCTCTAAAATCACAATTAGTTTTGTTTTTTTTTTTTCTTTGATCAGAAATTGAAATATATAGAGGGGGCAGTTTTTGAGATGCATTCAGTTAATAATTTTAAGAAGGAGAATCACTGTATAATATGTAGTTTTTGGAAGGCAGTCTTTTAAAAGTTTTTTTTTTCTCTTGCCGAATATGCAGTCCTTTTAAACTAAAAGAAATGAGCAATTAAAGTTAAAGATTTTTTAAACTCAGAAGTAGTTGTTTGATTTTTTTTATTTCTCTCTTTAAAAAAATTAAAGAAGAAAATATGACTTTTATTTTAAAGTCACCATAGAAGAAGATGTGCGCATATATGAGTAATTTACAGCAAAATTAGTTTAAAGAAAAGAGATGGATTTAAATTGAATTCTTTAAAAGAAGTTGTTAATATAACATATAATGGTACTTATATATATATTGACTGTTTCTGAAATCATAAGGATGTGCTAATTCACAATTTCTGTTCCTTGAAATCTGTCATCTATGGGTTAGCTCACTGATCTATCTATGGACTCATATACCAGTCGATAGTAACCAAAAGAATGGTCGAGTTTAAAACCAAGTCACATAAGCTATCTGAGAGGCTTCTTTTCTGTCTCCTGGTGTATTATAGGCTCATCATCTTTGAATGGAGGGAGAAAGGGAAAGAAGAAAAAACAACTGTATAAAAGCCATATAACCAAGTTTGATTAAGCTATAAATCATTTTTTTAAAGTTTGCCTCACATTTATCCAAAGTATCTGCAATAACTCTTTTTAAAATGGTAGAAACAAGCAAACCAACCAGTTTGTACTTATCTAAAAGTATTTGCAATAACTCTTTTTAAAATGGTAGAGACAAGCTAGTCAATCCATTCATATTTATCTCAAAGTATCTGCAACAACTCATTTTAAATGGTAGAAACAATCCAAACCAACCTGTGGAAGCTATAAATAGGCAAGAGGTCTGAAAATTCAAACCTGGGACATTCATAAGAAGTGAAAATGATCGGGTAACTTTGAACTTTAATTAACAAATCTTTTATTCTTACTTATTAAAAGTAAACTTTAAGTTCTAAAGTCAAGCATTTTATTTATTTTCTTTCGATACAGAAACATTAAGAGTTTATTTATCGATTGTGTTATTCTCAACACTACATCACAATACACACACAATTTAAATTCATTAAACATAGGTTTTTTTTTATTATTATTAAATATTGTAATACTAAAATGTTTTTTATTATTATTGTTCAACCTATCAATATATGCTTGTTAATGTTTTTTTATTGTTATTTATTTTGTTACTCAAGGTTGCAATAATATTTTTTTATATGTGATTTATGTAATAATCCATAATATAGAGGTACACATTTTAAATATATATGCTGACATATCACAGGGTGTGTGCATGTGTAACTGCTTATACAGGTCCATCAACAGAATAGGTTATGCATAGTTAATTTAAATATAGTAAATTGAAGAGAGCAGGGCTTCACATATGCATAAAAGTGAAGAAACACACACATTACATAAATGAAATTTACTTTTATGAACCTATTATTGGAGATAAGCGTAATGCACTCCATGGATTTCACAGTAAGGAAAGTCTTAAGTAAGCATTCAATGAAGTATTTTTTAATGTCATTTTGAGCTAACTTATTTCAAAAATATGTAGTGACAAAGAAAAAGCAGATATATAAAGTTAGTTGGTTATGCATGTAGTATTAAGATATTTTGTTTAATTATATATATTTAATAAAGTCAATTGTACATTTATTAATTTAGTTTATAAAAAAAAAGAAAAGAGTGTTAATAAATATAATTATATCATATTTGGTTTACGAGTTATTATTAATAATATTGTTATATTTTTTTTTGTCTTGATTCTATCGATTTAAATGATCATCATCACTCGCAAATGTTAAGCAAGTGTAGAATAGTAATTTACATTTAAGGATGTAAGGAATGTGCTTGACAGATAACCAAATTTTTTTTAATAATTGGAGGTTAATAATAAAAGACTAAAATTATGTTGTGCTCAAGAGTTATGATCACCATCATCATTGATTAAATAATAATCATTAAAACCAATCTCTTTAAAAAAAATAATGAATAGGTTTAGTAAATAGGGGTTTATAGAAAATTGAATATCATGTGGTGAGATTCGTGATGATCATTCATCATCATTGGTATTATTGAATCCTAGTTTTAACTATAAAAGTATTTTGAGTAAATAACCATAAACATATATAAATGCTAGTGATTGCTATATTTAAAGCCCAGTTTAATATAAGATGATTTTAAGAAGTGCCTATAAGTTTACAAAGATAAATTTGTTGTTATGAGTTCATTATAAAGCTGAGGCTGGTATCATCATCATCATTATATTATGATATTTAAGTAAATTAAGTAACTAGTTTAATGGCCATATATATAAGTAATGGTCTTCACTATGTGTGTTTGGAAGCCATTAATAAGAGTACCCTTGCAGCTGTTCATTAATATACATAAACTGAGCTAGTAATATCTATAAGAGTCTTGGATACATAAAATTTGTGGTATTGGGATCTTATAATTTTATTGACATGGATAAAATATAAGAATGTCATTTTTTTGTTCATTAGTCATCCATGTCATGCATAGTAAAAATGTACCGAATGAGTTTGAACTCAGTACACTATGGACAGATAATATTTTTCTAGATTTAAAACAGTCTAGTGGCACTAGTAGAAAACACATATACTTAGCTAAGCTGAATAAAAGTGATCAAATCCCTTTTCCAACTTATTAACTTTCTTTGATATTTTTTTTAAAAAGTTATTATAAATAGCACCAGTATGTGCATGTGACCATGAATGGTCTTATATACATGGAAAGAGGAATGGGAATGATTCTTTGTTAAAAGAACCTATTATTGGAGATAAGCGTAATGCACTCCATGGATTTCACAGTAATTTTATTCAGTGGCTATGGCTAGTATTGGTTTATCAGATGACAATGGCTAGTATATTTTATGGGTTCAAATGACTTCCCAATCTTAAAATATTTTAAACCTTAAGTCATAACAGTGATTAATTTATTTATTTTTATTTTGCGCATTGAGAAATGGGATAATTATTTATCTCATTGTTAGCGTAACTAAATTAATGTTTGTGATAGTTGCAAATGGGCTATGGTGTTAGATTTAATTATTTACAAAAAGACACCCAACTAAAGCATGATATGTATATGTTCTTATTTATATGTTAGCATCATCCTTATTTAATTACAAACTGTATATCAGTTAACATAGTAAATTCATTTCACATATTATGTTTAGTTTTTAAAATCTAGTGACTACCATTGTATCATTTTATCACACATCAGTATATTCAATATATATTTTATTCTATTACATTATATATATACGAAAAAGCTTTTGTCTATTAATCTCCTAATATAAATAGATCATACTCAAGTTCATCATGAAATACTTTTATAGAAATTTATTTCTATTCAACAGTTTAATATACCTGATCCAATGAAATTAGAATTTGACATCTACAATAATGCATTAAGCATCTATAATAGTAGATTCAATATCATCACATTTTGTAAAACAATCTTATCATAAATCTTGCAGTAAATGGAATTTTACCTTTGCCTTTAAATTACAATGATATGGAGTTTAGATCTCACTTTTATACAATAAATTTGGCAGATCAATATATTTTAATGATGTGACTTTTATAACTATTCTATCTTTGTCTTATTAAATGTAACTGCAATTCATAGGAATGTGTGATAAACTTTAACTTCCAAGTCTGCTTTTATACCTAAAAATATATCAATATATTTAAACTGATTTATGATCTCAAATTTTAAATTAAAAGTTGCTGAGATTCAATTTTTTAAACATTAATTATTTATGTAAAATCTTTGTATGATACATTCAAAATATCAAGAACATTTCTTTAAATAAGACAATAAGGGTTTTGTTTTTGCTTTTATTGGATTCAATTTAAAATCTCCACCATTAAACATTTATTGCATCTTAATGCCCATTTTATGAAGCACTTGAAAAACATTCATTTCAGATGCCTAGACTTTAATGCTTTCTCTCATTCCATTACCTAGAAGCAATAGTTTATGAGAAAAAATCATTGGAAAATCAACTAATTTCAACAGTGTTATAAATGTTATCAATAAACTGAGTCAATTTGATTAAGTCAATAATAGTAATAAGTAAATCACAACTTTCTTGCATCTTTTTGGTAATAAAAACCATGTTTATAAGACTTTTGATTCTCTAAAACACATTGGTATGACTAAAAATAATCTACTTAACAAAATTCTTGAATTACTTTTATTGTAGAGGATAATAAAAATATTTTATCATAATTACTTATTCTTTCTGTTATCTTTATTTGTAATAAACTAGAAAAATAAAACTTATGGGTTTATTTATTCTTTTAAAAAACCCAATGGTTTTGAAGCTAATATATCAATTAACATAATTTAGGTTTATAGCTGAATATCATTGCCTAAATATAAATAAATTGGTAGGATGGATATATCATTAAAAGCATTAGAATTAAGGTATTATTTTGTAAAGAGTGATCAAATCATTTCTTCCATCTATTTAAAACACTACCATTATTGTGTATAAGAATGATTGATTTTATAGAATTGTGATATTATTTCTTAGGTCCTTGTATTATTTTCAATGTGTCAAACCAATAACTAAATTTACTATCATTAGAAAATGACTGTTTTTTTTTATATAGTTTTAATTGAATAATCATTCCTTAAGTCTTTTTGCTTGTTTGGACGTAAGATTTTTAAATTCCTACATTGGTTTGAAATGTCCAAGTATCTGATAATATATTTCTGACATGATTTTCTTTATAAGTGAACACAAGAACAGACGTATTCATATCAACAAAGTTCTCTTCTAAAAAAGTTTCAAGCCTTAATATGATGAGCTTAAAAATCCAAATTAGCAATTTTCATGTTTAACAATTGTTAGGATTTAGTATAAGAAAAAGTTTATTTTAAAAAATAAACATCATATTTACTAATAAATACCACATTATCACCAGGCAAAACTCTCTATAGTATTGCCACTCAGTGCACATCAGAGTAATCAATGGATGCCAGAAGGCTTGTGCATATAATCCCCATCTAGTGCCTACTCATCCAATATCCCCAGACTAGTTTCTGGCTTATGGCTTTTGTCAGTGAGGAGTCTTGGATTTGAGAGCACTGCACCTAGATCTTAGGATCTAATGCAACCCTGCAGCATCCACATTTTATCTCTATTTAACTACAAAACTGCGTCTTAAATATTTTCAATTCAAGCTCATTAGTTTATATAGTCATATAGGTCTGAACTGGCTATGGTTATTAAAGAACCAAAGCCACCAAAATGTATGGGTACTAACTGAGTTCAGACCTATATGACTATATAAGCTAATGAGCTTGAATTATAAATATAGATTCATAGTTTTGTAGTTAAGTAGAGATAAAAGGTTGGAGGGTTACATTAGATCCTAAGATCTAGATGCAATGCTCTCAGATCCAAGGATCCTCACTGATAAAGGCCACAGGCCAGAAATTAGTCTGGGGATATAGATGGGGATTTTATGCACAAGCCTTCTGGCATCCATTGATTATTCTGGCTTGCATTAAGTGGCAATACATATAGAGAGTTTTGCCTGTTTTAATCAAATTTACTACCAGAATGTTTGAAATAGAACCTACTTTGGAGTATACTAATCTCATTTGTTTAACAATGAGCACCTACAGATGTGTAACTAATGTTAATGTTTTTACATTCTAACAATCCATAAATTGTCTTTGATTGGAGGTGACATCCAATTTTATGTTAATCATTCCACGATGTTGTTTTCAAAATTCAATAATTAGTTATTCAGGATCATGAAATCACTATCTTTATTTTGAATAATTTTACAATAAGCATGAATGGAAAAGTTCTCAAGAAGAAAATTTTAGTCTTTTATTGATATTGATTATTAACATTAACCAATAATGAATGAAAGTTTTTTTCTGAAATTTCTATGCTTAATGTTGATTTATACGATTGATAAACTGGGCACAAAAACTATTATGCTAACTAAATTTTAATATTATTATACCAAGAATAGAAGATATCAAATTAGAACTTTTAGAAAATCCAATATTACACTGTCTTTTTTCACCTGATGATTTGACTTTTATAAAAATAAAAAAACATATAGCTATTTATCAGATTAATATTTATTTCCTCCCAAAGACAAGATTTGATAAAGTTAGTTATATCATATTTAAAACTTGACAAAGTATTCGTGTATACCTAATCTTGAAGAATCAACATCAAGTAAAGTTTGCACATTCCATGCACAAAATTGAAATAAAATGAAAAAAAATTGAGTTAATTAACTTTATTACTATTATCTGGTTTATCATTATTATCATTACTAATACTAACTATTTCTGCCATTTAAATGTAAATCCACTAGGCATTACAACTTTGACAGATTTTGTGAAGCAATCAATTTTGAGATCATCTATTTTAGGTCTTTTTACATTTATGGAAAGCAGAAGCATCCTTAGATAAAGATGCACTCATTTTCTGAGTGAAACTTTTTGTTTCAATTTCAACGTGACTTATTATTGATTATATTGCCTTGAAATTTTTTTAATGCTAAGAGCTTTATATTTATCTTGTCTCTCTTTTATTTTATTTCACATGCTAGAACTTATTTATACAACTTTTTTCTTTATAAAAATTTAGTCATATACCACATAATCCAATTTTTTTTTTCAAAATTTTATTACATGTATATACTGTATTAAATTTGAAATTGTTCTACTTTTCATTTTTTACATGGTTTTTAAAATATTTTTTAAAATAGCTAATTTTCACTTCTGTAAAATATATATATAATTTTACTAATAACATTTTATAAATTTTATTGGTATTTATTATCATATTTACTAAAAAAAAATTTTTTTGCAGGTCCCTTTCAGCCATGTCATGATCTCTTTGGATGGTGGTCTTTACGCTGTGGTGTTTGGATTGTATTTTTACTTGCTGTTTTAGGCAATGGAGTTGTTATATGTGTGATTACAATTAGTCGAACTAAATTAGATGTACCACGTTTTCTGATTTGTAATCTGGCCAGTGCTGATTTTTTTCTCGGAATATACCTTGGATTTCTGGCTGTTGTAGATACTGTTACTCTTGGTGAATTCAAAAAGTATGCTCTTCCTTGGCAGAATTCAGCATATTGTCAAGTAGCAGGATTTTTGGGAGTATTTAGCAGTGAACTGTCACTTTTTACATTATCTATTATAACACTGGAGCGGAATTATGCTATAACTCATGCATTACATGTTACAAAACGTTTATCATTAAAACATGCAACTTGTGTTATGGCTCTAGGTTGGATTTTTACAGCAATAATTGCTACTTTGCCTATGTTTGGAATTAGTGATTATAAAAAATTTGCAATTTGCCTTCCATTTGAAATAAATGATTATATTAGCCTGGCTTATGTAGTTTGTATAATGTTGCTAAATGGATCTGTATTTTTAATTCTTATAGGCTGCTATATGAAAATGTATTGTGCTATTCGTGGATCACAAGCTTGGAATTCAAATGATTCTCGAGTAGCCAAAAGAATGGCACTTTTAGTTTTTACAGATTTTGCATGTTGGACTCCCATTGTTTTTTTTTCACTCACAGCAGCCTTTGGGAAACCTCTGATTTCATTGGATGCAACAAAAGTTTTAACTATATTTGTATTACCTCTGAATTGTTGTGCAAATCCATTTTTGTATGGCATATTTACTAAGCAGTTTAAAAGAGACTGTGTTAGTATTTGCAAACGTATTGAAGAATCTCATCTAGGAAAAAGTTTTACAAGACTTAATCCACGTGCAGGATCTGGTGGGAGTTTAGCATTGTCTCATCGAGATTGGGCTGGAAATACCTTATTAACTGCTGAAAATCGAGCAAGTCAAAATAATTCTATAAATACAGCAACTTTAACTAGTTCTCTTGGAAATGGTAGTATACGAAGTGTAATTAATCCTAAACTAATATCTCTTGATCAGACATCCAAAATATATAATTATAGAAATTCACAAGATGATTGTGAATTTTGTGACATGGATGCTAGCTTAACAGAAAGTACACATATTCACAGATTTTCTGTTAATTTTGATAATGTTTCTATTACTCAATGTGATAGTCCTATTGAAAAAACAAGATCTGAAGATGGTGCTACTTTTGAAATTGATTCTCCATGTTTTTGTGCACCTTCAGATAGTCATGCATATGCTATACATGAAAAAAGAAGTACAGGACTATGTACAAATTCAGCTTCTAGCAGTGAATCTTCCAATTTACCACTTCTTGGAAATATTTTACCCAAAAGTAAAAAGAATAAAAATTCCTCAATGCAATTTGAATTGGGAAAAATATGGATGCCTCAAAATCAGTCTAATGTTCTTATTAATTTAGATAAGAGTTCAGGTGAAAATATAAAAGTTAATCATTCTCAACAACAAAAATATGTCACACCATCTAGACATTCTATTTCATATTATGACAATGTAACATGCCAAAGATCTATAGAGGTAACAGAAGACTTTAGTCTGAATGATTTAGTTATAGAACCACATCCAAAAAAATCAACAATAATACGCAGATCTTGTGATCTTTCTTCTGATATTTTATTAAGAACTTGTGATTCAAATTCAGATAAATTAAAATTGCATCAAATATATTATAATGGGGATCATAATAGCCTTGCACCTGAACAAACCTTTTTAAATAGTAAAGACTCTAATATTTTAAATACAGGTAAAAAAGCAGTCAGCATGACTATTTTAAGTTCAACAACTCCTAAAACAAGTCCCAAATGCAAATCCCGTTCAAAAAGCAGTAAATCATCACATCAAAGTTTGCCTAGCTTATTAGCTACATCAAATAGCGAATTGAATTATAAATCTGGAAAAGATAAATCAAAATATCATAAAAGTGATTATGAATTAAAGCAAGGTGATAATGTAATAAATAATGATGAGCAGACAACATCACAAAGCAGTTTAGAACTTGACACTCTTGATGAAGATGAAAACACTAATGGTTTGACAGAAAACAAAACTTTTGTAGAAAATTCAAGAAAAAGTTCCTCAACAAATGTGAATTATATTTACACACCAAAAAGTGGAGAACAAATACCACTAATCGGAGACCCAATTAATGCAACATTTCTATGATAGAATTTTATAAAAAATAAAGCTTTATAAAATATAATATAGCATTTTTTTTAAATATATTTTACTTTTTATTATTCTTGTTTACTTGATTTTCTTGCATAATTATTTTTATTGGCAAAGACTAATGCAGAAATAAAATATTTATTTAATTTTTATTTAGTCTAATATTAAATGGCTATATTTAGATTATATCTGTCAATACTATGGACTAAATTTAAAATTCATATGTAATAATGTAAAAAATATATATATTATAGTAATCTAGGTATTTTGTACATATATATAATTATGAAATTAAAATTGTATATTCTTATAAATAAAATAGAATATTTTCTCAATAATTTAAATAGTTATGCATTTTAAAATTGTTTCAAATTCTAATAAAGTGAACTTTAAAAAATTGATTTTATATCTTATTTGAAGACTTCTGTACATTTATAAACTTTAATAAAGACTTATCCAATGTTATTTTTTTACAAAATTTGTAAACATGGTTAGCAATTATTCTACTGGACATTAATATATCTAATGTAAACCACAAGAAATAGATATTAATTTTAATATTCAAATAATTTTACAAAAGATCCCACAGAATATAAATATAGGCTTATTTGTTGAGTATTCTGCAATCTTCCAGGCAAAGATTTGTAAAAATGTTTCTGATTACTAACCTTCTTTATTTACTCTTACAATTACAATCAGTGGTTTAAAAATAACAAAAAGCAGTTTTTACACTTTTAAACATTGCTTCCCAAGTCTTTCTATAATGAACTTGTAAAAAATTATCTAATTATTTGTGACTCAATAATGTAAATGTACATATTGTAAATAAAATTAACATTATATGAGTATAATATATATTGTATTTATTTACATATTATGCAGCATGTCACTCAATTTAACTTACTAAATATATAATAATTAATAAATAAAAAATAATTTGAAATATATGATCTTTATTATTGCTTTTATTTGACTGTAAATCAATTTTTATTTACAAGTTTATTTAAAAGAATTGGGGAAAAACTATAAAAAAAAACGTTCTATTTTTAAATCATTAAAATATTTTAAAAAATGCAAAGTATACATATTGTAATAAAACAATAACTGTTTTTAATATATAAATATAAAAATGCTAGAAATATTGCCAAACATTTATTGCCAGTTATTTGGAAATAAATTTAAAAAAGATTATTTTTTAATTTTCCTAAAGAGATTTAAAAATTGTTTTCAATTTAAAGATAAATTATTAATAGTGAGAAAAAGAATGACATATAGTTGTCTTTTTCTTTTTAAATTGACATTAAGAAGAAATGTTAATGTGAAGTTTGTGTTTTTTATTTTTAATTCATAACTAGTTTTTATTTTCTTATTTACAGTATTTAATTTATATCTAATAAATATATGTACTGTATATAGAATACAATACTGTTCTTATTTATGTTATTTAATTCTAAGTTTTGATGTGGTAACAAAATCTGAATGGCAATGATCCATTTATAATATGCATTTTTACACACTTATATAATATTTTAGAATGTAAAAATAGTGTGTGAATATACTTATGATATAATTTCATTAATAAATAAATTAGTTCTTTACTCAACTAAAATTTTAATTTAATTTTAAAAAAACAAACAAGTAAATTCTTATAAGTTAATAAATCTAATTGAAATAAGTTATTTATTTTTCCTATCTTAATTCCCAATATCTGTATTTAATTCATAATAAATGTCTTAATTAGTTCAACTAAAGATACTGCAGAAAAAATGAGTTTTTTAAAGCCTTATATTTTTAAAAAAGCTGCCCTACATTTTAAGCAATGGCATTAAAAGATAAGAATTAATCAGTAAAAATAAATGATATCGTTTTGACCCTACAACAGACTGACATTTTTATTGTTCTCCCTTGTGGTAATTTTTATAAACATTCAACATTTTATTTTAGAATTTAAATCTTTATTTTATATTACATCTCAATAATTTGTGCTTGATTTGCTAGAAGTATAAATCTACAAATGAAAAACATCCTAAAAAATTGAATATGAACTTTGAAAATATATATATATATAATGAAATAAAATCATTTAATAAGTCTAAATACTTTTTTTAATCCAATGATTGCCACACCAACAATAAAAAAAATAAACTTAATAAAATCTTCGTTGATTGAACTTTATTTGTAAAACATAAATAAATTAATGTTAAGTCATTATAAATCTATTGAATTCTTTACCAAACTATAATAATTATTTAAATATCACAAAGGTTCCTTATTACAGTGTTAATAAACCATTACTAGTTGTAGTTTCCTTTTATCATTATGAAAATTTTTTTCTTGTATTTTTTAAATATATATATATAATTAAAATCAAAGATCATTTTGTTTTTAAATAGTTAATAAACAAACTTTTGTAAAAATAATCACAAATATTTTAATAAATTGTGGAAAATAGAAACATTTTATTTTTGTTCATTGCTAATAACAATAAAAGTGGAGTTTAAAAAATAGTCTTGCTAGTGAAACTATCGATTAGCAATATGGGAAATGAAGATTGGATTTTTTGTAATTTCTTTTGGTTGTAGTTCTTTTAACTAATAAAGCAATATATTTTAGTCCCAGCTTCTGCCATCAAAATGAATATAAAACCAGAAAAATAGCACTACAGGAGAATGAAGGAAAACTGAAGACCTGCCAGCGTTATCTCTAAATGAAATATTTGGATGTATTAATAAGTTAGTTCTTTATTGCTGTACCAAATAAGTATGCAGTATATAGAAAGTATTTATATATAAATACACAAAACTGTAAAAAATATTTTTAAAAAAAATACACAAAACTGTAGATAGTAAAATTAAGGTTTATTTAAATTTTCAGCAGAATTTGAATGATTTACAAAAACAGGAGGCTTATAATAAGAAAATAAAGATCTATTGGGTTTTTTTTATTTTTTGTGATGCTTTAAGATCAGAATGTATGAACTAAAAAATTTATTTTTTTTATTTTTTAGTTAATATATATATTCTCGAATTTATGAATTTATAAATGTGGGAATCATGGTTATGCAGAAATTATTATTTTAATATTCATATATTAAGTATAAAAACCATAATTTTGTCATCGTTTCTAGTCTAAAATTATAATCTGGTATATTGGTCAATTTTTTCATTGACCAGCACTTGAGAAATACTATTTTAAAATAACATAGTTTTTGTTGTTGATATTCATGTCAAAAATGTGTCCATTCTAGAAAAAAATGAAACCTTATCATCATGAATATTTACAAATTAATAATTGATTATAAATATAACTGGAAATCATAAAAAAAATATTTTCTAAATTCACTTTGTCATTTAACAATATTTCATATCAGATAAATTATTTTATATAAAATATCTTTAATCAATGGCCTGTCAATAATTTTATATGGCTTAGAAAAAAGCAATTTAAACAAATCTTTTATATTTGATTAATTATTTTAATGATAAGTAAATAAACATTAAGAGAAAACAAATGGATTTTTAAAAAATAAGTATTTTATATAATAATAAAAAAAATTAAATTGCATTAGTATAAATCTAAAATATATACAGAAGAAATATATGGTTTATGCAATTTAGTGCAATAATAATGTTATGGACTCAAGCTAAAAAATCCTCAATCAAAACTCAATCTTTACTTCTGGTGCTTGAACACTATATGACTTCTTAAAGATATATTTCTAATACAGAATCATGCAACAAATGTAAATCAGAGATAGAGATTAGTTAGGCATAAATCTGTTGTAAATTTTATGATTTCTTTAGACAATTGCTTAAAACAGTATTTAAATTTTATTAACTGAAGAATCATGCAAAATAATTAGAAATAACCAAATTCAGAATAACAAAAGCAACTTACAAAAAAAAAAATTAATCGCTATTTATTAATTAAAAAACTTATATTTTTATAAATCACTCAATGCACCCAGTAAAACCAAATCTATGAAAAATGGATTCTTGATATAACCGTTTTATATAATAAGATCAGCAGAATAATTGCATCATATAATGATAAATATGATGTTTGCTTTCATTGTAACCCTTAATAATTAAGTGTCCAGTAAGAAAACAAAAAATTTATATGTTGTAAACTTTGGACTTATAGGACTCTGACACCTATCCCCAATTAGTGATGAAGATTACCATACAATACTATCATATATTTTTTACAACTTACATCAACACTTATCTAATAACCAAATCTAATTAAACTAGAACACATTACCATACAATTAATACTAGCTATATATCCATTTTTGGAAATAACTGGATAAATAGCTATATGGTTAGGATTAAATTAACTAAAAGAAAATATCAAATTTACTTGTACTTTAAAAAAATTTCCAAATTCAAACTCAGGATTATGGATATAACAGATAGATACATTAATGAGTATAACATGAAAATATTCAGAGTAATAACAAAATTTTAAAAATATAGTGAAAAGTATTTACTAAGTATAAATGTTATATCTTGTGTAATGTTATAAAAAAAAGGAACAATATATAAAGTATGGGAAAAATCATTGTTAGTGCAGTTCTGTAAAACTGAACTTCAAGACAAAATATAAAAACTAAAGACCATTGTACTAGTAAAAGAAAAGAAGTTTTGCATGTATTTGTTTTTACTTTCAAAACACTTTGCACAACACTTGTTAAATATATAACCTAATTAATTTTCTTTAAAAATATACGTGATAATTAATAAGAAAATATGATAAAAATAATGAGATTTTAAACTGGAAAAGTCTTGTACAAAATTCAATAATATCAAAAATAGTAATTACTCAATTGGAAAGATCATTGGACAAAGAAATATCAAAATAACTTAAATGCATAGAAAACAGGCAGAAACTTAAGACATGTAGAATGTTATAAAATAATTTATATGTTAAAGAATACATTACTGATAATATAGATTGACAAAAGACAATCTAAGAATATTCAGAATAAACCCATGTTAATATCTTACATATAAGAATTGGAAAACCAAAAAAATCAAGTTGCAAATTGAATTTAATGTATTAGATATATGCAACTGTATTGGAATATTATATAATGTAAAATAGAACTGATAAAATGATTTTCAAGAAAAAACAATTGGCATTTGAAAGGTTAAGTAACAAAAAATTATTGAGAAATGTGCAAATAAAAGTTCTAAATAAAAAATTATTTAAAAAAAAGTGAAAATAAATTGCTTATTCATATGTATCGTGATTAATAAGATGAAAAGACCTAATTTCTGATATTATACAAAAATAAAACAAAATGAGATCCCATAAAAAGTATAAATGGATGATATTAAAGGCTAGATATAAAATTACCTCACCTTTATTTAGCTCTTCTTGCAAAAAATATGATGACAAAAGCATTATACAGTTCAAATCCATAATTATTGATAGTGATGATTCTAAAAAAAAAAACAAAGATTCTATTATATGATAGAGTCTTCCAAAACTACCATTAAACAGAAAGATTTTGATTGATCCTGGTTTCAAAGTAAACAACATGACCTATTTTTACACATAATGATGTTAATGTTGTTCTGACATCAAAATACTTAATATATGCAATAATTACTTCTTCCAGTAGTCCTTTAAAAACAACTTTTTAATAATTATTTTTAATAGACAGATTTATCTCTTACTTTTGGTAAGTAATTATTAGGAATAATCAAGTATTATCACCTGACTATAATACCCTATTTTCTAGTTTCTTAATCTGATTTCAGAAAGAAGACTTAACATATTTATCTTATTTCCTTAAATACTTTTGTATTTATTACAGTATTTTATTTTTATAGATGCTAGAGTGTGCAACAGGATGATTTTATATCTCCTAAACTTTTTACAACAATCTTATAAGAAGTATTTTGTTGATTAAAATATGAAGTAAGAAAGTAAAAGTAAATGAAGATTATTTAAATAAATTAGATTTTACAGATGACGTGATTGTTTTTGAAAATAATGTTTTGGAGCTTCCGGAAATGTTGCAAGAGTTATCAGAAGAAAATAGAACTAAACATATATATTTACAAATAGAATTAAAAATTTATAAACATAAATTAGAAAAAGTTAGCTCAAAATGAAATACATAAGTAGAAGAATTAACAATTATCACTAATATTGTTCAAAGAATTAAGAGAAAAAATGGAGCTGAGCTGGACATATTGCTAAAAAAGATTATAACAGTCAGACAATTAATGTTACACATTTTATCCCAAGGAAAAAAAACCATCCATTGAATGAATAGATGAACAAAGAGTATTTTCTGGTGTTATATGAAGAAGATAGGCTATATAAGCAGAAACTGAATTAAACTTGGAAAAATTTTTATTCTGCAGTATATTTTTAATGGTTGAAAATGATGATGATATTTTTTCTCCTAGCAATATTGAGATTATTTTTGATATTGCTTTACTGCCATTTCTGGAAATGCAGCAACAGCAAATTAAGACATTGAATTCTTTATTCAATTCCACTAATAATTTGTTTCTTAATTTACAAATGTCAAATTTACTTCACTAATAACTTTGATATGATCCATTCAAGTTAAATATATTAATAATTATCATTAATCATTTATTAACTTGAGATCGTCTTTAGCTCAAATATAAACTTTAAACTTCAGTTAAAAAATTTATATATATATATATATATTAAATTAAGCACTTGGAATAATTCAACTTCATTTCTCTTTTTCCATGTGTAACATCTTTTATAGACATGAAAAAAAATAAACTTGAGTGATACCATGTGCTTATGTTTAAATTTAAAAAAAGATATACAAATCTATAACTGAGATTTCAAGTTTATATCTGAGATTGCTAGTTTGATAAACGATTAGTGATAACCATTAATATATTTATCTAGAGTGACCATGTCAGAATTATGGGTAGAGTAAATTTGCCACTTGTAAATCAAAATGTAACATTGAAAATATGATCATATTATAAAGATATACCTGAGAGATTGTGACCTGGATTAACTAATGAGTTCTTGTTCAATATGAAATGCCTCTTGGCAGTCATTTGTCTTTTAAGTTGTCTTTATTCATATGTTTCTATTAATATGTGGTAGTGTGTAGATTATTAAATACATCTCTAATTTGTTTCTTATGTATTGATTTTAGGCAAATCCCAGGAATGATTAATAATAATATGAACAGTAATTATTGAGAAGCTCTATGGAATCTTTCTTATTATTGTATCAAAAAAAAGTAAAAAAAATTTTGAGTAATAGATTATGCTAAACAATAAGAGGAATATTCAATAGGATTCAAATATAAAGGATTTATTGGCCAACTTATGTATCTATGGGGGTTTTCTTCATATTGTAATAAATAATGCTGAGTCTGAACAGCACTGTTCATTTTTGTCATTTGCAAGCTACTGGAGAAATATTTCTATATAAAGTTGTGTAGAACTTTTCTGCAAAGTAAATATTTCTCTTGAATCCCTCTATGCTAATCAAATTGCTGGTTGGTGAAAATGGATATTTTTTATTGTTGTCATTGTTGTTTTATTTTTATAGCTAAGAATAGCTAGATACACATTTTCTGATTAATAATTGGATAATTAGTTTGATTAGCTGTGGATAGATACCTGCTTCCAAGTGGAAATATATTGTGAAGGAAATTAATCTCTAAGATATATAAGAACAATGATAATGAAGCAACATTGCTTCATGAATAGCAACATTTTCTTCTATGGAAGTTGGATGAGTCAAATGTAAAGGAAAACTAATAAAGACTGCCAAAATGTAAAACTAAAATAAGTGCTGTTCAATGAATAGCTTGCATAATTGGATAATCAAGCAAACAAAATGTTATAACTGAGCATGGCTAGCTGGGTATGCAAGTGCCTCGTGGATTTGGACAACCACACATAATAAATAAATTGTAAACCGAATGATTTTCTCTACTTATACACTAAATACTTGGTCAATCTAAATATACTGCATAAAATGTTATACTTATGCAATTAAAATATATAACTAAAATAGATAAATAAATACATTGATTCACAAATGGGTCTATGGCAGTTTAAATTTATACTCACAATGGACTCATGAATTTTGTAAGATGTCAATGGTCCAAATAACAAGTATATTGTCTGGAAAAGATAAAATTCAATAAATGATAACTTATGTGATGATAAAGTATAGTATGAGATGCACAATGAATTATCTTAATTATAAAATAAATTATGTAATAAAACAATTTATAATGATTGATGCAATAGACAAATCAAAATACCTAAGTTAATAACAATAATATAAATTTATTGAAATAAGGATTAATTCATTGAGGTGGCTAAAATAAAGATTATAATTCTAATTTACCAACTGCAATCTAATATCCTATATTTTATTATTTATCTTTCCTCCTCTTTTCCTTTTATACATTTAAATTATAAAGTATATAGTCATAAAATGATTAAAATGCACACTATTTGAATGACAAATTTATCAATTTTCTAATTGATAAAAGTTTTCATTATATCAATATTAACGTACATACACACAAAATAAATAGACCTTAACAAACAGGATATTTGTAGCATTATGCTTAAATAGCTATCTTTTATTTATGTAAACAAGATATTTCTAGCATTATTACTAAATAGCTATTTTTTATATAAATAAATCCCAATCATCTCATTACCTCATTCTATCTTACAATTTTTTGACATTAACTCCAAATATAAACAGGGAGATATAAATTTCCAAATTGAGTTAAATTGACTACTATAAGCCTCATATGTAGAGAACACAAATTAACCTAATGATAAATCTACATGTGCTATTTATTCAAGCTATTAACCCTTTTCCCGCCTCCTACGAGGCTCCTCGTAGACATCTGACATCACTCTAACTCTGCCAGTTCTTATGCTAAAAAATTCGTTTGATAGGTTTTGAATAGGTTTTTAAAAGTTCTGTAAGATGGTGCCCTCTTCCAATTTATTTTACAAGTAAAAAATAAAAAAAAAACGCATTTAAACCTAAACAAAGAAAGAACATCGGTTGTAATTGGTTGTTAGTGAGCTCTCAGCTGAAAAAGACATTCTGATTGGCTGGAAAGAACAAAGAAACTGCCTGATCAAAGAAAATAAAGAAAAACGCTGAGATTTTCATTTCGAATGCAATTTTAAGTTAAAAAAATATAATTTCAGAAATTAATCTAGTTTTTTAAAAAATATATTAAAAAAACAAAATTATTTTCGAAAAATATTGAAGATTTTAGTAAAAATATTAAAGAAATATTTAAAAGAAATATTTACTTTTCTATAACGTAAAAGTCGACCTTTTTGTTTATATTATAGCTTTTATGTTGCCGAAATTGAATATTTTAGAATAAATAAATAGCAATTTATTTTTGAAAGAACTTTCGTTCTCTTCATAACCTGAAAAATTAGTAATATACTTTTTATAAATGTATCTGAGTTGAATTTAATATTATAGGCGAATATGTTTTAAAAATAGGCTTTGTCTTCAGTTTGTGAGTTGGCCAATTAAAAGATTTGATTTTTACCTCATACAACCAATAATATAATTAGCAGTTAAAAGGTTAAAAGAAGAGATACTCAACATAAAAATCTATATTATTAAAAGGGAAATTGCTTGTCCATTGAGAGACAATCTCAGCTGCGTAGGTGAAAATATTAATACACACATAACTTGAATAGATATATCAGTAAGTTTATTTCTGTTTGCAGAGAAAATAATTTAACAATATAAAAAAATGTAATAAAATTATATTACTGACAATAATTTATCGCATTTACTTTTGGAAATTGCCATGGAATATTTTTAGTGTGTGAAAATATCTTATTTCACATACAGCCGATAATTATACAGTCATTTATCTCTAAATGGTTTGTTTATTCACCTAATTAAAGTATAAACTTCTTTCCAATTGAACTTTAATAGTCAGTAATTTATTAAACTAATTATATTCAGCATTATCTTTTCTCCCTTCTGAGAATGCATTGTTTTATTTTGGCAGCCATTTTTCCCTCTTGATTGACTGACTACTTATGACTGCTGTGCTAAGGATTTTTTAGACTCTTTTTATTAGCTATGCTAATTTACCTAATTTATTTTTTATTATGTTTTTCTAGTCATCATTCTAGGGGGGGAATAATAATACTGTCAGTGCAATGTAAATAATTTAATCAAAACTATTTACACACAATTTAAAATATTTGCACTGTCAGCAAACCTTCCCTCACTCTAAAAAATAATCTCTATAATTAGACAATTTTCTCTGATTTCTCTGACTTGGTGAAATAGAAGTATTAGTGTTTACATCAGTTGATTTTTCAGATCTAGGCAACTGTTCATCTTTACTCGAGTCAACAACATCTTGATTCTCTTTAATTCATTGTTTGTAATTCGTTCAATAGGTAATACATCATTCTGTGCAATAGAAAGCAAATTTTTCAAGTTTATTATTTGTCAAAAATTCTGAGTGAGGATGGCTGCTACATGTCTTTTATTAATCATAATCAAAGTATCCAAAGAATCACTGATGTAAATGATTTATATGTCGTATGACTTTCAGATACTTTGTCAACTATAGTGCCAAGTATCCGTTTCTTTTTTAATATGTCTCCAACCATACAATTTTACCAACTCAAATTTCATGAAGTTTGCATTAAATGTATCTTCACCAGAAGTACTTTGTTTTTATTTCTTTTTATGAGTGTGACATTTTCTACATAACAGCAACTCTGCATGAGTTTTACAGTTTGTCACACTAGGGATAAAATGCTGGTAGAATATACTTTCTATCACTGCTTCCTCTATATTTGTAACCTTTATTTTTCTCAAGGTACATTTCAAACTTTGGATTGCATTTACCATGAGTCTATTAGAGGCAAGGTGGTAGGCTGGAGTAAGAAGCTGACAGATGCCTTTATCTGTTAAGTAGTTTTCAATATTTTCAGAAGTGAACCCTCTTCCATTATCAGATACCAGGACCCCAAGATATCCATGAGTGTCAAACACTTCCTCTAGGATTTTTATAATACATTTAGTACTTGTAGTTTTTGCAAGCTTATATCAGTCCATTTGCTGTATGAATCTATGATTATTAATATTAAATGTCCATTCAATTGTCCTGCATAATCTATATGGAAACACTTTTTGGCCCATATTCATGGTTTATTAACTTTCTTTGGTAAATCAACCACAAATTGTCAATTATGATAGGTTTTTATTATTTGTTTAATTTTACTAACTATTTTATGCTGTCTCATGTATGAAGGTGCAAGTGCCTTCATCCACACAATTCTGGATATCCCTTATGAAATAACTTTAGAACTTGATGCTATCATTCCACTGGTATAAGTGCTTGATCAATCATCAGGATATAGCCATTACAGCTTGAAAAACTCTGAAGAGCATTCCAAATTGCCATAGCAATGAAACTTTTGTTTATGTTTTTGGCCATTCTTCTCAGATCCAATTCTTTAGCTTACTGCATCCAGAATTTCTATTTATCCATTCAGCGACTTTATAACTATTTAGATTTTCTATAATATTTATTGTGTCTAACATGTTTACTTTTATAAACTTCCACTAAACTCTTGTCTTTCACAGGTAGTTTCTGATAGTGCATCCCCATGCATAATCTCATTTTCTGGCTTGTAAACTAATTCATAGTCATATGCAAATAATATTTTAAACCACCTTAAAAGTCTCTGGCTCACATATTCAGGAATTTCTTCATCCTTTCCAAAAAATCTAAGTAAAGGACAGTGATTTGTACCTTGTGTGAAACTACATCCATATATGGATTGATGGAATTTGTTTATTGTAAATATTTTTCCAGGGCTTCCTTATCTAATTGGCTATAATTTTTTTCAGACAATGATAAAATTCTGAAGCATAAGTGATTGAATGTTCACTTTCACTATACTGATGTGAGATGACAGCTCCAATTTTAAAATCTGAAGCATCTGTTATAATTGTCACTTTTACTAAGGGTTTTTCTGACATTAATAAGCCCTCAGCTTTCTGTAATGCAATTTGGTGCTCTTTGTGCCATTTCCAGTGTTTTCTTTTATGTAATAAGTTATTATAAGTGTCAATACATGTGATTTACCCTGTAAAAAAATTTACCTACAAATTTAATAGTCCCAGAAAAGCTTGTAAATTTTTTACATTCTTAGCAGTGGCCACTTCTTTTATAAATCTGACTTTCTCAGGGTTGGGGTACTTTTCATCCTTATTTATCATATGTCCCAGAAATTTTATTTTCAAAGTTGCCAAAAATCCTGAATTTATTTACCTTGTTGTCCTCTCCATTGGTATATGCCCTGTGCTAGAAACAGATGCATCTCTTCAGCCAAGGATATCCACCCTTTTTGTGATGAACCTAATCTTCAGATTACCAACTTTATCATAAAATGACTCCACTTCCTATGTAGCACCATAACTTCTAGTTAATATTAGGCTTTTGCCTTCCCATACAATCATTAGCAACCTCAGGTAACTTTAACTTGAACCTGTGCACAGGTGATTCACTTATTAAACAAATTGCTAAACATAAATTTAAACCTGGAATGGGTTGATGAATATTAATATTATATGATAAAATATATAGAGCACACACAAGTACTGTAAGTGACCTTTACCTTCCAGAAATGTAAAAGCCAGTAGATAATCCTAAACTTATATTTGTCAGCTATTTTTCTCTATTGTGTCAAAATTGTAATAAACTGATATTATTTTAATTAAATTACATGTATGTTTGTATTGTGAGTCAGAGCTATTTATTTATTTATCATTTAAGTATTATTATAAGATGTTACTTAAGCAGAATTTATAGAATAAAAATTAAATACATCCACATTTTGTAACCTAGTGATCGAAACCTAAGTCCTAAGAGTGGTGAATATTCCATTAAATAATAGCAATAGTGTAATGAAATAAATAATTAATAGGCACTCGTGGGAAGTGACATTAGTACTGGAACCTGAGATACTCTGTGTTCAAACCCTGAGCTATGTTGAGCTATATGAAGAAGAGAAAATAGATGACATCAGGGATGTTAATCAGATGGTTGAGGCTAATAAGTCCAAGTAGCAGTTTAAACTAGGGCACATGGGAATGACCCTGTGTGTATTGGTTGAGAGCCCCTGCTCTTGTTGACTGATTATATAATCTTGACCATTACAGGTTTGTTTTTCTATACAACATTGTGCCCAATGTGGGGCTTCAAATACTGATCTCCAGACAACTATTGAAACACATCTTGAGTCAATTTATAAATTTTAAAGTTTGGTTGGTGTTATAAATGTAGTTAATTATATAATACTGTAAACCTAGATCTTGAAGTATTTAGGTGTAATAAAAATGTAACCTATGTAATCAAAAATGACAGATGTAGAAAACAAAGCTGTGGATGCATATGTAAGAGTTATACTCTGACTGGCAAGACATTTTTTTTCTTTAGGGAGAATAACAGATTAAGACTAGCATGGATGGACAAATAGGGCACTTGTATAATAATAATATGATAAAATAATTATGTTCACTTTCTTTTGCAGATGGAGTGAGTGATCCAACTGGCAGCACATACAAGGAACATGCATGTGATGGACTATAGATAGAAAATAATCAAAGTAGAGGATTTCTTTTCAAAATTATTAAATAAAGATAGATAGAAAAAAAAAATTTAGAATAATTAAATATAGATAGGGCAAACTTTTTTATCAGACAAAAAAATAAAGATGGATGGAACTCAGCATCCAATAAAGATTATTAGGAGAAGCAGACATGCCTATTAACATTTTTTGACAAGATACCAATAATGGAGTACAGTGACAGGGAAGAAGGGAATTAAGAAACCTAGGTCCATGGATAATCAGATTCAAAGGAGACCCTGGGTAAAGCCCAATAAAGCATTTGGAAAGTTTAAAAGAAATATTTCATTGGTATGAATATAACAAGACACAAAAGATAATAATCAAGCCAGATGGAATAGCACAATATTGGTGGGATAGCAATAGAAACCAGTTGCATACATTTCAACAATACCAGACATCATTAAATGTATTTTGGAGTCCTGAATTGCAACCCCACATATCAAGCTAGGGACTGTGACAAACATACCCCCATAACAAAACAGAGAGACAGTATCAAATTCCATTGAGAGGACAGGAAGTACAATGGCAAAGTGATGACTGCATTTTGAACCCAGTAATCACAGATATACCATTGGTAATAGAGACCATCATTGATAATGTAAACCAGAAAAAAAACACTGGATATTGATGACTATAACTTGGACACATTTGTAACAGATCTGTTAGTACCAATGGGGAAAGGTGATCATGATAACAAAGAAAAGACACCTAAAAACAAAGTTAGAGAAAAGTCATGGAGATTAGAAGAGCATATGGACAGTATACTACAGATGCTGGTGAAATTAAAAGAGAAACAAATTTCAACCCAGTAATCACAGATATACTAATGACACAAGAGATGATTAAGAATTGTGATGGTACAAGAGAGTCACAACCACATGTTGATGATCACAGTTTGAACATCCAGATAACAGAGATACATGTAATGAATGACAATGATCACAAAGAAAGGCAGACAGTTCCTGATGACCAAGATTCAAACCCTGTAATAGTGGATGCACTGATAATAAATGATGAAAATCAAAGCAAAGTGCAAGTATATGTCCATCAAGATTCAAGCCCTTTAATAACAGATACATCTCTCATAAAAGACAAAAGACTTCTTGTGGCTGTAACCAGCCATCCAAGATTTTAACCATATAATAATGACAATGAATGCCAAAGAGTGCAAAAAAGTGTAACCATATGACAAGGATCAAGGTTTGAATGCTTTCAATATGGTATTTGCATGAAGGAAGTTGACATAGACAAAGAAAAGCAAGAGCCTAGTATAAAAAAGATGAAAATGCTAGTACAGAATGAATCTGCCAATTGGAACAAGTAGCAAGGGATGACCAACAAACCAATGATGAGAAGATCTAAACAAAGAAAGAAAGAGATGTAGGAAAACCAATTTTACTTCAAGGAGAAAAGCCATATATGGATCTCAACACAGGTAGGTTCATATACCATGATAAGTGTTACCATAGATCTCATGACCCAGGAGTAGAACCCTGGTAAAAGAATAAAGAAACCACCCAGATGATGACCTTTAGAAACTAACATGAATTTCAGAGAGAGAAGAAACCTTAGACAAATCATATAATATAAATAAAATAAACAAAATGGAGAGAATAATATAGTAATAAATGATAATTACTAACACATACTAACCCTCCAGTAAGAAGTACACATCCTGTCACTCATTCACTGTAGAAGGGAAGTAAGTTTTTTATTTTTTGGTTATTTTCTTTTTACCAAATGTAACTTGGTGGATATGAAGCAGAGTATATCTGTATTCAGATATAGTTGCTATATGTTTATTTAAATCAATCTATCTTCTATCATATATGTCAAATTTATTATTAATATCTGCACACATTAGTAATAACTGCATGTGCGTGTACAACATTGCATCATTTTTCTAAAAGCTAAAAGTTAATCATCTAAGTCATGCATTTGCATTTAAAGAAAATTTCATTTTTGTAAAGTTAAAATCCATTAAAAGAAAAATGTAAAGTATTTTATACAATGGAAGAGGTAGGTAATTATTAATAAAGAAACATAAGTGCTGTAGTTCATTATCCATATATTCCATCACCCAAAATAGTTACAGTCAAACATCTTTAGATGTTTTAAGATGTTACTATGCAGAATTAATTTATTATTATTATAAATTATTTTAAAATTTAAAATGATATTCATTGGCCTGTCAAAGAAAAAAATAATTATGTTAACTGTACTTTCCAGCATGAGTGAGTAGTTCAGCATCAACTTCTCCAAGGTCATTGGTGTAGTGGCATCTGAGAAGTTCCATCAAGATGAAATTCAAACCATGCCTTACCATCATCATGCCAGAGCAGAGAGAAATCCATCTACACATCCACAGAAGTCCTGAAGTCATTTAATGCTAGTAAAAATGTTTAATTAATCCATATTTGTAACAGTAACTTAATCTTATATAATCTTAACAGATCTCTAGTTTTAACCTCAAATTATATATATTTTATATTACCTTATTATGTCAAATCTGCTGGCTTAATTATTTAACAATTTAAGAACTATATTTTTACAATTTTATTTATGTATATTATCTTGAATAATGAAGGGAGAAATGCCAATTAGTTAAATATGTTTACATCTTCACTGCTATCAAAATCTCAAGGGGTGCAGAACAAGGGAGACACCAAGTTTAAACTCTTAAATGTAAAACAATAACAAGTTATACAAATTGTTTTTAAGGTTTCTCTTCTTACACCATCCCCGTATCATGTCAAGTTTTTCCTCTTACACCCCATCATGTCAATGCGAGTTGTTTTAGATTCTTAAAATTACATATAAAATTCAATGAAGGGTGGTGAGCATATTTTATTCAATTAAAGTTTTAAATCATTTTGTTATTTATTATTACTCTATATATATATATGGGTGATCTGACCTAAGGGTTACATAATAATATTATTAAAATACTTATAGTAAAAATTATATAAATGGTTATTTCACATACCACTGAATTATTAATGCCTTTAATAAAATAAATGATTATTTATGGTAAATTATAAACTATGGTAATATTTATCATTTCATATTACCCATATTGTAAGAAGTAACATAATTAAAATTCTGTTAAATATAGCGCTTTGTGTGTCAATGTTAATATAATATGTGTATAAAGCTATCCTGTGATTTATGTATAATATAATAAATAATGAATTGCGATATCAGCTCATTCCAAGTATAAATAATCTTCCCAGAGGCTGTAATATTATTTAATAATTATATTTTAGATTTAAGATTATTGAAATTGATATTGTGAATGGGTTATATTGTTATTAAAATGAATTATAAATAGTTAAATTGGGACGCTCATGATTTATATATCTATAAATTTATTTCTTAATGTTTCTTCATATGAGAGAAAGGCATAGTTATTGTTCTTTCTTATATATATATATATTTGCATTTCTACCTCTCTACATGTGTAGAATGGGCATATTTGTATTATCTCTTGAATTTCATATATATTTCAGAACAGTTCATGTGTCTAATGGACAAACTGCATAAAGACAGACCAGATGCTGTGCCTGGGTTCCTAATCCATAGATTAGCCTCAGTCTGGGTTTTGCAAGAGCTGGATACTCTTAATGACCCAAATCCTGGATTTATGCACCTCATAGCATTCTCCATTGGTATGTGCCTCGTGCTAGAATCAAATGCACCTCTGTGGCCAGAGACATCCACCCCTTTTGTGATGAGCCTAATCTTCAGATCACCAACTCGATCATCTTCATTTTCTTTATGCCATTGACCCCACTTCCTAGGTAGCTTGACAACTTCTAGTTAATGTTAGCCTTTTACATTCCCATACAATCATTAGCAACCAAATTCAATTCAAACCTGTGCACAAATGATTCTATCAAATAAATTGTTAAATATAAATTCAAACCTGGAATGGGTTGATGATGATTAATATTATATAATAAAGTATATAGAGCACTTGCAATTACTGTAAGCCACCTTTAACTTCCAGAAATGTTGTAAAAGCCAGTAGATAATCCTAAACTTACATTTGTCAGCTATTTCTCTCTATTGTGTCAAAATTGTAACAAACTGATATTATTTTAATTAAATTATGTGTATGTTTGTATCATGAGTCAGAGTTATTTATTTATTTATCATTTAAGTATTATTATAATATTTTACTTAAGCAGAATTTGTAGAATAGAAATTAAATGCATTCACATTTTGCAACCTAATGATCGAACTTAAGCCCTGAGAATGGTGAATAATCAATTAAATAATAATAATAGTGTAATGAAATAAAGAATTAATAGGTGCTCGTGGGAAGTAATATTAGCACTGGAGAACCCTAAGAGAAAGTCTATGTTCAAACTCTGAGCTATGTTGAGCTCTATGAAGAAGAGAAACTAGGTGATGTCAGGGATGTTATTCAGATGGTTGAGGCTAATAAGTCTAAGTAGGAGTTTAAACTAGCTGTATGGGGATGACTCTGTGTCTCTTGGTTGAGAGTCCCTGCTTGGTCTTTTGGTCTTGTTAACTGATTATATAATCTTGACCATTATGGTTGTTTAGAGTCATATCTACTATTTTTATTAACTTCTTGGTTGAAACCTAAAAAAATTTTTTTTAAATTTTAAATTAATTGGTCATCACATAAAACTTATTTGTTATCTCCTTATCTAGACAGTATAATTTTATTTCTATTAACGATATTGGTCCAGTTAACATATCTTGTATCAGTAATGACAGTTGTCTTTCATTATTCATACAAGTATCAAACCTTCACCCTCTCCAAATATTTTTTTATTAATGGAAGTATCATCATTTGGGATTATAAGAAATTTTCTTTATTCATTGCATGGTCATTATTCATATTCTTCCATTGGGATAAATATTTACTTTTTTCTTGTAACTCTATTTTTTTCTTTTGCTACAGTGACACTTTTCCCACACTTTTTTTCCATAGTATAACCTTTGGCTATTTAATGTGACGTTACAACTCAATGTTTGATTTATAGCATTATAGTTTTTAAATATTGTTTTTTAAAATTATACTGATTTAGTATATAGCATCGATAGACCAGACTGAGATTTTTAAAATAGCATTTATTATTTTTCTAGTGATCGCTATATTTTAAAGGGTTTTTGTAAATATTGCAATATTTGATTATGACTATATATATAAATCAGCATTTTTGGTTTATTTTAAAGTATTTTTTAATTTTCAATGTTCACCTCTTTTTCTTCTCCCACACTTTTTTTTGATAGTAGCACCTTAGGCTATTTAATGTGACATTTCCCGCCATTTTTTTAAGTGTAGTCCCTTCCCACCACCTTTTTTTAATTATAGTGCCTCAGGCGTTTTATTTTTTTGAAAAATGAGTGTTTTTAGTCGATGACATTTATTGCTTGCATGTGCCAGCAGTGTTTTTGGGTGTTTCCAAATTCAAAATGGCCACCGAGCACATACTATATCAGCACCTACTTTACTCTTAATGTTTGTTGCTTTTCAGCAATGAGAGACTCTGCTTGTATGCTTTGTTGCTTTTTATCATATTTTCATCTAAGCTTTGTTGCTTTTTTTTGACATTCTTAGATTTTGTACACATATTTTGATAAGTTTTATTTATATTTTCAAATTGCTTGTCCATATTTTGTTCAAAGTATCATTTTGCATATCATTCAACTTTTGTTGCATCTCATTTTGCTAACAATGCATACTTTGTTGCATGTCATGGATATTTTTGATCAATGCATATAAATGTTCATATCAATCATGCCTGGTATTTCTTTTGACAGCTTTCCCACTGTCTGGTCAGATATTTAATATTTTAGTTTAGGCACTATTGGCAGTACAAACTCTTCTATTTGTGCTTGCTCAATCTTTAGTTGATTATGATTTAATTTTTTTAAAAAACTTAAATTATTCTAGCCTGATTTTTTTATGTATACTGAGACCTATGAATAATAATAATAATAATAATAATTATTATTATTATTATTATTATTATTATTATTATTATTATTGTTGTTGTTGTTGTTGTTATTGTTGTTAATATTATTACTATTATGTTTTTGCTTTGCATGATCTTGATTCAGCATTTTTAAAATTTCAGGCTTTTAAAATTTCAGGATATTTGTAAATCTTTAATTACAAAATCTATGGTTAGTTTTAAATTGATTAGTAAAAAGCAAAAACATTCAGTTTGGATAACCAATGATTTGATTGAAAAAATTAATCAAAGGAATCATTTAAAATCCTTGGGTGGAGATTTGGTGAAGTTGAAGAAATTAAATACTGAAATTTACATTTATAAAACATACTGATATTGAATGAGAAAATAATGAAAAATGTGTTGCTGATTTGTTTTTGTTTTTTGTTTTTTTTTTCAGATTTGTCAATAGATAGAACACCAATACAAGATTTGTCTTTTGCTGATTTTTGCCAAATTTTTTTTTGTGTACAGATGATACTGATTTACATTTGTCTAATATAATTTATTGCTTAAAGAATGTTCATTCAGATAGTCTAAATGTGTTAACACCAAAGATTTTTAAAGAAAATAAATCAGCCTTCATACCAGTTCTTGTTTATTTATTTAATCTTTTATTATATGCTGGTTTATTTTCTACTTGTTTGAAAAAACCACCAAACATCACATGATCACCATTTTTGAGGCTTATACAATCTGTTTTTCACAGAGGCAAACTCGCCATATAGTAGCACCACTCAGTGCAAACTAGTCTGGGGATATTGTATGAGTAGGCACTAGATAGGGATTTTACGTACAAATCATTCTTGCATTCACTGATTACTCTGGCTTGCACTGAGTGGTGCTACTGTGTAGGAAGTTTTGCCTCTGTGAACTCGTTTGAAAGTTGGTATTATTACACCTATTTTTAAAAAGGATGATCCTGCATATTTTAACAATTATAGACCAATTTCTATTATATCTATGGTCTCTAAATTGTTAGAGATGGTAGTTAAAGAGAAAATGGTGTCATTTTTATTTAGAAATAAAATTTTATCTGAACATCAGTATGGATTTATTTCTAGTAGAAGTATAATAGACACTTTCTACAATCATGTAAACAATTTGGCAACTTCATTAGATAAAGATCTTAAAACTGTTCCTATTTATTTAGATTTATCTAAGCCGTGTGACTCAGTATCTCATAAAATTTTATTTAAGCGTTTATATTTATATGGTTTTCATGGTGGATTTATTTCATGATTTGCAAGTTACTTAAGGGATAGAAAGCAAGCAACAGACATTTCTGGTGTTGTAAGCTCTTTTATAATAGTTAATCATGATGTGCCACAAGATTCAATTCTGAGTCCTATTTCATTTATAATTTATATAAATGACATATTTTCATTACACTTAGAATCTAAGATTTATGGCTTTGCAGATGATGCTGCAGTCTCATATAATTTTCTTGAAAAAATAATTAATGATGATTTAATCCTAATTAGTACATGGTTGGTTTTTAATGGTTTATCAATTAAACTGGATAAAACAGAAGCTATTAATTTTTCTTATTCATTCACTTAACATTACTATTTGTAATAAGTATGTTTGGCATTGTAATAGCACTTGTGCTAATATTTCATTTGTTGATAATATTTGCTATCAGTGTGAATTTATTGACTCTAGATTATCCTGGGCAAACCATATCAACTTTATTCTCATTTACACAAGTTAAATTATATGATTTTCTACTTATCCAAATTTTTTTCTTGGTCAGCTTTGATTACTTTATTTCTTGTCATCAAAGCTTATTATTAAAATAGGCAAAACTCTCCATACAGTAGTGCCACTCAGTGCAAGCCAGAATAATTAATGGATGCCAGAAAGCTTGTACATAAAATTCCTATCTAGTGCCTACTCATCCAATATCCCCAGATCTGAGAGATTGCACCTAGATGTTAGGATCTAATGCAATCCTCAAGCAGCCACATTTTATCTCTACATAACTACAAAATTATGAGAATAAAGTTAAAAACACTATAATAACTTAAATCTAAGCTTATTAGCTTATATGTTCATATAGGTCTGAACTCAGTTCAGTACCCATACATTTTGGTGTCTTTGATTCTTTAATAACCATAGCCACCACTATCCTACTAGACAGGATTGGTATTAAACCACCAAATATCCCATGATCACCATTTCATATGCTTGCTCATAGCTATTATTAAAACAGGCAAAACTCTCCATACAGTAGTGCCACTCAGTGTAAGCCAGAGTAATCAATGAATGCCAGAAGGTTTGTGCTGAGTTCATACCTATATACTATATAAGCTAATGAGCTTAGATTGAAAATATTGTGTTTTCAATTTTATTCTCATAGTTTTGTAGTTACGTAGAGATAAAAGGTGGCTTCAGGAGGGTTGCATTAGATCCTAAGATCTAGGTGCAGTGCATTCAGATCCAAGACTCCTCACTGATGAAGACCCCAAACCAGAAACTAGTCTGAAGATATTGGATGAATAGACACTAGATAGGGATTTTATGCACAAGCTTTCTGGCATCCATTGATTATTCTGGCTTGCACTGAGTGGCAGTACTGTATGGAGAATTTTGCCTGTTTTAATAAGTTATGAGCAAGCATAAGAAATGGTGATCATGTGATCTTTGGTGGTTATTATGTTATAATATATCAGTTTGAGAGAACTGTTCTACTTTTGCAATGACTACTTTGTTTTACAAAATTATACAATGTGTATTATTTTTGGTAGATCACTTACCACATCTATTGGAGATATTTATGGAACTTACAATGTACTAGATGTTTTTCATTTATATTAGCTTAGAGTAATTCTTGATATTTATTGTAGGAAAATTCACTTGGATACTACTTCTTCTATTGTAAATACTTGTTTATCTACTAAATATCAAATGGCTTTAACCAATTTTCTTAAGGCTTCCAATAGGAACAATTTAGTTATAATGGTTCCAAATTATTTAATTTGTTTATACAAGATTGTTTTGTAAATTTAATGAACACCAGTTATTTGATCTTTAAAAACATTTATTGCATTGGTTATATTATACTAAATATTCGTTTTTATTTGCTGTTTATATTGCTTGTTATGTTGTAGTTATTTACTAATGTGGTTGAATTGCCAAATGTAATACCTGGAAGATTTTAATATTTTTGTTATATTCATACTTTATATTTTATATTAGTGTTTTTAGTTGTTATATTTAAATTCCTCACTTAAAATTTTTCTTGTATATAAATAAATAAATAATTATTATTATTCCTCCTCCTACTCCTACTTCTCCTATTACTATTACTCCTACTACTACTGTTGTTGTTATTATTATTATTATTATTATTATTATTATTATTATTATTATTATTATTATTTAATAAACATATAAACAACAGTACACCAGACTCTTACTTCAGCACATGTAAGCACATCCATTACCACATGTCATTCCTGCACTATATATTTTCCTGCCTTTGGTTTGACATAATAATAAAAAAATAAATATCTATTTTTTTTTCAAATCTTTTGCCTTTCCAAGTATTTAAATATTTTACCTGTTTTACTTTATTAATTAATTTAGTGTCATTCTCTTCTCACTCCAACATTATTTGCCATTTACTTATTGTTCTCACCTTTATGTAATCTGAATGTAACACTCCAGACAAATAACAAAGAATTTTAAACATGAAAAAAATATCTGAGTTTTGTCCATCACACTTTTTATTTTTATCTAACCCATGCATTGTGATTTTATAATGGTATCAGACTTTCTATATTGTTTTAGGCCTTACCACATTGCACACTATTAATTATGGTTTTACAACTTTCTATGTTATAACACATTGTGCACCATCATTTGTTGTACCAGGAACTTACACCAACTACTTCTTGATTTCATTCTATCTTACAACCTTTATACCTCTAACTCCAAACTTCACTATTATAAGTCTGACATGTGAAAACCACAAATCAATTTCATTGCACATCTACATATGCTATTATTTCAAACCATTAAATGAAGACACACTGAACATAAAAAAATCTATATTATTAAAAAGGAGATCAAGCTAATAACAATTAGTTATATTTCTTGATCACTCTTTCCTATAAGGATCATCAAAATTTGTCACCCATAAAGTATCTTTATAAAGTCCAAATCACATAGACTTCATGCACCACTCTCTCTATTAGAGAAAAAATACTTTAAAGAGATCCCTGTAGAGACTTTCACCTACAGTTCTCTACAGCATATCCCACATTCAAGCTCAGTAAACTATTAAATTTTCAAGGTGAGTGGTAAACAGGATAAAAATAGACCGAAGAAAATTTATTTATATTGGCAGTGAAGTGAAATGAGTGAATAAATTGAACAAAAAAGGTTTTTTCTATTTAGTAACTATTTTATTATATTAAATAAATAAATAAATTAAATAATATCCCAGTCATTATTTTAAACTTAAATGATACTTCAAAAAATTATAATAACACAATATAAATGAAAACCATCGTCAACCCCCCTATTCTTTGATGTACAAGTACATATATAATTATATACACACATTAAAAAAATTCATGAATGATAATTATAAAAAAAAATATTGACTTTTCAAAAGATTAAATATTGTTATAAAAAATATAAAGTAATTAGCATTTCATTTATGCATACCTGTTAATGTGTGATCAATTATTAATTGCATCTACATTGAAAGGGAGGAAATGACATAAAATTGATAAATATAAAATAATATATTAGAAAAAATAATACCAATGCCTTATATTAGATAGATTCTCAATATAATAAATAAACTTTACGTTCTAAGGGTGTGTGCTTTTCTTTATTACAACACTTTCATTTAATAAAGAAATATCTGGAGCTAGGTTTTAAATACATATACATAAAATAATAAATTATTCACTAAAAATATACTATAAATAAATTTTAAATTATAATATCTATCATTATTATAACTTCAAATTTATATATATTGTAACAATACAAACAACAGGGGGTGCATCTGAGATGATGGAAAATCACTATCATCAATCCCAGTTAATGAATCAAATTTAAATATACACATAATATAATGAATAGGATGAAAGGAATGAGAATGAGAAATCAGCAAAAAATAAGACTAAAAATAAGTTCACCATTATAGAAAAGAAGACGAATGATTCATCATCAAGGGTGATCAAACAATAAAATCAACAGTCAACCTTGTGACTGGATGTGAAAGTGGTCCACTATAGATCTAGATAATTATTTAGCCATTGCTAAACTTAGAACAACAATACAACATAATAATTTTGATGTACAAACTTAAGTGCTAATCAATAAGAATATGATAAATAAAAAACAATATTGCATGGATACTAAAACATGCTGATCATCATCATAATTAATTCATTATTTCTAATGGTAAGTAAAAGATCTTTTTTAAAAAAAATAAAAAAATTACTTTTTTGATAGTCATTTATAAAGATTTTTTTTCTTTTTTTTTTTTTCAGATTCTATTAATTGTAACTTTTTTAAAAATATTCTAGAAAGTTTTTTTGATCTCCAATATAGAAAGATTTGTAGAGTTTTCCTTTTTTAATAAAATAAAACCTGAAATGTATCTTAGTTTTAATTGAATAGTTTAGACAAAAGTTATTTACTTTTAAATCTTGTAATTTAAAGATTTTAACTGCAAATTATTTAAAATAATCTAATTCTCAATATAAAAAAATATTGTTAAATTAACAAATATAAAGTTGAATTAAAAAGATATTTGGTTGTATACTTCTTTCTCCTTTTTTACTTTCCAACAACAAAAATTGACACATTTATTCTAGGCTTCCATCATATTTTTCAGATGCAAACATTATAGACATGATGCATCAGGATTTAGATTGTTCTTCTGTACAGGAACATTTTCCATTAGTCATGCATTCATAAGGCAGAGCAATGGTGTACTGCATTACATGTTAAACAGGGAAGAAGATTGCTATAATGAACTGGATCTCTACTTTATATTATTTTTTTAACTATTTCAGGAAATAACAGTTTGATGAAACAAGAATTCATAATGCATTTAATAATGATGTTTCTTCCATCAGGCTATTTGTGGCACTCTGAAATTGTGAAATTTATACCAACTTTACAGAATTTCAGGCCCAAGCTTCTATTAATTTTTTCAGTCAAAGTTTTGCTATTTTAATAATAAAGCATGTTGCTCTCCTTCTCTGTTACAATCTGAGAACAAAACTACACTAAAACAAAATTCAAATAATTCTCTGCCATCATCTGATATTGAATCTCAAAATATATATATAAATTAAACTGCTTTAGTTTTTTCCACTTTCTTTTATAGCAATCCACTTGAAAAGAAACTTTACTGCCAGCCTATTTTTTTTCTTATCACTATTTCTTTTCTTTTCTAATTAAAATCAAATGAATCTTTTCAGTAATTAACCAAATAAATTATTGAATCAATGTACCAATAAAAAAAATTATTTCTTCAAAATCAGTAGTTTGTTAAGAGAAAAAAAAATTATATTTCTTTACAAAAACAAAAGTATTAAATAGTAATTTAAAAAAAGGTATTTTACAATTCTATTTTTTTTTTCAGTAATTATATTTTTCTAAGATAAACAAAAACAACTTAATTTTAATTTTTTCATTTTTTTTTTAACTTTCTAGATAGATAAAAAAATTAATAAAGCCAACTGATAAGTATTGATTCAGCACAAAATACAGTATTGGAGCCTTTTATCTTTCATACATATGGGTGGTCATGTTTCAGTTGTACAAGATAGATTGGATAGCTGAAGGGAGCTTGAAATTCTGTGTTCAAATCCTTTATATAATTACATAAAGTCTAATTTGTTTTTTTTTGTTTTGTTTCTACAAAAAATTAAAATAATAAGAATAAAATTATATACTATATATGTGTACAAAATTATAACTACAACCAAAGATGTTTTTAATCTAACTTTATATTTGTTAATATAACAATATTTTTTTAGCTTATTATTTTTGTATTATAATTTGAAGGGCTGGCTGAGACAAATTTGTCATTGGTTTTGATCATCATGATCCCAGTACAATTATATATATATATTGTAACCCCTCACAGCTACACCAACACTAAAAATTACCTGGGGGCACCAATTCTATGGATCATAGAATAAAATATTTATTTAACTTTACCTAAATCTATTCATGAGGCTCTTAATTAAAGCTTTCACCTAAAACTAACTCAGTTGAGGGATACAGAGGTGTATGAGGTGTACAATGTGCATTAGATGTGGGAGAAAATATTATTACTAATAGGAATAAACATCTATTAAGTTCTATGCTAGACAAAATTAAATTGGTAAAATTCTACCAGCTAAAATTAACTAATAATACTCTATATTTCACCTCTTCCCATCATCCATATGCACTGAACAACCTCTACTATATTATACAATTAAACTAATAACTAAAATAAAATAAAAAATAATATTTTAGAAATCGTAATGTATAATTCACTAGATCTAAACTCAAACTAAACTTATCACTACTAAATTTTAACTACTCACTAATCTAATCTGGCTAAATGAATTTATTATCTAATCTAAATTATATATTGAAAATCTCAGGGAATTAACTTATAGTATGGCTTGATCTAACATTTCTATACCTCAAATTATTATTTAACACTATGAAAATAATATTATAAACCAAACAATACCCTAATTAGATACTTGCAGTTAGATAATGAAAGAAATCAGGCACCTTTTGATTTCAATTCATCATCTAAACAAATATTAAATAACAAAACCCTTTTAAAAATGATCAGTAGGTAATTGGCATCTCATATAGTGTTTGAATCAAGGAAATCAATATCATCACATCTAGAGATTTATTATAATTAAATAAAATACAATTATGTTACATTAAATAAAATAAATGTATAAGCATGTGTGGAAGTGTGAAACACGAATGAACACTAAAGAAGAAACTCTAAATACAAATTTAGATAAAAAAAATATTTATTAATCAAATAGAAAATAGTTAAATCAACATTTACTTTTCTTTTATTGGTATGAACACAAATTCCAAAGGGATTTACTATCATTGATTACAGATTATACAAGAAGATATAATACAACATGATTCGTTAACTTTTTACATCTGCTATATTTCATTCATCAGAACATTTTGATAGATTGGTAAAACATTTTTATTTTAAACATTAATTGAACTAAATAAGTCCATATTATTTGCTATAAAGAAATGGCTTTTTAGCTATCAGTGATTTCTGATAGACTTATACAAAAATAAAAAAATAAATATGACCTTACACTTTTAGTAACTGATTACTAAATTATCTTATACTCAGCATTTTGCTGGATAACATATTTTACCAATGACAACAACATAGATTAATATTCTAATTACACTGAACAAATTAAGATTTTTCATTGTTACTTTAAAAGTATCTTAAATAAAATTAAAATAAGGGGATTTAAACTAGGAATAATATTGGACTATCTTACCAAAGACAATAAATACTTTTATTAATTAAATGTATTTTTCTTTGTAATTTTGAAGTAAAGTATTCTATTGAATAACTAGGTTCTGCTTTGCCAAAATAAAGTAAATCCTTGTATTCATTAACTATGTCCTATGCAAATTATGATTAAATGATAAAAACCAATTAGATGAAGCCTAAATGATTACTACAAAATGTTTTAACATGATAAGTAAAGTTATACATTAATAATGAATTTTTTTATATCTCAAAATTAACAATCTGTGCATGAATCAGTATTATGCTGTGTGTCAAAAAAAATAAATAAATAATGTTAATCAATCTAATCGGTTTGCTTATGATATTTCAATATAATCATAATACAGATGAAAGCAAAGATCAGTCAATCTTTATTTATTAACTACAATACAACTGTTTTATAAGACACTATACTTTCCTTTTATTCTTCTTTTTATCCATAAACTATCAAACACTAGGCTATAGCATAAGCTGGAAAACATCCAATATACACGTGGGATAAAAGATTTCTATAATTCAAATCAGGTAAACACAACAATAACTTCCAAGTCTATCTTTAAGACTAAATAACTGGTGGAATAACTCATCACCCAATGAAAATTAGGGAGATAACATATCTAGCTTCATACACATTTAATTCAATATATCAAATATAAAAGAAGGACTCAATCCACTCCTATCAAAATACTCCAATACATGGATAAGAAAAGGAATACTTAATTCCATACACTACACTACACTACACTGCACTGGACAAACTGCCCATATTAAATATTCAACTAACAAATACACTGACTCAATCCCATAAAATATTATAAACATTGTGAACTTTATAGCATATAGCCACAAAAATACTTTTTATTCAGTCATAAAGAAATAATAATTCTCTCTTAAATAACTTTCTAATTCTTCAAAATGATTGATCATCTTTTCCCTCCAAATCTGATTGATTTAAAATCATTTTACTTGCAATTACATATAATTATAAATAAGTTTAATAATAGACACACACACATATAAGCATATGATATACAGACCATTTAAAAATCACAGTAAGCAAAGAATTACTGTTAAAATATTAATTATTACTGCTAGAATTAATAAAGAATAAATATCTCATATCTGACAATATTTAGGACTTGGTAATGTTCAAAGAAAAGTTGGAGAATAAAATACTAATTACTATGGACAAAGCAAGACAAATAATTTTTTTATAATATAATGCATTGATATTGGCACGAATCTGTAGTTAAATTGAACCTAAATAAATAATAAAATTGTATGTTATAGATGAAATAATTATTGAAAATAATGGTATTCTAATTTATAAAAATATATGTATATACGGTAAGATTTAATATAATGAACTTTTTTAGAATAATTATTAACCCCTATTGATCTATAAATGGATTCTTCCATTTGTTTTATTATATGTGTGGGTTATTAACACACACCATGACCAAACTTCATATTAAAACAACAATAATAATATAAAATTATCAGCATGATGTATTTTTTTCATTATGCTATTTATGAGACATTCTTAACACACACCATGACCAAACTTCATATTAAAACAACAATAATAATATAAAATTACCAGCATAATGTATTTTTTTCATTATGCTATTTATGAACATTCTTGAAGAACAAATATAATAATAATACATATAATAAAAATAGATAAAATAATAAAACATTTCTTAACTAATACTATCTAATATGCTATTAAATAATAATAATAATAATAATAAAGTTCCTTTCTTCTTTCTTCTTCTTAAATGAAACAAGGTTTATCAATAGTTTTTACTTGACTTTCCTTGTCATGTCTCCAAATAGATAAGGAAAATAATTATAACACGCAAGACAAATATTAACACAAAACAGCACATTCCTGCAGGAGAAAACGAAACAATATTATTTTTAATTTAGAAAAACAGGTTCAATGTGCTAGCAGTTTGCAATGAATTCCTGTTAACGCTGTGTATTAGGAAACATTAATTAGGCAATGCACACTTTAAGACGTATAAGGTAATATTTCCTATTCATTCATGAAATTTTAAAATGCCTTCAATAAGTGGAAACATATAAGTTTATCCATTTTATAATTTATTTCACGAATTATTTTTTTTAGGAAACAGGTAAATATCAATTGTTCATTTCTTTTGCACACATAATTTTTATCTCCTTCAATGAGTAAAAGTGGAAATAAACGTCTACTATTCCAATAAATATATCAATAAAACTATATAATTCTTGTGTATATTTTTGAATTTTCTTTATATTTGGCATGAAATCTATTTATTAAAGTACTGAAAATGTTCAATGACAGTTCAGATCTTTCCCACATATAAATGACACACGTTTCAGTTATTCCCTTCATAGTATGATTAAAACTTAAAAAATTAATTGTTATAAAATAAACAAATATTCTTTTATCCTTTCCTGTTAATTTTAAATTTAAATAAAACAATTTTACAGTCCTATCAAGCATTCCCATTTCTTAAATAATAATAATTTATCTTGAATAATAGAATATAACACTTACATGTACTTTAGCATAACGTTGGGACAATTTAAATGATCAGCTGGGAGCAAAATTGACGTATCTTTTAGTGGTTTTTAAGTACACATTTTGCAAACAAATAATATATTTAAATTTTCAACTTGAACTCTAGAAGAGGAAAAATAATTTCACTATTAAACTTTGCTAAATAACTTAGTTATAGCTGTCCTTAAAAGTTTGTTTGATTACCCTCTTAAAAGTAATAATAATTGACTCTGTCCTCTTAAAAGTAATAAGTATTCCTTTTTATAGATTTTTTTAATAATCATTTACATCACATTGTTCTCTTCCAATTGTTTACGACAGTGTTGACATCACCAGAAAAAGATTGTCAATCACTCCTCCACCTTGCAAACTTACTTAATTATGCAAAAACTTAAGACAGTAAAAAAAAATAGAGATGAAAAAAAAATTATTTCATCTTTTAAATAAATGGAAAAAAAATATTGAACTAATAATTAAATGTGTTTTAAAGCAGTAGGGTAAAATTGATGACAATTGTTTTAATAAATAAAATATTTTACAGTATTTGTCATATCCACCAGTCCATAATTCATTGATTTATTTAAAATGTAATTAAGTTAGTTTTTTAACACTATTATTAATATAATTAAATATTTGAATGTGGTGTGGGATATTTAATGGTTTAATTAAATATATGAATGAAAAATGAAGTTGGATAATGCATGAATATTCAGTAGTAATATACTATAGGTATTACACTGATATGACTGAAATGACAATGTGAATGATGATGAGTGAAACATATTCTACTGTTTATGCTATAAATTTAAAATGTATAAAACAAATGGACTAGAAAATCATTCTAACAAAACTGAATACTGCTTTATGAGCAAATAAAACAAGTAAGCAACAACTTGAACTGTACTGATTATGCAGATTCTATCACTGATTATACCCCAAAACAAGATACTAAACATTTGAGAAATCTTTTAATTATACCTACACTTACTATTGATTACAGTTTTAAGTCAAAATAAAAAAAATTTAAAAATTTCACGTTATTTCATTTTTTTTAAGAGGATTATACCACACTACTACAATGACTATTTCTGGTGCCAAACCAGAAGGTCATATATATATAGATATATATATATATAGATATATATATATGATATCTATATATATATATATATATATATATATATATATATAGAGTATATTTTAATGGACCATATATTTTATATATATATATGTAAAATGTCGATCATATGCTAAAGCAGCATTCATAAGTTGGTCCAGATCACAATCTCTTACTTATGTCTTCATCGTTTGTTCAGTATTTATCAATAGCCAATTATTACTACACTTTAATTTACAAGTATCAAACTTTCTCCACTCACAACTTTTAAACCAACTACTTCAAATAAAAACAGTAATGATTATTACTAATTATTTAGTAAAGTAAAGATTAGAGCCAGAGATAAATTTCAAACCCCAGTTAGAGAATAGTACATTATGTTTTTTTAATTGTATATAAAATTAAAAATAATCAATTTAAAACAAAAATGAAATAGACAACTCACTATAAATAAAAATATTATTTAATATATCAATCTGGCTTTCATTCCTTAATGCAATCTTTTCAAGATGTTTTTTTTTTACACAATCACATGATCAATTACCCTACAAAAACTCCATCAATTGACGTTATTTACATTACATTACAATAAATATACATACATTAAATATTATTAGCAATATACATATATGTACATAAAATTGATTTAACTTATTACAGTCCTTTCTTTTTTTTTTTTCATAATGCATATATATTTACAAATAATGTAAAAGAAAAAAAAACAATAATGATAACCCTTCCTTTTATTTTTAAAATTATAACTTTAAAGATTCCAATAATCTAACAATGCCCATTTCCCTCTTAATTGTGCTGGACTTTTAACAATGTTTACATGTTTGCTTAAATTTTCTCAAATATACAAAGTTTCATAACATTTTCTTTCCTTGTAATTTTTAACATACTTTATTATCTGAATATTTTTTTCATAATTCCTGGACATAAAATGAATTGTAAAAAAAAATATTCAGGTAATAAAGTATGTTTAAAAATTACAAGGAAAGAAAATTTTATGAAACTTTGTATATTAAAAAAAAATTTAAGTAAACGTGTAAACATGGTTAAAGGTCCAACACAATCAGGGAGAAAATGAACATTGTTAGATTATTAGAAACTTTAAAGCTATAATTTTAAAAACAAAAGGGATTATTATTGTTGTTTTTTTTTAGATTAGTTGTAAACATATATATATATATATATTATGAAAATATATATATATATATATATAAGTTTTTTCTCAGTGATGAAAGTTTATTCATCAAAAAAACAGATACAAATACAGTTAGAAAAAGGTTTACAAGGGAGTGATTATATGGTAAATTGAAATTTCAGGAGCAACATGGTAAGAGGCAAAAGATACATGTGAAAAGGGAATGGGAAATGGAAAGGGGAAAGGGTGAGTAGTTCAGGCCAGTCCGAGATGCATGTCTTCATTGAGCAAGCACCACATGGGTCACAAACATTTAAATGATTTGAGTCCTATGACAGAGGCTGAGAGGATGAGAGTTGGAGGATTGCCCAAGTGTCTGTGAGGAGTGGAGGTGGGGCTAGTTTGGTATCTCTGGTTTTGAGAGAGGAATTAGGTCCAATAGCTTTTGATTCACTGAGTGTACTCTCTGGTCAAAAATAATGTCACATTGGAGCAACCAGAGTGCATAGATGAGGAAAACTGATAGTCTAATGGTTGCAAAGACCCCTGTTTCTATGGATTCTTGGAGGTTGAAGATGATGTTCCTGGGAGAAAAGTTGATGAACATGTCTCACTCCAAGCAGAAAGGGACATTTAAGTAGGAAGTGCTGGAGGTTTTCATTGTCAGTTTTACAGAGCTGGCATAGGGAGAGATCTTGGTGAAACCATACAGTTGAACAAAAATTGATTTGTGGGAAGGGAGTGAAGGTTGATTTTAAGGAGAAAATTGAGGAATTTTGCCTCAAGGACCACCTTTTGAATTTTGCAGATTAATTGAGCATTGGTAAGTTTGATGAATGTATGGAAGACAATGGAGAAGTCTGCAGGTCTGATTGAAAACCTCCCAATATTTTAGTTTGCCACTAATGGATGGTATAACAAAGCCAGCCTTTTGTAGGATGTTGGCAATGAGTGAGGTCCATGACCTGGGCCTGCCACTGGGAGGAGGAGTGTCAGTGGGTGTGATAATGATATGCACAAGGTTGGCAGGAAAGTGACTTAGGAGTGTGAGGATAATGTTGTGAGATCTCTGGATCAGAAGAGTGTCGATGGAGTGCAGGCCCAACCCATTGAGGTTTTTAGGAAAACAAGTTCTTTTTAGGCTGATGGCCACCACCTTTCTGCCCCAGAGAAAATGGGTGCAAAGGGAATTGATTTTGGATATAAAGGAATGTGTAGGTAGAACAATGGGGAGGTAATATGCTATTTTAGAAAACACTATAAGATTGAGGAGGTGACTTCCCCATAAAGGGAGAGGTAGATGCCTGTGATAGTGCTGAGGGTGGATGATATGCTTTGATACAGTGCAGTTTGGACCCATACTCTCATGTCCTTAGGAGACAGCATGAGGGGGAATCTGAGGAAGTTGTGTGGCTTGGCATTGAACATGAAAGGGATTTGTTTACTGGAAAATAGTTGTCATGCTGCTGATTTGTCACTGCTAATTTCCAGCCTGTATGTTTTGGTGTACCAGGTGAGGATCTGTTGAAGCCTGGGGATGAGATCAGACTGAGGGAAGGAAGACAACCACATCATCTACATAAGCAAGGCATTTGATGCTTTTGCTCAGTGAAGGAATGAGGATGCCAGGGAGGTCATGTTTCAGCCTGAACAAGAGGGGATTCAGAAGTGTGGTCAACAACAAAGTGCTCAGCAAAGAGCCACGAGGGATGGATATGTTATGTGTGAAGCTGGGGGCAACTTTCCCATCCAGAGTAACTAGGATTTCTCTGTTGGACAGGAGATTGTGGAGGATGGACAAAAGGGCCTCTGGAATGTTCAGGTCCTTGAGGGCACCAAAGAGCAAGTCAACCCTAACAGAGTTGAAGGCTGCCCAGATGTCTGGTTGGACTGTGATGGACCTGCAATTTTGAGACCACCTAACATGCTCAATGGTCATCTTAAAAACTGCAGCAGCCCCAAGAGTAGAGCACCCCTTACAAGCAAACTGTGGCAGAAATGGCAGGGAGTATAAATTGTTCTAGCAACTCTTTGATGATAGACTCAATAAGTTTTATGAGCAGACGGGTCATCAAAATGGGCTTAAGACTCTTGAGCTCAGTAAGTGGCCAATTTCTTTTAAGAAAACAGACTAATGTTACCAGATAGAGACCCTCAATGATGCAAGAAGCTGAGGCCAGCTTGTTGATCATGTTGAGAGTGATGGGGATGGTGAACTGACTTAGGTGGAGAAGGAGGAACTTGGGGATGGCATGAGGATTGGGGTGAACTTGGTCAGGGAAGCTTTTCAGCTTGTTAAGTAGCATGGCCTAGGTGATGCCAGGATCAGAGTTGACATTCAAGGTTGATGGCATAGTGAAAGGAGGGATGTCAGCTTTGAGAAGCATGTGCTTGTAATGGTTTCTCAAATGAAGGAGCAATTCCTGACCTATGTAGGATTTGTTGCTGACCATGATGGATGAGGGGGTGGTTTGCTTCCTGTGGGAACCAAGAGCCCACCCCAGGTAACTTCTGGTCCAACAATGCTGATTCCCCACATACCTCTGGGTGCATTTGACTGAGATGTACTCAGCCAAGGCCTTTTGAGCATCATGGTATTGAAGTTTAAGCTGGATGATGGTGCTAATGTCTAACATCCCACTCTCCTGATTATTCAGTTGCTTTGAAATTTTATCCATGGAAGCCAGAAACTTGAGTGGCCCTCAGGAATTCCAGGTGTATTTGTGGATGGCAGCTTGCAGGATTTCCACAAATGCCAACCATGCAGAGATGGGCTCCATTTGAAGGATATTGATTTTATGAAGGTATATATAAATTTCTGAAAGCAATGCTATTGGTGTATTTTGTTTGTTGAGGAATTGTATTGTTCTTCTGAGGCCAAGGTTTACTGGAGGAGCCAGAGTTAATGTCAAGGGAAAGGTGTAATGCTTTGTGATCTGAAAAAGGTATGGTGTGAAGTTGGGCCAATTCAATCATGAAAAGAAGATCAGGAGAGTAGACTGTTAAATCAATGAGGATCTGATGCTTGCAGGAGTAGAAAGAGTAGGCATGGTCTGGGGAAAAGCCCTGGCCACACATTAAGCCATTGGAGAAAGGATGTAGATATTTGTTTGTGAAGGACTGGTAGCCCATATTGAAGTCACCCAGAAGAAGAATGGGAAATGAGGTGGTAGCTGTGATGTTGTTGATTCAGTGAATAATAGATTTAATGAGGGTGTCACTGTCATTGGAGGACAGCTATAAATAAATCACAAAACTTCTGAAGCACAAATTGCACCTCTAAGGTATTAGAGCGAGCGTCGATATGTATGATGGAAAAGGTGGAGGGAGGGGCACATTTATTAATGAGGATAAGCAACTCCTCCAACAGAAGACAAGGTGGTAGAATATCTGAATAGACCAAAGGTGGACAAAGTGAAGTAAATCCTGTAGTTAAAGTGAGTGGAAAGTTTTTTTTAACAAGGAAGAGGATATTGAAAGAGATGAGTTCAAACCAATATTTGAGAGTGAGGAGCCTATGGATTGAATTAAGGCCCTGAATGTTTAAACCAACAACAGAGATAAGCATATGGTAACCTCAAAATGGACATAAGGAATGGAGAACCAGTAGGAATTTGGAAATTTTATGGTAATCAGGAATGAACTGGGCTGAGAGGAGAGGAGTATCATTCTTTCTTCTCCTTCCAGATTTGCTCAATGATTCATTCTTAATGTCATTTGATAAACCACTGTCTGAGAGAAATTTCAGCAGAGCAAGGTGAGAGTGTGTGAAGGGAGGAGGCTGATGAGGCCTGGGTTGAAATCAGAGAATTTTCTGATGGACAAAATCTTTTTTTCTTTGTATATTCTGTATGTCTGAGACTTTTCCCTGGTTCCAGAAGAGGATCCATTATGGTTTCACTGGGAAGGTCAAGAATGGAATTCTGCCTATCAGAATTGGTGTCACTATCAGATGGGTTAGGACATGCATGCTTTTGAGGTTTGTTGTTTGTGGTGGAAGGGCCAGAGTTGGTAGACTCAGGCAGGATGATTTCTGAGTTTGAATTAGTGGACATGTCTATCAAGGAAGGAGGGTCCTGTGGTGGAGCTGTAACCAAGAGTGCTGGGCTGTGAGTGAATTCAAAATTATGTGGCCTAGAGGAAGCTGGAGTCTTACTAGAAGGTAAGATGGTGATCAAATGCTGAAAGGTTGAATTGGTAATAGATGGAGGTGAGAGGTTAGCTGAAGGAGGAAGTTCAAGTCTATAGGAGCTATGCGGAGCATAGATGCGATTTGGGCTCTTTTTTTTCTGGCAAGAGTTGTATTTTTTTAGAGGGAAGTTTCAAATGAGGTGGTTGGAGTCTTTACAGGTGAAACAGTGTGGCCTGATTCCCTTAATTGAGATAATCAAAGGTGATAGGTCAGCTGCTATTATTGTGAGAATGCTTTCAGGAGAGAGACCTTTTTAAGGATGAATAGAAATGAGGCTGTGTTGGTGAAGGTGAAACATTAGTGAGAGGATCCCTAAGGTACTCAAATGAAGTAACTTGTCTGAATGCTTTGAGATATTTCTGTAGGTGCTGCCTTTCCATCACTATGTGACAGTTTTTGATAAACCCCTTAAACCTATTGGTGTCTACTGCAACCAGGAACATATTGTGTAAAAATTTGAATGTTTTTGAAGGCTTGCCTTTGTATTGTGTTGTAAAACTATATTGCCAAGTATCAGTCATTGGGAATGGTGACGATTTTATGTATATTATCAGTTAGAGTGTGTAGTCTAATTAGGTCATAGAGCTGCTGTGCTGGAAATTTGTGGAATCTGCATTGTAAATCTGTAACTACCAGAATTACTACACTGTCACTCTGGTAGCAATGAAGTGACTTGAAGAGAAGCAGTGGGACTGTGTGGTTAAATTGTTCTGAAATCACAGTGTGATTCTCTGGTGTGAGTTGGTTAGTAGGAATGAAGGTTGCTGAGGTAGCTGAATCATGATTGTTAGGATTGTCCTCATCAAGGCCCCACAGATTTTGAAGGAGCTCAGCTTGGCATGTTTGTGGTGTGGTTATATTGGGATTTTTGGGAAGGGGGTGGGTGGCCCTGGGAAAACAAAGAACAAGCTGTGGTGTTAGGGAGCTAGTTATGGAAGGGTGGGTAATAAGGGATGGCTCTATAGTGTGACTGATATTAGTGGGAGTAATGTTGGCAGACTTGGTTGCACTGGTAGATTGAGATGGGGAATCATGAGTAGCATCATCTTTGGAGTAATTATTGTGTGTTAGGTTTTTAGAGGATTCAGAGATGGCTGAGGTTTTTGCATTAAACTTAGATGTAGCAGGCTGATATATTTTTTAATGTTCCCAGTTTTGCTTGGAGCAACATTATGATTGGTCAGATTAATTTTTTGGGATTGCTTTTTGCCTTTGATGGGGCAAGCCTCAGCCTGTAGGGGAGGAAAATCCAGAGGGTCTGGAGATGGAGACCTTGAATTAGGTTCTGTGCTGATGGTGTTTTCAATTGAGTTTTCTTTGGAATTTAATTTAGGTAACATTTTTGGAAGTTTTGAAGGTTTTTGTTGTTGTGAATTAGGTTCTTGCACATTTTTGCCGCTAGGGGCAGTGCCTATCTTTAAACTGTTTGGAAGAGTTAAGAATTATTCTAAGAAAAACAATTTTGAAGTGAAAAACTAATGAATGTGATTTTAAAAATGAAGCAAATCCACTGGAGAGATTGTTAATGTTAATTTTAGTTGGTTTATGCAAAAATTGATTAGAATTTTAGGCAGTTTACTACCCCAGAGGGGATGTGTGATAAAAGATCGTTTTTAATGACCTAAATAACTGGAACAACACAAAAAAATTGATAAAAATGTTTTGAGTGATAGAAGAACTGGAGTAGAAAATGAATTCAAGAGTCTAAAAAGGAATAAGACCCTCTATGATCCATAAAACAGTCAAACTACCTATCAAACAGGGAAGAATCTGGTTGTTCATTATAGATGAGCAGATGGTAGATATAGTGAAATAATGATAAAAATACACTAAAAATTGAGAATTGTGAATGAAATTGAGAATTGTGAATGAAAAAGCACACAAACAGCAAATAATGTTTTTTAAAGAAACAAGTATATATAAGGAATACCTTTGACTGCAGCAAAACTGACTTTTTAAAGTCTTTTTAAGAGACTGTGAAGCAAGTGACTTTCTAAAAGCAGCTCTACCTAGCTATTTAGGATCGTAATAAGTTTTATTATTTTTATGTACATATATGTATTTTACTAATTACATTTAATGTATGTAGTTTAAAAATTATATTTATTGTAATGTAGTGTAAATAATGTTTATTGGGGAGTTGCTGTAGGGTAATTGGTCATGTGATTGTGTTATCTTGAAACGAAAAAGAATGAAAGTCATATTGACGTATTAAATAATATTTTTATTTATAGTGAATTATCTATTTCAATTTTATTTCACATGGATTATTTTTAATTTTATATATAGAAGGCAACACTATGGACAAACTTTAACATTTGAAAAATGATCTTTTAATGTAATTGTATATAAACACATAAAATAACTCTGTTTCTCTTTTATCTATATGTGATATCTTTTTAAAATATTCTTAAAACTTTCATTTTTCCACATATTCTTAAAATGTGATTAAAGACATTTAAAAAAAAATAATCCCAAGATGTGCATTTCATGCTGAATCAATACTCATTAGATATCTATATGATAATGACTTACACAGGTATTCAGTATTTATTCAGTATTTATCAATACCAAATTGTTACACTTCGATTTACAAGTGTCAAGAACCTTTCTGCACTCATAATATTGAAAGCAACCATTTCAGATAAATCATTTACTAAACTAAACATTATTCTTAGCCGAAATAAAAATTTCAAACTTATTCCATATATTTATGTAATACTAAAAACCAGATATATTAAACTTTAACTTGAGGTTTTAAAATTATGTCCGGACTAGATAATCATTAGTTTATCATAGTAATATCTTCATCTCAAGCAGTTGATGTCAAAGTGAATGCAGGAAGTTTGACAATTGTAAATAAAAAGTATAATCATTTGATATTCATAAATTCTGAGCAAATATCTAAAATATGTGTAAGAGGTTGTCATTATTCATAGGTTTCAAGAATGTGGAATGTAGTGTAAGTTTTAAGTATATCTTAAAAAAATATTACACTTGGTAATGGAAATATTATTTTATGTGTTTATATATATATATGTAAAAAACAGATGTATCAATCTTTAATTCAGATTTAAAATTTATACCTGGTCTAGAGATAATCTCTAATTTGCTAAAAGATTAGTAATGTATTTATCCAAAATAGTTGGTGTCAAAGTTGTGAGTGCAGAAAATCTAACATTTGTAAATCAAAGTATAATTTATATATATATATAATAATATGAAATCATCATTTATCCATGAAAATAATAGAATTAACATATATATATTTATTATGTAAAGTCATGATTTACTTGTGCATTTTACACTTGATTTGTTTATAATTCAAATCAAGTGAAAATATTTATATTTAAAATATTATTTAATTTGAAATATTGTTATAATTTACATTATTATATAATATAATGCTAAAAGAATATTTATAATATTTGAATAAACTATATTTTCAGTTTGATTGGTAATAGTTAAATAATTGTGACGGTTACGATTTCTAACTACTTGTATTTATATGCTTTTTAAAAATAGCTCTTGTTTATCTTTTGATATTCACTGAGGTAAGTCAATCTTTTTTATATAGATAAACCATCATTAATCAACACTTGATTAGCCTAGTGAGTAGCAATTGCTTATCTAATATTTCTTCATATTTGTAAACAAGTTCTGAAGAGGTCTTTATTCTTGTACTGGGTTATTCAAAGCAGTTTCTTTATTTAATAAATAAAGATATACTGTATTTGTCATCAATCAAGTTTATTATTAAATTATGAGCTATAGACCAGATTGATATCCTCACTCAAATGCACCCTCTATCTATACATCTGATTATGATCTATTTGATCCAAAAGCTATAATGTTTTAGTATTCGGTTTTATAGATATAGTAATTCAGCTATCAATCTTTCTATATGTATGTCTCCTACTGATGCGGATTATTTATCTCTAATAAAACAGAAATATGACTCTGTAAGAAATATTTATGTAATTAATTGACCAATGACCTGAGAATGTTTTAAAAAAAAATTAAAATATTGAAATGTCTTATAATGAAATTATTTTAAAATTTTACTATATATGACTTCATTTAAGTCAAGAATTAAGAAAATTTAGTGAACAATACTTCTCCTACACCACTCTTATGCAAGATAGGGACTGATTTCTATCTGCTTTTAATAGGTGGAGGTGTGTTATCATAAACATATGACCAATAACATGTGAAAAAATGCATGATCCCTGAGATGCACATTTAAGGTAATTATTACTGTATAAACTAAAGCAAATAAAAAAATACATCGATTTAATATTATTTTTAAAGAAAATTTGTCTTTATGCATAAAAAAAAGATTTTCATTAAATATTTGTGACTTAATGAATTGTAAATCCTAAATAAAAAGGACATTTTAAATCAATCTAAGGAGTAGTAGAAATGACTATGTTGGAAATAAAATAAAAAAAGAAATAGAAAACTAATAATAATAATTGTCTTGCATTGGTAGTCGAGAGGTCAGCGCGACTGCCTTGCACTTGCAGGCAGTTGCCCAGGTTGTGGGTTCGCGTCCCGGTTTATGCTATGATACTTAAAAAAAAAAAAAAACTAATAATAATAATGGATTCAATTCCAAATTATTATTACTGATATTATTATATCAACCGGTAATTTTAGTTTGTAAATCAATCTAACCAGCTTACCGTTTCAAATGTTAATTTAAATTAAATACTAATAATTTTAATCACATGTAAGCTATTAAAAAAGATAAATGATATATTTGATCAGCTGTCAAATATTTTCAGAAAAAGCTCGGCTTGAGGAGGGAAGATGACACAAAAACGTATGCTGGCTCATTATAGTCAAAAAAAATTTGGAAGATCTTTGTAAAGAAGCATTGACCTTTCTAGTAGTTTGCAGTGTCTGGTTATGATGAAGCATATATACATGCATGAATTTTTATTTTCTATGATCAGTTGCTTGGGAGATCGAGTAATATTTGAGCATCAAAGTAGCAAGCTGAAAACAACAGCTTCATTTACTTAGCCAAAAGTTACTCATCATTTAAACTTCTATTCTTTTTACTGAAATAAGACAGTTAACTTTGACTGTTTCCAAAGCTAAAGATTTCTGAATCAACTTTGAATTAGGAAAATGAAAATAATAGTAAAGTTCATTGACGTCATTCTCTGCCTATCACTTTGAACATTTCTTTCAACCTTGCATAACGTATTTAATGTTAGATTTATTTAATAAATAAATAAGAAAATTGAATCAACATTTGTGCGAGTATGGTGTTTTTTTTTATTATAAATATCTGCGATTTACTTTAATGGAAAATTATATATTTATTTTGGGTTTTTTTTTTTTTAAAAAGTCAATTTAAATATTTTATTACTAAAATTAATCTAGCATGAATGTAATCTTTTTATTTAAAAAATTTACTTTCAATTAAACAATTTTTTTTCCGCTTAAAAATTATGTCACTAATCATTGATAATTAATCCCATATCTAAACAACTTTATTGTTATATCAAGATTTAGACAAATAATGTTTCAATTCAAACTGATATGAAGGGAACTTTGCTCCGAAATTATACAATTTGAAATATGCCCGATTTCTCTTTCCCAAGTTGGAATTTTTGTCCATGTAGTTGTGTATGTCTTACCGTAACATATTCTATAGTAAGTATATGCTATTAAATTATATAACGGATAAAAATAAACCCTTGGTATTTTTAATCGCATGACAGATATTAAATATACTGTATTTCAAAAATATATTATTTGTTTTAATAGATAATTATGTAAATATTAAATATATTATCACTATTTATGTTTGTAATAACAGTAATAACAGATATTTAGTGATTAGAAGACTATGATCGGAAAAATTTTCTCAGCAATTGTTTATGATTTACTCGAAATATTAAGTTGCTAGAATAAATTAGTTAAGAGATGGCACGAAAAGACAAAGTGTTATTAAAAATTCGGTATTACCATTCATTGTCGTCGTACAGAACTGCAAAAATGTTTCATGTTTAACGTGAAAAAAAAACATCACTCGTAAAATATTCTAGATAGTCTAAAAAGGAAAAGTTTGTGTAATCGTAAATAATGATATTTTATTTTTAAGATTGCGAATTTATTAGCAATTAAAAACTTTCAGTAATTTATATAATTTTATCTTAAGAAGTTACAATTCACGGGACTAGTATATGATATATATTGTGATTTTTTTTTTCATTATTTTTTTTTTAATCAGGCATTATTGCTGATCTGTAATAACACATCGCCGAATCATTGTAAGTCTTAGATTTAAGTTCTTTTAGAAGAGATTGGATTTGGAATTCATTTTAATTAAATAATATTTCATTGAATGATAATAATCAATCATCACTTGGGAATAATCTTCTTACTTCTCGATAATGTTTTTGTAATGAGTTCATATATATGATATTTGATTCTGTGATAAGAGGAAGCATCGGCGGCATTTAATAAATGCCATCACACAGCTTAACTAGGGAGTAAGACAGTGTGCAAATCTTATTTTCCAAGAAGATTTTATATATTTTTATACTAATAATTTTTTAATGCTAAATATATAAATATAAATACAATGAAAGTCATTACAAGAACAAATGTATTTGTTTTGTTTTAGGATATAATATTGAATGTAATTTACATAGGCAAAAATATTACTTAAAGGAAAAAGAATTCAAAGTTAACTTTGAAATGATTCTATTTTAATAGCTTAAGCACTTTATTTTCATAATTATTATCTTAAATAAACATTGTGCATATATATATTATAATACTATAGACAGTGGTTAACTCTGACCATCTTACAAACTTTTTAAAACTAGTAAATTTAGAATGGCGGAAGAACAATTATTTTTTCCATATTTTTCTATAATAATATATATTAATTTATTTAAAGATTGTAAAAGAGAGAAAAAAAGTATAAAAAATAATGAAATAATCCCCCCCTCCTCCAGTAATTTCATTTATCTACTAATTTAATTTTTTTTTAAAAAGTAATAAGAGAGATATATAAGGAAAAGTTTAAGTATTGTTTATCTTTCTATTAAAAAAAAAAAAACAGAAAAAATAAATAAAATATGATTTTAACATTTTAATTAAGAAATACTGAATTTAATTTTTCTTTATCTCTCTACAACAAAGGGCAATGTCATTCAAATGAAAATGTAATTAAAATATTATACTGTCTTTTGGTAGTTAATAAAAAAAATTAACTGCAGAGGAATTTCAGTAATTATGATTGGAATTTTTTTTAATTAAAAGAAAACAAAAAAGATAAATAGTATTTGTGTAAAAATAGAATCAATTGATCAGAGTTTAATGCTGTCATGTGTGAGATAATATGATTGATGGATACAACATTGTTCCAAAAAATAAAATAGGGTGCAGGTTAAAGCATTAGACTTCAGTATCTAGTCTAATCAACAACTCATTCTTGATTCAGCCTTTGAAAGAAAAAGAGCTATAGGAATCCAGCCATGAAGAGAACAGAAAGAAGTTAAGTTTTTAATCTGACATAATACTAATTATTAGTTTTTCAAATGTTTCTTAAAATGGATTTGGAAAAAACCATAGACTAAGTTTTAGCTTAAAACTGAATATCACCAAACTTCACCATACAGCATGTTCACTGGAAGAAAGTATAAAAGAATATCCCTGGGGAAAATCTGCAATGGCTTTATATTCCATCCAAAAACATAATTGCCTCAATCTATGTTAGCCTAATCTGCAAATTATTATATTGGAAAATAGATAAATTCAGTCTGTACTTGAAAATTATTATATTGTAAAATGAATGAATTTACCTACCCTATATCATCACAATGGAAATTTGAAGTTACAGAAGGAAAAGCTGACCTGGAAAAAAAATTAAAATTATAAATACAAGAGAACTCAAATCATAATATAAGGTATTGTAGTGTTCACATCTACATTTACAAATAATTTTTAATACAAGTAATAATTTTAATATATTTAATAATAAATTGTTTTATTTTTTGTTGAAACATATTTTTCTTTATTTATTGTATTTTCCCTCCACAAATTTGTAAGATTTTAATACATTCCCAGAAAAAATGGGAAGATATATGATTAGTCTTGATTTTTTTATCTTTATTGTGAAATATTATTTTTCAATTTTAATCATTAAAAGAAAAAATAATTCTATTAATTAAATGATAATAAATTCAGTAATAAGAATCAACTGATTAATCTTATTTGTCATATCTTTTCTGAATTGATTAAATTATTAGTTAATTTCATTAAATATTTATTTAAAAATAAAGGTTAATGTCTTATTTCTCCAGTTATTTGTTCTATGAATTAGCAGGGTGTGTGACTTGATTTCATTATAGCATAGTGTTTTAAGGGATTCATAAATTATTTCAGTAAGACACTTTAAATTAAAATAGATTAAACATATACATTTGTATTTTGTTTTGTTCACAGTCACAGTTCCTAGGACCTTGTGATCCTGAGCTAGCTTTAGAACAATAATATATATATATATATATATATATATATATATAGCTAGCTTTAGAACAATAATATATATATATATATGGGGGGGGGGATATGTTTGTGTTTGAGCATCCAGTTAGCTGGATGATATGGTAGTCAAGATCACCTTTAAAATCAATTTGCTGTACTTTATTTTTTATACAAGATTATAAATTAGTTTATAGTTTGCCTACACACTCATGGTACCATATAATCAGAGCACTGATAATGGACAACATGAATCAGAGTGCCACCATTTTTATTATGATTGATACATTAGCATTTAAATATGTGCAAGCTGATATATTATGCTCTAAGTTTGATATTGGCTAGAGAAACAGACTGTCTTTTGATATTAAATCTCTTTTACAACCAGTCATAAGGGATGAGACTAGTGATGTATATAATTATTAGTACAATTACTTATATTTATTAAATGCTGATTTTTCTGTGCTTCTCCCCTTTTTATATTTATGATATTTATTGTCAACAAATAATATTTGATTATATACTTATAGCATTATATTATATTCTGTGATTTGTACAATTTTAAAGTTGATAAGGATTAAATCTTGGACATTTTCCAAGAATTTCTAAATGCTATTATTCATTGAATATCTTTCCACATGTGTTTATTAAACACATGGAACATCAGTTAAGATATTTTAAATATGATACTATTAAAGAAATATCATTGCTTTTTATTCTTTAGTAGCAAGCAATGATAAGGTATTAATTATAGTTAAAAAGGAATTCAATTTAAATTTTTAAAAAAATAATTTAATGGGTATTAATAATCCCTTTATTGGATATATGATTTGTGAATATTCTATAATGAATGTATATTTCCTTGAGAATAGAAATAAAGAATTGTACTTAAAATTAGATTATTACAAATCTGTAAGTGATTGTTTATTATTATTTAATTAAATGATGTGAGGTTTCAGCTATTTTATATGAAAATTGTCAGGTCTAAATATCAATTTCATATTCCATTTCATCCAGAAATAATTCATGTATTGGTTGTTCTAACCATTAAATATTATAAAGAAAATATTTTAAATTGTATTAATATGAAAACAGAGTATATCCCTGGAATATTTTCTCGTGATATTTATCAGGTAATGCCCACAGTTTGATGATGATCATGAACTCATCCCTAAAAGATGAAATGAAAAATATCCTTGATTTATGCTTGTTACACATTATTAACATCTATATTGTGGGGTTCAAAATATAATCACCTTGTATACATTATCAAATATATAATAATGCAACTTGACCACTACATAGTAAACATCACTTCATATAATTTTTTGGCACTCCACAAATAATATTTGTTTTTAGTATATTCTCTTAAAAAATTAAAAGTAAATATTAAGATAAATTAAACAATCATGAAAGTTGCAAATCATTCACTTCCTCATAGCATATATCAATTGACAATTTATACTAATTTGAAAAACTAATCATACATGTAATTAATTAATAACGTTAACTACACATTAACTTTTTAATATATATGGATAAATCAACTCATATTGAGGTGCTAAATATAATGGAATATATGTTAATGATAACATCAGTTTTAGTTAAAGATTAAAACTTCCAAAATGTTCTTGTTTATAATTTGATTTGTCAAACAAATCTACTTCTTTCTACATCCAGCCAAATTACAAATTTGTAAATTCTTAAAGCATTTAAACTCATTAAAACATCACACTTAATTATTATCTGCAAATCATATGAAAGTAGTACTTTAATATTACCCATACATACTAAGTGAATGCTTCAGACATAGACTAGAGTATCATATAAATAAATAAGCTTTTAATTTATCAAAAACAAATACTTTAATAAAAATATTAATTAAATCAAAATGTAAAACTGGTACAAATAAGCATTTCCAATTTAATGGCTATAACTAACCTATTACTTTATAAAGTATTGTGGGCATATGTCAATGAAATAAGAATTTATGATTGTCTAACTAACTTGCATATTATTGCTTGTCATATTTTGATAAAAAAATATATGTATAATAATAATAGTTTATCCCAGATGGCAATCAGTATCGATATATTATTTTAGATATATATATAAAAAACCATTGATTTCTGGACAAGCACAAAACATAAAAAGAGACATGTAAGAGAAAGCAACTGTTATTAATAACCTCTCCACCCCCTCCACTTCTCCTCACCTCAAATGAAATTGTGAATTAAATAATTTCCACACATAGTAAATGTTAAAGCATAAAAAAAAGCTTAGTTTTAAGATTATATGAAAATCAAAAAATATTAATAAAGTATCAAATAATTAAATACATATTTTAAATAAATCTACACTATTTTAACTTAAATTAATAACAAACTCGTAAAATTTTACTAGAAAGCATAAAATAAACTCATATAAAATTCTGCTAATTATAAGAGTTTAATTTGCAAGTGGTTCGAATTCATGGATGCATGCATTTTCATAACTATTTTCTTTGGTAAAAACTTTTATTAATTCTATAAACTTTCTGGCTGCTGAAATCAGCTTTTTTCTCACTAACTTGTCATAGTTATTTCCAATATTACATTTATAATTTTGTTGTATGGTTTTATAATTAGCTGTTTTCTTAGTAACCGAAGTTCATCATAAATTGAAGTCTGATTTCAAAATAAAAATATTGGTTTTATAAACAAATGCATATGAAAGTTCTATTAATCACCTATCCAATTTATCATGATTTTACAATAAATTTATATCTTTTTAAGATATGTTTATATGTCACTTATTTTATATACTAAATTTCTTTTACCCTTTGACATTAATTATTCATAACTTTGCTATTCCTTTTTTGTTGTTGCTATTATTGAAATTACTATTATCACCAAAAGATTCTAAAATCACAAGAAAGTATTTACTCCCCACGTATGACTTACCATTCTTTTTTCTAAAATATATATATATTTGCCATTTAAAAATTTTTAGTTTGCATATTAATAAATATTTAGTTAATATTTTTAATTATAACAACACTTTAAATGAATAATTTTAAATTTACAACATAGCATATGAAAGATTAACTGTCCAATAAGAGCTGATTTCAAGTTATATTATTTAAACATCAAATAAATAATAATGTACATTATAATCATATATATATATATACTTTATAGGATCTGTTTTATTTATTAGATTCTACAACATTTATATATGATCAATTATTTAGTGAATTAATAATAATGTAATAGTTTTATTATTATTATTATTATTATTATTATTATTATTATTATTATTATTATTATTATTATTATTATTATTATTATTATTATTATTATTATTATTATTATTATTATATTTAAGGTTGAAGCTTCCTTTTATTCTATCTGGTCTGGAAGAGAATTATCGCTATGGACGAATGAAAATAAGAAAGGTTGTTGCTCTAATAATATATATATATGTGTGTGTACATATTTTAAAAAATTATGACAAATATTATAGTTTTATTTATTTTATTTGATAAATTGTATATTTTTATATGCATGTTTATACATGTATAAGCAACATTATATACAATAACAAACTTGTACTTTTGAGTTTAAAGCCAAAAACTCTACGATCTTTTTTCAGCGAAGTCTCATAACTTCTGATTAAAATTTTGATTTGATTTTCTTGATAGTAAAATGAAGGCAGGTGTATGGGTGGACAAAAATTTACTTTCTTATATATAATTGTGGCTGACAAAAATAAAATATTTTTATTCTTCAAATGGAGTAAAATAATCAATCTAGAAAAAAGTTGGTGATCAAAGGCAGTGGATGCTAAGAGTTTATGTTTTGAACCTAGGTCACATTCAAATGAAAATGCATTAGTAAATAATTATCAGACTGTGAAATTAAAAGGAAAGATGAAAAAATCATTTGTTTTGAAAAATGAGCCTTCACACCACTCATATTGAAAATATATGTGGAGTGAATTTTATTACAAATATAAGATATTATGATGATTGATAATATAATCAATAAAGTAGCAAAATTATGTCTTCATTTTAGTAGTAGATACCAAATCTTAATTAGTTTTATGTTTCAATTAAAAAATCTCAAAAAATTAAAATACAATGATTAATTTGGATATAAAAACAGAAATGAAATGAAAAGAGACTTGTAAATTCAAAAAGATTATAGACATGGAAGTCAATAGATGTTAGTTGAATTTTATATTAATTAAAGGAGAGTACATATTTACAAGACTGTTAATGTACCTATTAATAGATTCACCATTGAAAGTGATCATTGATTAGTGAAATATAAAACATATGTCAATGTTAATCTAGAGATTATATATATTATAAAAGACTGTAATTATAGTTGATATATCTATAAAGAAATATTCAAATTAATTTAAACTAAAATTTACAAATAACTGTTAAAATATTAAAACTTTGATAGAGATCAATAGAAGATAACAAATATATGAGAAGCAAAAATAATAAAGAAATTCAAATAATAATTTAGTAATGAATCTTTTTATTGAGACAAGACAATATATTAGAAAAGAAAATATACAAAAATAATTTTAAATGATTAATTTGAAATATGAAATTCTGTAAATCAGTATACAAAAACTAATATAGAAATGTAACTACAAAATAGAAAAGAATAAATAAAATTTTAAAGATAAAAAACATTTTGAAAAATTTTATTTCAGCAATAAGAAGAAAGTGTAATTATTAAAAGTAGAGATATAATTTGGAAATATCTAGAAAACTTCTACCAAAAACTATAAAGTAATAGACAAAATGACAAAGAATATTTGGTATTAATCTATTCAGCTATCTACATTCCATTTTCTCTTTGTTTTTTTAAAACACTGTATATACATCATCAAAAATTCTGGGATAATTAATTGATAAATTTAAGATTCAACCTATTTTTATAACTAAAATCTAGATTCATAAAGAGTTCAAAAAAATACAACAAAAAACTAGAAAGTAAACAACATTTTTCCTCTTCTGTGCATTACAATAAATACATTTTTTTTTATTTTTAAGTTGTAAGAAATTAATTTAAAAATAAACTTTATGTTTTTCATTGATTACATTTCTAAAAAAAATTATTTGAAAAGCAGCTGGAAGTAAAATTGGAGTGTTCATTTAAATTATTTTATTACTTTTTTTTAGTTTTTAATTAAAAAAATAAAAATAACTTGCCATATATTCTTCATTTAAAGACTTCAAGTTATCTATGGTGGAGAAAAAAAAGGTAAGAGGAAGTTTAGAGCAACTTTTCATTGTCTATGCATGCTGCCAGAAAATTAGTTTCTTCAAAATGAAAGCAATTATGCCTTTCATTTTTGGATTTTTGTGAAGTCAAAAAAGAAATAACTATTAGGTGGGTAGTGGAAATCCAAATCAATAGAAAAAAATTCATTTTTAAGTACTTTTATTGATTTTGGAAAATCTGTTTATTAACTTTTAATCCTTTTCAAGTTAGAATGAAAGTTTAAAATTAAGGTTTAATATATTTAAATTCAATAGAATTGCTTGAAAATTGATATATAACTATGTTATAATACTGTAATCCATTTGAAACATTTATTTTTTCAGTATGTCAACTAGTTTGATAAATATGGACAGACAGTGAGGAAAATATAAAAAATATCTAATAATTTTACATTTTGCAGTTAACAATTATTTTTAAAATTTTCATTTGTTTTAAATAATGGTCACAATAGGCAGTTTACTTTTTTCTTTTAATTTAATAACATTTTTAAATCATTTTAAACTCTTATTTTGTATATCATATTTAGTATGTGTACATAATTATATATGTATAAATCAGTAACTATGTTTTCAATTTAAAACTTTCTATTTTTTGTTTTAAAACCATTAGTTTTTTTTTAAATAAATAAATTTAAAAAATTAAATTATTTAATTATTTAAATTATTAAATTCAATTATTTAAAACAATTATGAAAAGTTAAAAAAGATGGCAATTTTTTTCTTTAGCACTTTTTTTAAAAATAACTTTTGAAATAAAAATAAATCTATCAATTTAAATAAAAAAACTTAATTACTGATTTATTATATATATAATTGTGTACATATACTAAATATAATATATACATTAAGAAAATAAAATAGAAATTCATACATCATTAAGAATATATATATTAACTTACTGCAAAAATATCTAATGATTTATATATACTATGTGTGAAATTGATTTAAAGTAAAATTATATGTATTAAATGAAGTTTATTTACAATATATATGCATGTATTGTTATGAACACATACTAAATATGATATATACATGAGGTATAAATTTTAACTTATAGCAGAAATATCTAGTGATATATATATATAAACTATAAATGTTCAGTCCTTAAAGTATGATATAGTATTACATTTTCATTTATTGTGTCAATATGAAAAACTTAAAAATAATAGTGATAATTTTTTTATATTAAATGCTTTTATTGATTGTGCACTAAAAAGAAATAAAATAATTGTTTCTTCCATTGGAGTTTTTAGATTTATTGTGTCAATATAAAAATTTAAAAATAATAGTGATAATTTTTTATATTAAATGTTTTTTTATTGATTGTGACTAAAAAGAAATAAAATAATTGTTTCTTCAACCACAATTGGAGTTTTTAGATTTAATTTGAAATAAAATCATGGAGAGTCCAGAAATTAATTAAGTTAATTCCTATTTTTTTATAATAAAGGGTTGACTTAATTAATTTCTGGACTTCCCCCAAGCTTTAATTTCAAGTTAAAATTCCAATTATAGTTAAAGTAACAATTATTTTATTTCTTTTCAGTGCACAGCCAGTAAAAGCATTTAATATAAACAAATTATCTCTATCATTAAACTTTTTTAATTAATTAGCTTGTTGTTTCAAAGGTATCCAGTTCATTTTTTTTTGGATTATTGGTTTAATCTGTGCTTTGTATTGAATGTAGAATTTCTGTTTTGATCAAAGTTGACAATACAATTCAGTCTTTCTCCTGTTCCCTCCCTCTATTCTCACTTTTTAAAAAGAAAATCATTTTAAAGACAAAGAATAAAAATTTCAAATAAATCTGTCAATTACAATTACTAAAAGGGGTTGTTTGAAATTATACATTTAAAAAAATCTAAAGAAACTTTGAAAATTTAGGATTGTATTTCCCTCCTTTGTCACACTCCACTCTCTCCCACTTTTTCAAAAAAGAATAAATTAAAAAGACAAATACCAAAATTACACAAAAAAGATCTGCAATGAAAAATAATAATGGGTCTTTATATTCCACTTTAAATTCATAAATTATGTATTATGATAAATCTCTTTTCCAAATTCAAAGAATTTTAATTGATCAAATAGTCATCCCTATATTTTTCATAATATCAAAGGGGTGTTTTAAAAAAACAATGAAAAAATAAAATGTAGGTATCCAACTAAATTGGCACTGAGCATTTTATATGACTTTAGTATTAATGCTACTTGTTTTAAATGATAAGGTAAATCTCTGAAAAATATAAAAACTCCAGAAATGTTGGATTCATTATAAATATTATAAAAGAAAAAGAAAAAAAATTATTGTCAAAGTTATTTATAAAATGTCCCAAAATATTTGATAACTAGAAGAATGCTAATGTGATATTTTTATGTATAAAGAAGATACAATGAACTACTATAAATTATATATAAGACATTTATTTAAATTATTATATATTATTAACCACAAAAAAACTTTCAATTTAAGCTAATAAAAAACAGGATTTAAAAATGGTTATACCACAATAGATAACATCCAAATGTTAAAATAAGTTATAGATAAAATCAATAGAATAAATTTCCATTTATTTTGTTATTCTTATAAAATATGAAAATACATTTTTGCTATGATTGTAGTTATAAAGCAACAAGACATATAATTAGAGTACATTCAAATTGTGAATAATACTAATTCAAATGCACATAATTTCACAATTATATTACTTAGTAAAATAATAAGAACAATGACAAGATATGCAATCGATGTCATATAAAATATTGCCTACTTCCAGAGATGCTTATAAAAAGAGCAAATAACAAGTACTTAATTCCAATAGATACTATCCAAACTTCACTTTTTTATATAATGTTTTTTTTTTCAATTTATATTTCAAGTACTTCTTACTTCATATTTATTATACAAATATTTCTCACATTTAAAATTTTTTTCCCAGGTTTTTCATGGTTCAATAATACTTTGAACAAATCTTTTGATCACTGTGTTTCAAAATCTTACTTTCACATAATATTATTCAACAAATAATTTTCTATATCTCCAAATAATTACTAATAGATCAGTGTAATTTCTTCTGAATATATCATTTATATTCATTTTTTTTATGTTATTATATTCTGTAACATCACTGTTATCCATGTCATTAAACTCATTCCAATTTTTTCTCTTCTGTCTATATCCTCCATAAAACAATAAAATATGCTGAAATTAATCATTATATCAACTTTTATATAATAAATGCTTTATTTGCTTGTGTTTATATCACACATATATAAAATATTCCAATATTAAACAACAAAAAGTTATATTTGCAATGCCAGCATGTTGCTTATCAATCTTAATAACTCTAAATCAAGTTTCTCTCTATCATCTTTATTATCTTACATATTTTGATTCACTCACCCCATAAATGAATAAACATCTTGACACACATATGATAATAAGGAACCCCATTTGAACATTATCTCAGAAATTCAATAATGTATGAATAGTATTATTATTATATTCACTGACCTGAAAATCTATAACAAACTACAGATTAAAACTAATTTTTATAAATCTTTTTCATTACAACTGTTATCTAGATTATCTTTTCTCTGAATCATAACTTTTTAAGCATTCTCATCATGAATCAAGAATAATTTTGCATTTCAAAAAAGGTTAACATATATGATTCACTGATAAAATCAATTTGTTTACATATTTATATACATCTGATTTTCTGGATAAAGCTAATCATTGCAGTTTGTGATGTGCTAATATTTTTTTCTTGATTTTTCAATTTCTAAAAAACATTTTTATTTAAAAATATATCATATGATTTGTAATTTTTGTACAGTATTATCAATACTTATTACACAAAGAAGATCTCTACCTGATATCTAAAACTCCACAAATAATACTAATTTAGACCTGAATGCACCAGTTTAAACATTTTAAAGATCATCAACTCATTACAATTATATAAAAAAAAATTAAATATGCTGAATATGCAAATCATTTTCCGAATAATATTAAATTTTTTTAAGAGCATAAGTGTAAAGATATTAAATCACCCAAATAAATTATGATTTTCCCCTCTACATTAAATTATTAAATTTATTTAAATGCATATTGATTATGTAAGTAGTATTTACTAAGGCTTTAACCTCAAGAATGTGCGTGTAAAAATGCGATATTAGGAACCTCTACAGGTCTTAACTACAAGCTTATGCATTGTTTAGGAAAAAATTATAATAAATTTCTAACTAACAAATTCACATTTTCATGATGTCTATTTAATAGCACTGTTATATGCTAGATATTTGTCTACCTTTAAAAAAAATACTTCTTAACAAAGCATATGATTGAGCCAGTTATATTTTTAATAAAGCTTATTTAACTGGAACAAAAAGGTTTTGTATTTCCAAATAATATTTATCTAATACAATATTTCTATAGATATACTTTAATAAGTGACAATATGTGTGTCAGTCTTTTTAAGTCATAAAATATACTACTTATTATATCCAAATTGACAACTTTACATTTTTATACCCAAGAGTAAATAAGCATATGTTGGAACTTGGTAATCTTATGGACTAATATTTGGACTCAAACGAGTTTTTTCCCAAATATGTAAATTTCTTTTTTTGTGTGTGTGTCAAAGCGTCATCCGGGAAGCGAACCCTGGGACAACTGTGCTAACCACTCGGCCACCAACGCTTGACATATGTACATTTCTTGTGACTATTAATCTATCATATTATTAACTGCTATTATATATATATATATGCTGTATGCACAGATAATGAAGCTAGTATATATCAAAAAATACTATATTAGCTGAGTGCTTTCGAGAGACTTCTTGCTCTCATATTCATCACTACTATTCTGTTAAAAACTGCATTGTTAGAAGAAAAATTTATGCAAAATAATGTAAATTAGTTATAACTGCCTTTTTCTGGACAGAGCAAAGCAGGCTTCTCTTCAATTAATGACACCTAGGATTGCTTGCTATGCGTAAGGCTTTTCTGATCTTGCATTTAGCATTGTGCCTTTCTGAGCAAACAAAGTTAGCAGACATGGGTTCGAATTTATTTCCTGTTGTTTTTCATGCTCAACAAAAAATGGAATTGCCTTTCTGTTTGGTTTTAGTTTTATTGTAAATGTATTTATGCTGAATCACTCTGTTGGCAACATTGGTTCTAGTTTCCCCATAATATGCTGCTTGGTAGTTAGCTTGTGGACAGATCATCTTATACACAACCTGAGGGGTGAGTTTAGGGGTGATTCTATCCTTGGAATTATTAATAAGTCTGGTAGTATTGGGAAGTGATTGATATGTGATGGTAAAGTCCTTAGCTATTTTATTATTGAGATATTTGGGTATAGTTTGAATGTATGGTATAAGAATTCTTGGCTTGTTGTCTTTGGTGTGATTGTGGTTGATTTTGTGATAAAATTTATTTACTTTCTTGTTGATAGAAAATTGTGAGTAACCTATTTTAGATAGATCAGCCATGCATTATTTTGCATAAATTTTCCTTCTAACAATGCAGTTTTTAACAAAATAGTAGCTATCAATATGAGAGCAAGAAGTTTCTAGATGGTGCTCAGCTAATATAGCATTTTTTGATATACTAGCTTCATTATCTGTGCATACAGCATATATATATATATATATATAGTTATATACTTCATTAAATTGTAAATACTATATATATATATATATATATATATATATATATATATAGTATTTACAATTTAATGAAGTATATAACTGCTATTATATTATACTGTAACTATAACAAATCCAAGAGCATCTTATAAAAAATGTTTAATAAATACTGTCATTGCAAAGATTTGAATTGTGTAGCTTATAATAAAGCCTTTTGAACCCTGTTTAATCTGCCTTTCAAATGGAAGTTTCATTTAACTAATTATCAATTCTTAAAGCAAATCTGCTGGTAAATCTGAAAACTATAAAAGTATGGGTTAATAAAAATAAATATATTATCAAGCTCTATTTAAAGGTCAAAAGGAAATTTTAATGAATATAGATATAAAAGAAAAAAGAAAAAAAAACTAATTTTTTCCTCTTCATTTGTTTATGTATCCAATCATGACAAAATTTCTGTAAATTTGAGTCTACATGTTTTTCCAAAAATATGTTGTAATGAGGCAAATGTTAGATCTTTACTCGGTAGTGATCTATATGTATATATCATTTGAAAACATGTTGTTCAAACAATATCAAGTACTTATGTAAGTCTGAAACAAGCAACTTGGATTCCATTCCATTTCAGACCAGACAGTCAAGTCTACTTAAGAAGCAGTATTGCAGTGATCCAATGTCAAGGAGAGAAACTACTATTGAAAATTATTTTCCACTGTAGCAAGATAGCCATTTTTGCTGACTATTTGTAAAGTATTTTTTAAAACTCATTATAACAATCATTATGATGACTTTATCTAGCAGAAGACTATCTGCCATATGTGGCTAGATCCAAAATATCCAGAAAGTGCAGTCAGATCCAGAAACTAATGCTAAAATTTGCCAAAACCAGTCAGTACCTCCTCTATAATGTTATAATGCTGTAAAAGAATAAGTCAGTGATGTAAGAACTATCCAAGACCTACTGATATTATACCCTATTTAATGTCACCAATACTGCTAGGTTTCCTCTCTAACATCACCAGTTCCCAAGAAGAACTACCATTTTTCAGAGGAATTAATGAAGACAATCAGAAATATATTAAAAGAATATTTGCTGAAACCCTATTTTGGAACTGTTTAAATACTTAACAGGATAAAATCCTGTCATTATAAATATTATAAGGTCTTAAACTGAAATTAAAATATCTTTTATTACTACTATATTTTATATTTTGTATACACACTAATAGTTGTGAGTATATACACAAGTTTTATTTATTCATTATTAATAAATTGTTTTTTTATTAATCCATTTAGTTTATATAGGTAACTAAATCCATAAATTATGTTTTAACTTCAAATATGCTAGTTAATAACCACAACCCTGAGAAATCATGCAATCCACTGGAGGACATGCAGGGATGGTTATAATAATTTGTAAATTATGATGATCGTAAATTAAAAAGTTTGCCAAAAAATAAACTTTCTAGTTAGAAAGTTTGGTCCCTGAGAGTTTCTTTTTTTTTTGTATTATTTTATTAAAGCTGAAAAACAAATAAAATACTTTTGTGAGGACTTGTACTTTTTGATCATCATCATTAATTGGTTACTATTATTATATATTTGAATTGAATCATTTTATTTGAATTTTATTAATCATTCAACTTTCACTAAGTTTAATATTTATTTGAATCAAAATTTATAATGCATATTTGTATATTTATGGATCTTGGTTCAAACAATGCAATACAACTGCAAATTTACTGTTAAAATATATATCCATGTGTTGCTTTTGATTTATACCATCAAAAATTATAACATATGTCTGGAGAAATCATTAAATTGATAAAATAAATAATTAATTGAAATTACAAATAATCTATAGATAAGATCTAACATTTTTGGCCAATCAACTACTATAACAAATCTAAAGATTAAAAGTTTTTAATTATTCTTAAGCAAAAGATAATATTTTAACAAAAAATTATGCTAAATATTAAACATCATCTGTTACTAACCAAACATAAATTTATAGATTACATAACAAAAAGTGTTATATATTAAAACATGCACATATATACTTTAGATTTACATGTATTATATATATTGAACCAGATACTCTATCCACTTCAAAAGTTCCATCATGAAATTTAAAATGGCTTTTGTATTTTTTTTAAGTTTTTAAAAGAAAGAGATCAATGTTTTATATTTTATTATTTAATGTAGTAAGAGTATGTGATATTTTTTAAAAAAAAGATCTGTGATTTTTATTTGCAATAGATTTTAGTTTTAAAAACTATTTTCTTTTGACATTTTTTTAAAATATTTTCTAAAAATATTCTAATTTAAAGTTTTTAATTGCATTATTGTTTCTTTGATTTTAATTATAATCCATTTTAATCTATTTTGAAATGAGTGGATTTAATTTTGTTTCAATTAATTTTTAAGAGCTCTGGTCAGAATCTTTAAGTTTGAGCATGAGATAGGGATTTTCCCTGAACTAAAACTTCTAATTAAAAACAAAAAAGATTACATGGAAGATAAAAGTGACATATAAATAATCCAACAGTTTAGGACTTTTTATTCTTCAGTTTCTTATTAGTCTGGTTAGTCTGACCTAAATTCTTTTACTTCAGAAAAGTGACTATGCAGTTTATTTTTGTTCAGCTAATTCAAAATATCCAGTTTCTGATAAATTTTAATACTTTGCTGTTTGCTTGCTTTACCTCCACTCAAGAGATTAGATTCATTTACTGTCGATGAGACATTTGACCAAACTCTCAGAATAATCTACTTCAAATTAACTGTGTTTGCCTTCCAAATGATAGTTCCCTGCCATGTGTATTCAACCCCTAGAATGCCATGCTAAACCAACCTGAGGATGATTCCTGAGCTCTGAGCTGTTCTTTCTAATAATAAATTAAAAGCCTAAACAATAACTATTTTCCAAGTATGCCTCCAAACTCACCACCATTTAAAGAGAAAGACATTTGAAGAGTTCACTTAAAATCTACACATCACTATGAGTACTCACTGGATTTATCTATACAATAAGGTAATTTATTTCATATTCTTGCCAGGGCATAAATCTCTAATTAAAATCTCTACTCAATCTAAAGTATATCTGTAGGCTAAGTTTTCATATCTTATAATTATTATATGTTTTCTTTTAGTCTTAATATTATATAATTTGTAATTTTAAATTGTGCTTTTGTTATATGCCAGGGTGAGTACTGAAAGTTTCTTTCCTTAATCTATTTAGTTTTATAGTTATATGTTTTACATTCTGGATAAATGCTTCAGCAGTTGTAAATAATTTTATTACTTACCTGCCTCCTGTTGAGACATTTTAATTAATTATAGGAGTTTAGTTTGTGGCCAATTATTTGGTTGGTGATTCATCGGTTGAATATTTCTGTTTTCCTTAAATCAGAGATTTTGTTTTTTCATACTTAAAATTACTTATGCTGGAGTATTTTTTAATATTTCTGTTTTCATTAAATTGGAGATTTTGTATTCTCCCATGTTAAAGTACATACTTCGTCGTATTCTTTTATCACATTTGCCCTTTTTGTATAGAAATCAACCTTGGTAATCTTAAACATGCTTATCCATGAGCTGTTCTGCAAACAAATGGTATCTCTAGTTTCAAGGTACTAGAGAATGCTTGCCTGCCCTATTTCATTGTATTTCTTACAAGTCTATTTTAGTGTTAAAAATCTTTTAAACGAATAAACCATAATTGATTTGGTGAATGCCTCCCTTTAAGAAACTTGATGAGAATTAGCCTTGCTGCTCAGGCATTTAATGTGTTCTTCCTCTTGTACATGCTTTGATAAAATTTATTGAATATATTCCATCTTGTATATATTCAGTACCTGAATTCATCAATATAATATTAATAAACAATTAAAATTTCTTTAATTATATTAGCTAACATTTGTCTTAGTTTTATTTCTCAGTTGTCTAAAAATATTAATGAGCTCTTGCTCTCCCTGGGTTTAGACAGTGTCAATCATCATCATCATTAACTTCTGATCACTGTGAACTAAATTTTCTATGTGATGTGATGCACTGTGACTTGTCCTTATATGACGTCAGGAATCTCTCAGAAACTATGCCAGAGAAACTTGTTAGCCACTTTATCTTCCCTTTCCATTCCCCATCCTAAGTTTTCCCATATCCTGCTCCATCCCATTTCCACAACAAAATCTTTTTTAACTCCATGACCTTTTTATCTAAATTCCCCTTATCTATTCCAAACCCAGCATAAAAATTAATAACCCACTTTCTGTATAATCACTTTCCTTATATTTATTCATCCACAACTCAATTATTTGTATCCTTTTTGCTTTCAGGCAATTACATTCAATTAAAAAATGCCTAATATTTCCTATGCCTTTCTTATACAACTTGCAGACTAAATCACCCATGTTTTTCCATTTATGTGTACAATTTCCTGTTGCTAAAGATCCTATTTGAGCCTTAAACAGTAAACTACTTTCCTTGCTATTAGTATAAATTAACTTGCACCCAATATTCCATTTACTTCTATATATATTTAAACTCTTTTTATTCTATACATTAGTTCTCCATCTCTCCAATTTCCTATTCTTTATGAATGCATCTATTCTTCTATCCCATTCCCTACCACTATAACACTCAACAATTCTTCTAACACAATCATCCCAACTTTTGTACAAGTATACTGACATAAATTCTTTATGCAAATCTTCTGCATACCACATTACCTTTCTCATCCATCTTGTTACCTGCCCTTTATTCATAAATCAATTAAATACTATTTTTGGCTATTCTTTTATTATCCATAAACTGCAATTTACCAAACATTTTCATTTTGCTTTTTACAATCCTCATATAAAAACTTGACCATCCCATTTCTCCTTGAATTGCTTACTTTGCTGTCCACATATCTTTTCCCCCTTTTTTTTGAAACCCTGTATATCCTTAACTAGGCATTCATATATGCTACTGTTCCACTCCATTATAATTTGACTATCTCCAATAGCTATATACACTATAATCACCATCCATTCTTATCTTCCTAACCTTATCTCAAACCCACAAATGTTCTTGACATTTAACAGTATTTAAATATTTTGACATAACTCCTATCCTACTACCCCTTTTTTCTTTTTCTTTTCTATTTATACCCTGCCATACCATGTCTTCCAAAATAGATTTTTTTTCTTTTCTTAGATGTGTTTCCACTACTGCTAATATCTCAAGCTCTTCATTTTTAATTGCTTTGTTTAATTCCAGCCACTTTTTGGGTCTCCTATCACCTTGCATATTCAAATACCTAATTTTAACAATTTCTTCTTTCCTAACTACTCTTTTATAAATTCTTTTGAGTTTTTCTTTTCCATAACATTTATAAATAACTTGCTTGTTATTAATTTTACAGACTCATTCCCTCTCCACACCTACATTGATATCTAAATTAGCTACCCTGTTTATTTCTTACATCCATTCATTCTTCTTCTTTCTGATAACACTGCAATTTAAAACCCCATCCCCCTTTATAAGTGTCCCAAACTATATTCTTTATAAATCAGACTCCCCAAAACTTCACTGTTTTTCTAAGTGTAATCCATCTTTACTATATAACTCCCTCTTTCCAATAAAAAAATCCCACAAATCCACAAATATAACATATCTCTCACACAATTTTTTCAATCTCTCATTTATAGAAGATGCCCTATCTAACATATATCTTTTGTCAAATATTGGTAATAATCCAACTATTCCTACTCTTCCTTTAATCTTACTCAAATTCCTAATCAATTCTATGTATTCATCCATTACTCTCTTTGATGGTTCTGACAAATTATTAGTCCCTATTATAATATACACATCTCTACTATCTTGCTTTTTTACTTTATCTGTAATATCCCTAATTCTAAGTACAGACAATCATACTCTTACATATCTGTTTCTATTTTCCCTTGCAATTATATCTCCACATTCTCTAATTAGTGAATCTCCTATCAATACTATCTTATAGTCTAATTTCTCTGCTTCATTCATAACTTTCTCTACCACCTTCTGGACTTCCTCATCTACTTTTTCCTTATCATTCTTACTCAATAATTCCTTTATCTGATCACACTTCATCTCTAATTATTTTAATTTGCTTCTACATCCTTTATCTCTTCCTCTATCTTACTTATTCTTTGGATAACTATCTCCATTGCACTACTTATTTTTTCACCCATATCTCCTGTCACTCCGCTAAAAATATGCTCTATCCTATTTTTTCTCTTGACTTTCTCTTTAAGCTATCTACATTTAGAAATCACTTTTTCACTTTTTATCACATTTACACACTGCCTTCATAACCATAAACCTGTTACATTCTTTCTAGTCTTATTTAAACATTTCAAGTGGTAAATCTCATCACATACAGTACACGCTACCATAGCATGGCCAATTTCTTTCTGACGATTATATATGCATTGTGGAATACAAATGCAATGCATGTTTCTTATTTTCCAAGTCACCTATTCTATATTTGACTTTATACTTGCTCTCCTACTCTTAGAACCCCTTTACACAGAAAGATAAAAACTTTACTTTCTTTCAAAAATGATTGATCGATAACCATTTGTTTTCCAATCTTGGGCCTCCAAAACATTATCCTTTTTTTTTTTCAAATAAATCACTGTTCTTAAATTTAAAAAAATCTTCTTAGTAGCAAACTTACTAAAAAAACAACTAATCTTACATATAACTTAGTTATAAAATATCTTTAGATTAACACACATTCAACAAAATATTTTTTTTTAAACTTCTATATTTAAAATGGTGAATGAAACTATTTCTAAACGTTAACAATTCCAGATCTTTCCAAATTTAAATAAATCTATCTCTCTTGATCACAATTTACTCCTCACTTTCATACCACCAGCAAACAATCTTTATATCAATGATCTCAGATGATTAATTGTATAAGAAGAAGAAAAAATTAAACTTAGCTTTTGGCACAGAATAATCACATCCGCTCAGCAAAGATTACTCTAAAAGTGAATAGAAACCAGTCCTACCTTGTGTGAGAATGATGTAGTAGAAATTACACTATAGAAATATTATTCATTATTAAGTAAAATATTATTTTAAAATCAAATGAATCATTTCATACAATGATTGAAGAAAATGAATTTGGTTTTAAGGAAATCATTAAATGAAAGTGGATTCAAAGTATATATAGTATTAAGGTGCAGTTTGGAATATAAAGCAATTATTTTTATATCCCATGAGCAATTTAAATTACAATGTAATTAAGAGCTGCAATAGTTGCAGCGAGTTTAAAAGAAAGGTAAACAAAAAGTTAAACCTAAAGATGGATACTTATAATTTTAATATCACTAATGATTTCTTATCATAATATTGTCAATTTATTTTAGTAAATAAATGTTAATAATAAACCAAAACAAAAAATGGTTGTTTTCTCATCCTTGGTGTTCGCCTTAAGATGTCACTACTTCTAGGTAAATTCCTAGAAATATACCGTTCACCGGCCTTCACCCTACCAAAGAGGATTTTTTCTATGTTATAAATGCAGAAAAGTCTTCACATTATGTTGGACAGAGGAGGCGGTGGCGACAGAAGCCAACACAAAGAGACTTCTTTCTATGATAAAACACAGAAAGAGTTCCCGACAGCTGCCGGTTATGGCTTTTTTTCTATGCTAAAAGCAAAGAGAAAGAAATGCTTGATTGGCTGCCATAGTTGTTGATTTTTGTTTATCATTTTCTCATAATAGTAGAATATCTATTTTCTCTGTAGTTTCGGGTGAGAGGGTGTGTATTTGAAGCAGTCGTAGTTTTTTTAAATTTGATAAGATGTCTATTTTTTTAATGTGTTGTAACTTACTTTACTGTTGTAAGTTTAGTAATAATGTCCTGAAGATTCCTTTACGAAGGGGTTACTCTCAAAAATTGCTTTTAAGGGTGCGAAAGGGAAAAAAATAAAGGATCACATGAAAAGTACCGTTTTCGCGAGAATTTATCCGTGACCAGTTACTTTTGCTATATATATATATATGCACAAACAAAAACAACCCACTGTCTAATTATTAGGAATTACTTGTCCGAAAAATAAAATTAGTCGGGTTTTTTTTTTTGTTTTGTTACATTTATTATTTCAAAATAAGATTAGTTCTTATATCTACACACTAACAAAAACAACCCAGTTCCTGATTAATTACGGTCTTTAAAAAAAAAGCAAATTCAATGGGGTTTGATTTTTTTCAATGGAGTCTTTGAATTACGGTTTGTTTGTTTTTATATATACACAAGATTTACCAAAAAAAAAAAAAACCCACTTTCTGATTAATTACTGTCAAAAGAAACGCAAATTAATTGACTATCATTTTTAAATTTAGTATTTCAATAATAGTATCCTTTTTATATAGACAGACTTAACAAAAACAACCCACGTTCTGATTCATTACTGTCCCCCCCCCCCAAAAAAAAAAAGAAAACGAAAATTAGTCGGGTATCATTTTTCAATCAAGTCTTTTAATGACAGTCCTTATTAATAGTAGTTGGGTATCAATTCTAAATTGTAGTATATAAATTACGTTACTTTTGATAGATTTAGAATTACGTCTTGCTTTTTTAATAAAATGATTGATTTACTCTTGACCAAAAATACCGTAACTTTAAAAAAAAAGACACACATAACGTCCAAAAAAAAATGAAAAAAAGCCCCGTAACTTTAAAGACACACACACACACAAACTCAAAAACAATCTAAGATTAATAAACATTGACTTATTATGTCTTGCTTTTGAATCAAATTATTGATTTACTCTTGCAAAAAAAATACCGTAACTTTAAAAAGACACACCTAAAGTCCAAAAAAAAAACATTTGAAAAAGCCCCGTAACTTTAAAGACACACACTCACACAAACTCAAAAACAATCTATGATTAATAAACATTTACTTATTACATCTTGCTTTTGAATAAAATTATTGATTTACTCTTGCAAAAAAAAAAAAAAAGACCGTAACTTTAAAGACACACGTAAAGTGAAAAAAAAAAAAATTAGAAAAACACTGTAACTTTAAAGACACACACACAAAGTCAAAAACAAGATAAGATTAATAAACATTTACAAAAATGAAAAAAACTAACATCATATAATAGTATTAGTTAGTAGAATATTTTATTACAAATCTAAGAAATCAGATCTTTTTAGATCAAATCGATCATTTAGGTCCGGCCTGGAATCGTTATATGTATATGTTTTTGATTAGCATCAATGCCATCTTAAGGTGAACACCAAGGATGAGAATACAACCCAAAAAACTTTAGACTTCCTATAAAAATGATAGCAAATTTTACCAAAAAATTAACTGCTAAACAAAGAGAGACTAAAAAAATCTCTTACATATTATTCTATAATTAATAATAAAACAAAATTCACCTGAAATCAAAATTATATCATCAATAATTACATGGATACTATCAATTTATATTCCAAGAATGGAAAATAAAAGTTAATAATTGGGCCATAAATTTTTTGAAATGACATATGCTAAATACACATATTTTAATAAAATCTGATCAATTGTGTATTTTTATTGAAACAGAAAAAGACATGAAAATGTTATAGTTTAAATTAAGTATGTGTGTGTATAAACGCAATGGACATATTATTATAAATGCTATGAACTAATTAGGCGAAATTAATTTAAAGATCAGCAACTCTGATTTAATATCAAATAGCCCTATAGCAAATTTAATTAAATGCCATTGTAAAACATGGATTGGATTCCTGATAAGAACTATCGGAAAAAGAAAACTTTAATTAATTAAGAATAGGAACTTGTATTATATATTTATTAAACAAAAATCCAGGTTGGAATGTAATAATGTTGGTACTACCACGTGGTACCATGAGACTCCAACCAATTAGATTATTAAAATAAAAATGGAGAGCTGTTATCTTCACCAGTAAGGGAAGAGAAAATTATTAGCTAGTTGAAGTCCTTGAAGAACAGACGTGTTTCTTCCACTGGCAATTACTGTCAGCCTTGCCAATTCAGCCTCTCTGAGAACTATTCTCCAGACCCTTAATTAATACTCTGGGACCACAGTACCAGGTCACTGCCTTCAAACCCATTACAAATATATATGTTATAACTTCATATATTGAAGAGAGAAGCAAATTTCTAACAACTATTTAAATATTATGGAGTATCTATAATTTAAATTGCCATGACACCTGTGATTATATTAATATCATTTTTATAAATTGCAATCCAGCTGTGCTGTAACTTGGTCACTGCTGGACATAGCAACATATAATAAATAATATAATAAAGAATAAATTCTTGAACAATATTTCTCACTATCAAAAAAATCAAATGATTAATTAAAAAATAAAATAAAGTCAATAAACATAAAGAATAACTGAGAAAAAACAATGGCAAGAAAAAAGACAGAGATAAATACAAAATATTCAGCAACCTAAAAGTACTTGTATTTAAAAAAGATGTGGCAATAAGGCAGTTTTTTCTCCAAATAATTAATAAATTATTATTATTCATTATGAATATGGATGACAAATAACTTGGGGAAAAAATGTTGACATAATTGCTTTGGAGGCTATGTGATATTTGAGTAACACATATGATTGTTAGAGCTTAATTTGAGAACCTTGGCACTCAAATCTATCACTTTTCAAGGCACATCGCAATTCACAATTCATAAGACTTATTCAAAATAAATATATCAAAAACTTATTTGAGCACCCTCAGTGATTACAAGATGTAAAGAAGTGATCAGTACATAGTAGATTTAAATTTTAGCACTGCCAACTTGGGGCTTCGAGTTTAAAATCCATGGGAGATTTGGTTCAGACAATTGAGGAATATTGTGGTGTAGGAGGTAAGAGTTAAGTATTTGGAGTCAGATTAGGCTAGTTGATGTTTATTGTTGGAATGGCTTGGTGGTAGGGGTTTGTCCTTTTCAAATGAGAAATAAATAAACAGTTAAATAGTGTTTTCGTTCTGAGTTAATTTTAAACTTAAAAGAGAAATAAATAGATATTAAGAAGTTTTTTGTTGTCGTGTGAAAAACTGAAATAAAAGTAAAAATTGGATTGAATCTTGTCGTAAGAATGAAAGTCAAGAAAGAAATTGGTAGAGGGGTAGTTTTGGAAGAAAGCCCCATTTCTTTTTAAAATCCCCAAATAGTAAAAAAGGATCAAGAAGTGACTGAGACCCAGATGATGATGAAGATGATAATGGATATGATGAGAGAAATGCATCAATAGAATAAAAAAATGAAGCAGGCAATGAAGGAAGAAATTATTGTTCAAAGCAGAAATGATTAAGGAAATGAGGGAAATGAGACATGAAATAATGAGAAAAGTTGAGGAAAATCAGTTAACTATTGAAATAATAAAAAAGAGTTAAGTAAAGAAAGTCAGGAAGTGGAAATAATAAATGAAAGGATGAAACAGGTGAGGGATGAATTAGAACAGGATAGAGTTAGAACAGGTAAGGTGGAAATAAAGATAGAAATAGGCAGAGATGGTATACAGATAGATAGTGCTGTAGAACAATTAGAATATGTAGACCAAGAGATAGAAGAAAGGTATGAGTTAAAAATAAAAAATAATGTAAAAGAGTTTCTACAAGAGACTATAAAAGAGTTGACTAAAATAACTGTTCATTGTGAACATGGATATAAAACAAAGAAAAGAGGAGAAAAAGTAGAGAATATGATTTTAAAGCAGAAACAGAAGCCATTTATAGAGCAATCTTATTTAACACATTCAAACAAACCATAGAAAATGAATTCTTTCTATTTACTATTATCAATGTGTTCAATAATAAAGTGAGACAGTTAAAGAAAGGTGGAGATTTTTTCGGCAAAAGAGTTTTCAGATATACAATGTTGAAAATAAAACAGAATGTGAAAGGGATAAGACAAAAAATTATAAGCAATGAAAATAGAAGATAAGGAAAGTAACATATATCAGAGAGTTAGGTAAAAGAGAAAAAGAACCACCTGACAAAGACTAAAGGTTTAAACTTAGAGTAATTGGACAGACTATTTGAAAAAAAAACACTTGTTTATTATATTGGACTATGTTAATAAAATAATTCTTTTTAGATAAAACACAGGGCAAACATTCAACTGGGGGCTTTTAAATGTGTTAAAAAAATGCTTAAAGACTTAAAAAAACAAAATAGCAAAGAAATGCTTATATATACATATGCGTTACTGGTGTGAGAGTTTGATAATATTTAAATATTAACGTATTGCTACTTAAGATGGCGGAATATGCCGAGGCTAGCTATAGCAAAGAATTTTAATCTTTAATTTTATACAGGCATTTTTTAAAATTTTGTAGTTTTTATTCTGGTGAATATTGTTATTATACTTATATTATTTGATATTATATATATATATGTGTGTAAAATACAATACCCATTATAAAATATATATATATATAATAAAAAAATTAACGGTAAATGCAATATTATAGTCTAAATTCTTTTGTAGCACTATCGATTACATGGTAATCTCGTCAGCTTTAATTGAATTTCAAATTTTTTAAACTTAATGTTATGTATATTTCCATAAGCTGTGTGTGGCCATTTGTTTATTAATAACATCATTCTTATATTTATCAATTAATATTGCCTCTTTAATTTCCCTCTTTTTATGATTTCTTTCTTCCATTAATATTTTTATTTCATTACTATTGAATGTAACTTATAATTACAAGTTTTTTTTCATGGTCAAAGAATACTGAAGCTGTATTAAATTGACTATTTACATTATTTTTAATTCGATTATATAATAATTGATGCTCCTTCAATCTTTTTTCCACAGAACATCTCGATTCACTGATGTAAAATTTCTGACATTCACGTGAAATCTGATAAATTATATTACTTCAAAAATTTTATTTTTCCATTTTGTTCATTTTCAATAGTCCATTTTAAATTGTTTAAATTATTCAGATTATATAAAAGAACAGCAATAATGTCTTTAGGACCACAAACAAAAACATCATCAACATATCTAGTATAAATTTTAATATCTTCAAAATTATAAGAATTAAATATAATATCTTCATATTTCAACAATGTAAAATTACAAATTTGTGCTACCATAGGTAATCCCATTGGCCAACCTTTACCCATTTTATAAAACTTATCATTATATATTGCAATAATATTATCACATAAATTTTAGTGATTCAATAATAAAATTTATTAAATATTTATTTACAGACATATTAATTAGTTCAATTTCAATTAAATTTATAGATTCAAGATGATCAATTGATCCATATAATTCTGTTACATCCAATGGAGCTAACAGATCATTATCATTTATTTTTATATTTTTAATTTTATCAACAAACTCATAAGAAGATGCAAAACCCAACATATCTTCCAACAATTTACCAATATATTTAGCTGTTTTATACATAAATGATCCACCAAAACCAATCATCAATCTAAGAGGATTTCCTACTTTTTAAAATTTAATGTTAGCAAATATTCTTGGGCATATAGACATAGATGGATATATATCATAATATATATAATTATCCATAAAGTGACTTTTAGCCTTCTTTAAAATACTATTTATAAATTTCATGTTTCCCTCCATATTATAACTATCAATAATATCAAATCCCAATTTACTCATTTGTGTTTCAATTTTATCATTATATACATCTTTTTTAATAAAACACATACGTAAACCTTTTCTTTCAAACATATATTTTGTTCAGTTCTAAGAAGATTTTTAAATTCAGAAATAGCATAATTCCATGACTGATCATATTTATTAGTTTTTATTTTATATTTAGAAATCTCCTTAATAATATTACTACAATCTTGTAAATTCATATTATTATCAAAAACGTTCTGCACTGATGCAAATATTTAGAGATGCTACTGATTTAAATTATAAATTAATTTTTAAACCTATTGGAGAAAGAGGATATATTAATTTTAAATCATGTGTTCCAATGATACTTAAAATGGCAAGTCTGAAATCATTTTTGCATCACAATGATAAATTATGTAAATATAAGTGATAAAATTTTAGATATTGAACTCTTTGCTAATGAACTTTTAAAGGTTGGTTATGATAAAAACCAAATCTCGCATACAGTAAATTCATTTAATAATAAGAAAAGTATTTGCAGTGTTACTTTAGATAATAAAATATGGCTATACCATTTATAAATAACATGCAATCTAAATTAATTAAGAATATATTTAAAGAAAAGTATAATATTTCATTTTGTGTCCCTCCAAATGTTAATCGATTGATTAATAATTCTAAAAGTTATAATCCCTAAATTTGCAAAGTAATATAATTTATCAGATTTCATGTGGATGTCAGAAATTTTACATTGGTGAATCGAGATGTTCTGTGGAAAAAAGATTAAAGGAGTATCAATTATTATATAATCGAATTAAAAGTAACATAAATAGTCCATTTAATACAGTTTCAGTATTCTTTGAGCATGAAAAAACTTGTAATTATAAGTTTACATTTAATAGTAATGAAATAAAAAATTAATGGAAGAAAGAAATCATAAAAAGAGGAAAATTAAAGAGGCAATAATAATTGATAAATATAAGAATGATGTTATTAATAGACAATGTTGCAAATATGGCCATACACAGCTTATGGGAATATACATAACATTAAGTTTAAAAAATTTGAAATTCAATTAAAGCTGATGAGGATTACCACATAATCAAAAGTGCTACCAAAGAATTTAGACTATAGTAATGCATTTACCATTAATTTATATATATATATATGTGTGTGTGTGTGTGTGGCATGATAGTGCAGTTAAACCAGATATTCTATCCACTTCAAAAGTTTCATCACAAAATTTAAAATGACTTTCATATTTTTTTTTAAGTTTTTAAAAGAAAGATATCAACATTTTATATTTTATTATTTAATGTAGTAAGAGTATGTGATATAACACACATGCTTAATTTTTAAAAAAAAAAATGCGATTTTTATTTGCAATAGATTTTAGTTTTAAAATCTTTTTTTTTTTTACTTTTTTTTTAAATCTTTTGTAAAAATATTTGGTACTAGTTAATTAGCCATTGTACATTGCTTGGTGGCACTGTTTCTCTACAAAAACAGAGAATTATGCCATTATATCAATCTGTCTTTGCAAACAAGAAGCACCACCAAGCAATGTACAGTGGCTAATTAACAAGTACCAATAAATATTCTAATAAAAAAGGTTTTAATTGCATTCCTGTTTCTTTTATTTTAGTTATAATCCATTTTAATCTATTTTGAAATGAGTGGAGATTTAATTTTGTATCAATTAATTTTTAAGAGTCCTAGTTAGAATTTTTAAGATAAGATGTGAGATAGAGATTTGCTCTGAGCTAAAACTTCTAAATGAAAACAAGAAATATTATGTGAGAGATAAAAGTGGCATATAAATAACCTAGCAGTTTAGGACCTTTTATTCTTCTGTTGCTTATTAGTATGATTAGCTTGACCTAGATTCTTTTGCTTCAGAAAAGTGACTATGCAGCTTATTTTTGTTCAACTAATTTGAAATATCTAGTTTCTGATCAATTTTAATACTTTTCTGTTTGCTTGCTGGACCTCCTCTCAAGAGATTAGATTCATTTACCTGTTGATGATACATTTGATCAAACTCTCAGAATAATCTACTTCAAATTAACTGTGTTCACCTTCCAAATGATAGATTTCCCCACCATTTGTATTTAAACCCCTAGAATGTCATGATAAACCAACCTGAGGACAGATCCTGAGCTCTGAGCTGTTCCTTCTAATAATGCATTAAAAGCCTAAACAAGAACTGTTTTCCAAGTATGCCTCTACACTTGCCACCATTTAAAGAAAAAGACACTTGAAGACTTCACTCAATAAAATCTATGCATCACTGTGAGTACTCACTGGACATATCTGTACTGTAAGGTTATTTATTTCATATTCTTGCCAGGGCATAAATCTCTAATTAAAATCACTCAATCTAAAATAAATCTGTAAGCTAAGTTTTTGTATCTTATAATTATTGTTTTCTTTTATTAGCGATGTGTACAATATATTTTCTTAATATTATTTAATTGTAATTTTGAATTGTTTTTGTTATATGTCAGGGCATGTATGGAGAGTTTCTTTCCTTAAGTTATTTAGTTTTATAGTTGTATGTTTTACATTCTGAATAAATGCTTGGGCAGTTGTAAATAATTTTTTTATTACTTACCTGTCTCCTTTTTAGACACTTTAATTAATTATAGCAGTTTAGTTTATGGCCAATTGTTTGGTTGGTGATTCACCAGTTGAATATTTCTGTTTTCCTTAAATCAGAGATTTTGTTTTCTCATACTTTAAAATTACTTATGCTGGAGTATTTTCTAATATTTCTGTTTTCATTAAATTGGAGATTTTTGTATTCTCCCATGTTAAAGTACATACTTTGTCATATTCTCTTATCACATTTACCCTTCTTGTATAGAAATTAATCTCAGTAATCTTAAATGTGATTATCCATGAGTTGTTCTGCAGACAAATGGCATCTCTAGTTTCAAGGTACTAGAGAATGCTCACCTATAATGTTTCATTGCATTTCTTACAAGACTATTTTAGTGTTAAAAATCTTTTAAATGATTTAACCAGAATTGATTCAGTGAATCTTCAGCTGAAGTAAAATATCTTTCCTCCCTTTAAGAAACTCGATGAGAGAATTAGCCTTGCTGCCAGAATGTTTAATGTGTTCTTCCTCTTGCTGAATATACTCCATCTTGTACATATCTCAGTACCTGAATTAGTCAATGTAATATTAATAAACAATTAAAATTTCTTTAATTATATTAGCTAACATTTGTCCAAGTTTTATTTCTCGGTTGTCTAAAAATATTAATGAGCTCTTGCTCTCCCTGGGTTTAGGTGGTGTCAATCATCATCATTATTAACTTCTGATCACTGTAAACTAGATTTTCCAAGTACACAGTGACCTGGGGGTGCCTTCAGTGATCAGAAGATGTAAGAAGTGACCAGTACAATATATAATACATTTAATTTATAATTATGCTGTAATAATTGTGCACAGAACATCATTTTCAAAAACTAAATGTATTAAAAATTTAGTTAATAGAATAGTTTGTGATTTCTACTCCATGCAAGAAGAATTTATATTAATGCACAAAATATATATTTTATATACAAGAATCAATAATACTTTATTCTCTTTATGAAATATATTATGTATTAATTAATGAATGCAATAATTATTTCTTATAATTAACAGAAAAACCTCCATTATCATCATCAAAGATGAGTTAAATAAGAAAAATTATCCAACAAAACAAATTGATTTTATAATAGAATTCTTGAAGTGGCTGGATAACAACATATTGGCTAAATTTGAAAACAAATGGTATGTTATGAATGACGGTTGGCTAATGGGGTCGCCAATGAGTGGAATTGTTGCTAGTATCATCATAAACCATTACGAGAGCCAAATTCTTCCAAAACATTTTACAACATATCCAACTCTCATATACACTCGATATGTTGATGACATTTTTATTGCAGCAAAACCTTCCACCACTATCAACATACAAAATGAATTTCAAGCCATCCCAGGATTAACCCTCAGTAGAACTGATGAAAACAAGGAACAAGAAATAAAATATCTAGACTTGTTAATAAAAAGAGAGAACACATACCTACATTATAAAATGATGGTTAAACCACTGCACATAAGAGGTTACACAAGTCCAAAGTCTAACACTCCCAACATATACAAATGAGCAGGTATGAATGCTTTCCTATTCAGAAATCACCATTTATGTAAATACATAGCGGATAGGAAAAACAACATCGACAAATATATAAAGGAAATGACTAACATAGGCTTTAAACCCAATATAATCAATCAGAGAATAAAAACATTTTATACAAAACTCAGAAATAAACAACCTGAAGACAATATGAAATACCTATCAATTCCTTTTATACATAATGTAACCTCAAATATTGCAAAAAAATTGCCTAACAATTTCAAATTTAGCTTCAGAACACCTTCCAATACTAACCAACTAATAAATAATTCCAAAGATACAATAGAAAGAGATCAAGCCCCTCATGTGGTTTATAAAATGGCATACCCTCAATTAGGCTGCTAGGCATCTTATTACAGTGAAACTCGAGCTACCCTTAATACAAGAATTTACCAACACAGGTATGTATACAACAGGGTTAAAAATAAAAATGAAGGAACATCAGTATTCTGGGACCACCAAACAGCTACATGCCATGTATTTGAACCTAGTTCTGCCCAAATAGTTTGTACAGAGAAAAGTGATGCCAAAAGAAAAGTTAAAGAGGCTTTTTACATTGCAGATGATCCCAGTGCCATTAATAGAAGAGAGGCATGCTTTGCTCTCTCTAAACAATGGACTAATTAAATATTCAAACTCACTTGCATATGTGTACAATAAATAACGACAGTATTCATTCACAAAGCTATGAGTATGAGATTCGAACATTAAATCTCGAAAGCGCTAAGCAGACCTATAACACATTATTTTAAGTATAATTAATTATAGCTTCACTAACGCATGCGAAAAAAGTCGCACATTTATAATTACAATTTTCACTAGTGAAGAGAAAAACAATTTATTTCTTATAAGAATTTATTATAGCTGTTTTATGTTGAATGCATTTTTAGTGCACGACCATAAATGCAGTTTTCCATCAATTAGTACTATCTGTAATTAACATCTACAATTATGCAACAAATCAAATCAATTAGCAGCCTTCCTGAATTACACTCCATAATCATATAAAAACATATCAAACTGACCTAAAATTAGTTTTTCTACTCTTACTTTATAAAGAGGGCATTCAAAATTGATATTTTGAATTTTAATTTGACTGGTTCTGTGATGCACTGTAATTTTATAATGATTGACTGGATTTTCCCAAGTACTCCTATTTATACTCTTGGGTCAGCTAGTATCTTAATTGGTCATAATTTCCTGATATGTTGTTTTTGTATTTTTTTTCAGAAAAAAGTTGAGAACTGTTATGATGATAGGGAGTCAGCAGACGAGTAAAATTGTCTAGCTTTATTTTAAGCGGCAAAATTTTTCAGACAGTGGACAAATGAAGGAAAATAATAATAATAAACTTTTTTAATCACTTCATTTTGATCTGATTTAAAACAAATTATATAATCATTTATTAAAAAAATAAATAACTTGTAAAATTATCTTAAAGTTCTCAAATATTTATTTTTATTAAATTAATTTAAAATATCTTTTAATTGAACAAGATAAATTAATTTTACCAGTTTTACATTTATAAATTTAACTAAGTCCAAACTTATAAATGTCATGCTCGCACACATCTATTTTATATGAACTATTAGTTCTATTGTTTTAATTAAATGTAATCTTAATTGTAATTATCTTAATATATTTTTTGTAAACTTATATGAAATATTCTGCTTTATGTTTGATTTCCTATTTTATATATCTTTCTAAAATATTCGTTGTGTGTGCGCGTGTCTTTCTATTTGTATATAAAATTCTATTGCGCTTTTAAAAAAATAATAATAATGCAGATCCATATACTTTATATATGCGTAGATTAACAAAATCTGCTTGGAAGACATCTTCAAATACTTTCTAAAGTTATATTTTCTTTTAGACAATAATATGAGACTTTTGAATTTAATTTTGATTACATTATCTGCTATCTAACCTATAATAGTGGTGAATTTAATTTGTTTAAACCAGAAAATAAAACCAATAACATTTTTTACTTATATTAGACAATTACGTTAGTAAATATAAAGTTACATAATATATATATGATTATTTGCAACTTTACCAGCTTTATTACCAAAATCAAATGTTGTCATTGTTATAGTCCTCCCTTCTCTCAGAAGTGGACTATTCCAGATTCCTTCTTATCCGATCGGATTAAGCATTGTTTGCCACAGGCCAATAGGCTGATGTATAGCTATAACATAGCCAATGATTATTACAGGCCAATAAACAATGATGCTTGCTGAATCCGAGTGTTTTTAATAAAGTCAGGGATCTGGCTATAAATAGTCAGCCTTTTGTGAGAATCAGGGAAGAACGTCTGCATAACCTGAAAAGACTGTACGCATTCTCCCAGGGAAGTCCTGCTAACCTGAACAGCAGTCAGCATTCCCACTAATAGCAATCCGCTATTTGTCTACGCAGCTAGGCAAGTCCACAGAGGGACCGGACGCTGCTAAGACCACTATTGACTCGAGGCATGGTGTCTTGTATAGCCGGAAGAGTCATTCTCCCTACCCACGAGGCAAGCTATCAGGTGTAGCTGGAAGCGGTGGAACCACAAGACTCAGATTCAAGAGTTCTAGTATAATTATTGTTTATTGTATATATACTATATAATTTATTGTATATAGTTGTGAATAATATATATTATATTAATTGTAATACTGGTAATCGTATTAATTTCTGAAGGTTGGGTCTGTAATTTAGACCAAACATAACAGTCCTATATATTTCTTTTTATACTTCTATTAGCTTTAAATTGTCTTTAAAATGTACAAGTATTTAATCCCTCTCATTAAATTTATGTACTTCTGTGTGCTATTGGTTATATTCTTGTATGAATCAATAAAACCATTTGTTATATCTATAATAGTTGTTATACTTAATCATTTTGTTTAATTTACTCTGAATGCCCAACTAAGTTATTATATATATAAATATAGTTTTTCACAGTCTTGAGTAAAATAGCAGTTGATTAGGTGAAAAATTCACAGATTGAAAGCAAAATCATAATTTTGAAAGTTAAGGCGAGCAAGAAAGTAGACAACTAAGATTAGCTCTTTACTAAATACCTCTGCTAGTCATCAAGTAAGAATGAGAAAAGTAAATGCATAATAATATTAAAATTGAGAAAATTTCTCATTAATTGATTCAAATGCTTCTACTTTCTATAGATGTTGTCTTACATAAGAAATTCACTCAAATAAAGTATCAGAAGCTTCTGGAATCATTTCTTTACCAAATAAAATTAACCCTCTCATCTTTAAAGTGAAATTTGAAGAAGTCACTAAATATCTCAAAATCCCAACTCCAATGAAATGCTAACTGAAGTAAGTCATAAAGCATGTTACATAAAAGATATCATTTACTAAAACATAAAAAAAACTGCATTACTCGCTAGCTTACAATCCTTTGTTTGGGCATTTGGATACGATAACCCAGAATACGGATTTAATAAGCACTATTACCTAATATTTATCGATTATTCAAATTTATGATAGATTGCAGCAATAGAATGAAAATAATAACAATGTAAAATATTTCATTTTATTTTAATATCCATTTCCAGTATCTCTTTTTATTCTCAAACTTGTTCTTTAGTAATTATATTAACAATTTATTTTACTGCATTTTCAATCTTTCCTCCAAAATATGTATATAGAAACAAAATTACAACTATTATCCAAATATATATATATATATACTTTAATTAAATTTTAATTAATGAGTTCCAATTAATTTGTTTTTATTTTTTATATATATATATATATTAATTGTAGCATTTATATATTCTTATATAATTATTTCTATTTTTAGTTTTTAAGTTTGTATATACAATTTATATTATTTTTGGTGTCTCTCTTTTGATTTCTACTTTAACACTACTGCATGCTTTAATTCATGTAAGTATATTATTCATATTGATTTAATGATTAATAAAAGCTTACTAAATAGCAATAATTTATTTAAATTCTAATTTTCAGTTAATATATGGTTTAAAATTTAAGTTAATACATGGTTTAAAATTTATTATAAAATAAAATGATGGATTTTCTTTTAAATAACCTAAACAACACATTGTCATCTTTAATTTTCTATAAAATATCTATAATTTATTTATCTATTTATTTTAGGAAATATGGAGATTATTTTTACCGTGGTTAATAACCTTACCTATCTTAGAGATGTTCACTATTTATGGAACAGTGCAAATTGTAACTGGTCAAAAGTTTCTTGTAAATCCAGAGAAAAATTTTATGGTATAATCATTCTGCAATATAAATAATAGATTTTTAGCAATAGATTAACTTCAAAGGTCAAATGTTACCAATAAAAACAGCATTGCAAAAGTTCATATATTTCAGTAATATAAATAGTCAAATTTAAAATCCAACAATAAAATGTTAAACATGGTAGTAAATATTCAATCTTGGTTTCTAACTATTGTCTGAGGTTAGCTATTTTACTTATCTTCACTTAGAAGCATTTATACATTCAATTTTTTTATTAAAATTAATAATCTACAAATCACATACGTGAGAAAGAAAGATAGGGTTAAAAAACTGCAGACAGAAATCTTGTTCATCAATACTGATAGCTCTTTTAACCAAAAAACTCCAAATGCCCACTGTTTGAATAAGCTACATTCAAGATTACTACACACACATTTATAAAGAAACTGTAATAAAAAATATCTGTCACATAACACCAGTTATAAAACTAAAGTTGTATATACCAGCTACACTCTCTATGATTCTTATACAATGTAGACTATGCATTTACATAATGTAATGAAGATGGCATAGTTATTAATACTAAATTTAGCATGAATTAATATCCTTCTAAAATTAAAATTGTATTTTAAACCTTCTATTATAATCTGGAAAAATCATTAACATCTTAATATTGTCATCCTACATTGAAAAACCCTTAATTAAGAGTCAGATTCATCTTGAGATCATTGCCATATGCAATACCACTGGAATTAATGACATTGCATCATATATTTTACAGGAAACTGAAGAAAAATCAATAGAAATACTGACTAAATTGTGCCATTTAATATAGAAAATTATCAGTGACCAACTGATTAAAAGAAATCAATTGTTATTCTTGTACAAAAAAAATTGTAAAAATTTTTATACCAAATAATTCTGAAAATTGTATTGCACAGATTACAGCTTACATTGAAGGAGAATTTCTAAATATATGAAATGGTTTTAGGAAAGGTTTAGGAATGAAAAATATTATTTATGATTTATATTGAATAATATTGTGGAATATTAGAAGGAAGATCTCTATAGGCTTTATTGACTACAACAATACAATTAATTCAATAGACTAAATTATGAAATGTTTTTAAGAAAACAAAAGTGTCACAATATTTCTTTGCTTTTATTAAAAAAAAATCACTATATGGAATTAGAAGTGATGTTTAAAGTGAGCTATGATAAAACATATTGGTTTTACAAGGATAAAGAAGCTACACAGAATTGCATATTGTTAGATTACATATTCAATTTGTATACCAAATATGTAATACAGAGTCAGATTGAACTAAGACAAATATGGATTCAGGATTGATGAAAGAAACATCACCCTAAGATACATTGATAACTCCACACTTATAACTAAAAATAGAGCAGGCATCAAACCTCTCATTAGAACAGAGAAAAAAATAGAGTTGTGATTACATATAAATTAGACAATTTTATGATTAGAGAATACGTCAAAGAGATGTTTAACAGTTGTTCTTGTTGTTTGTTTGCTTGCTTGTTTTTGACTCCTTGAATCATTCACCAAAAATAATGGTTTCAGCCAAAAGATTGTTACAAACTGATACTGGGCTGAGTTGCAATGAAAAATTTAGACAGGACTTTAGGTATAGATACTTGTCTTTAAAAACAAACAAAATTATTCAAGCTATAATTTGTTTCTGTGACTATCTATGGATATGAAAGTCAAACACCAGAAAATAATAAGAGAAATATTAATGATTTTAAATTGTGGTATTGTTGAAGCCTTTTGAGAATACTATGAACATCAAAAAAATAGACAAACAGATTCTGTATCAGATCAGACCAACACTAACATATAATAAAAGAAGAAAAAAATACTATCAAGTAGGCAGTGATTCTAAAAATCATATAAACAGCATTTACATTAACAATTAATAATTTTCAATATATACATGGAAGTAGTTTATAATTGTTTTCTCCTGCAAAGTTTGAAATATTGTTTTTATTGGTGACATATTTATATTTAATGCCTCCAATAGCAGTATACGTTGCTGCTACTTAGTGCAGATATTAATAATAAGATATTAGGAAATAGTAGAAACCAAGGTAAAAATAAAAATTATCATTTTAATCCTTATTTTATTTGTCTTAGGAAGATTGTCAAAAAAAAAACAACAACTCTATTCTGAATTTCAGTACAAAATAATAATATAAATTAATTGATGAAAAAGATTAACTTAGTTATAGTATCTGACATTCTGTCACTAGTTGTAAACCCATGACTTCCAGAATATAGATAGAATGCAAGTTTAAATGTCTCATTCTTAATTTTTTAATGTTTTAGGGGGGGGGGGACAACATGACTAATACCTCTTCATCTTCAGTATCTTCTTTTAGCTTATTTCACAGCTGCAATCCAAGAATAATTAATCTATTGTTTTGTCTATTTTATATATTATTTTTGATGGCAAAAACCAGCTAAATTATTTATAAAATTTGCAAATAAAAACACCTTAATATTTTTTAGACAGGTGAACATTATTATTAAGTTTTTATTTAAAATTCTTGACAGAATTCTGTTGCAAAGATAAATATATCTGGAAAGCGATGTCTGTCATCAATGAAAATTTTCAACAATAAATTTTTAATAATTCATTTATAAAAATTACAAATAGTTTAGAACCACTATCATATTTTCATAATGTACATTTGAATATGTTAGTTCAATGATGTAGTAATTGTTGGTTCATCTTATGTAAAAATGATGATTTTGTTCATTTTCCTTAGGTGAATAATTTGCAAGTATCTATCTATATTATCATTTTGATTGAAAATTATAGATTTTCAAGTGTTTTTGTTTTTTTGCTCTTAATATGACTTTTGCTTTTTAAAGATGGCAACTTATTTTTCATAAGTAATATTAAACACTTTATATATTAATTTACTTAAACAAATTATGTTTACAGTTATACCAAGAAGGATATAAGTTTTTGGATTAGCAATTCAGCATTATTAAATCAGAGTTGTTTAATAGGGTGATATGGTTTTAATTACAAGTTTCAGTTAATTTAACATTTATATAAATTCACACAGATGGATTTATAAAAGTTTGTTTTTTAATGTTGAGCATAGATCGACTACATAGATTACATGCTCAAAAACATTTCAAAATAAACATAAATGATCAAAATATAAAGTCATTGATGTAATTGCAGAGGGAATTCACAAGAAACCCAATGACATTCATCATAAGATGCCGCATTGGCACCAATAACTAAAAAAAAGATATCCAAATAAATACATTTTAGATATTCAACATAAGATATCATTATTTACCAAATGTCTATATATTCTAATCAAATATGAAAACAAAAACATAATTAAACGTGAATGAATCTATACAAGCGTCTATGCCCAACTTAAATTTAATGCATTTAATAATTTCTACAATAAATATTAATAAAAATTAAAAAAATGGAAATGATTTTTGGCAAACTTAAATGAAAAAAAATTAAACAATAATTGATTTAGAAAAGTCAGATTATAGTTCATTTTACAAAAATTAGATTTAGCTTGTTTATTAAACTTGTCGAATCTTGACGAAAGTTCTTAATTACTTTTAAATTTTAAAATTGTTCAGTTCAATAGCTTACAGTAGAAGAGTCACAGTTCTTGGTTTCAATTCCTGTGATGTCCCCATTGGAAGACCAGTCTGATGTTCTGGAGGTGGCCTTAGCTGGTTCCATTCCAGTATCACAATCATTTCATTTTTTAAAATAGAGAAGGTGATATGTGCATCCTATCATACCTCTCAAAAACAATCAAGCTGGAACTGTCTGGCACTGTCCTTAATTTCAGTATTTTTCCTTTTATAATCATCCTCTGGATTCAATGAACAAAATGTCACTAATCCATCATTTTCATTAGAGTCCGAGCTGAGGCTTGGTGCTTCCATTGGTCAAGCTAATTCTTTTTATTCTCTTATCTATATCTTTTCTCTGACTTTTTAATTATATAAGAGCCCCAAGGGCTAGTTTGCTTTTCAATTAATTTATAAAACAAACATTTCCATTTACAAAAATATTTTATCTTTTTCTTATACTTTTTTCTAAAAAAGTACGTTCAAATACCTTTTTTTTTTATTTAAAAAAAAAAAAATTTTAAAGTTTTGCATCTGTGTGAATATATATACGTATACACGTTTAACAACTCTTTAAATTTTTTTAGCTTTTATTTACAAACTTAGGAAAAAAAATTATTTAAATTTTAAATTAATATAACAGCATATACCATTACAATATATATGTAAAAGTCTATTCCTGACTCCAAGATAGCTAAATTAATATCTTTTTCTCTTAATCCTGTCACCTGAAAGAAATTTTTTTAATTAGGCAATATATAAAAATTATTATTTTAATAAAATTCTTTGTAACTGTTTTAGCCTTATAAAAAGGATGAATTCTTTCAAGTCAGAATCTATTCCTTAAAATAATAACTTGTACAAATTGTATATTTGTATAATTTTTATATAAAGTACTATGAAATTTTAAATAAAATAAACTATTGATGTCTGTATTTAAGATAGATCTATATATGTTTTCATAATAAATGCTTTTATCATATACATAAACATTACAATGTTGTTGTTTTTTTGCCAGAATTATTTTGTGCTTTCAATATTTCTATTCTTCATAATTTTTAATGTAAGTATTCACTATAATTTATTTTAAATATTTTTATTGAATATATTTATTTGTATATAGTATACCATACACTCTACATCATATATATATATACTCTTAAAAACACAAACAACAATCTAAATAGCATCTTAACTTATGATTTTTTTTTTAAAAACTAATACTTTTATATAGCTTTTATTCTATACCTATATTCAATTAATTTTTTATATAAATTAAACTTTTATTTCTTCATATTCTTATTATTTTTAAATTGTTCATTTATCTAGTTAATTTCTTTCATTTTAATTATTTTATATATTATACATGCATTTATCAATAATAATAATATTAACAGAATATCTATATAATTCTACTTCATACTAATTTTCAATTAACTTTATCTCTAAATTTCACTACAAATACACCATTTCTTACTGAAAATAACTTTTAAATTTTATTACATCACCCTTCTGCCCTCTATGAACATCTTTTGGAAATTATATTTTATTTTAATTTTTAATCTCTATATATATATTTTTATTAACAAAAATATATATATATTTATAAAATTAATGTTTTCAAACCCAAATCCTTATTAAGAGATGGCTTAATATTTCCAATCAATATAGCTTCATTTATCTTTCTATCTCTTCTATTTGTACATAGTTAAAATTCAGAAAACAATGTATGAAAAAAAATAATTTTCTTTATTTTCCAATATTTCTTTAATTAAATATAGGAATTAAAATTCAAAAGAATTATTTTTTATATTAGTTAAATTCCCTGATAGCTCAAGATTTTTTATTATTATTCTTAATTACAGCATAGAAAAGTCCCAAACAAATTAGTCAGTTAATATATATATATATATTCACTCCTAGTTGACAGATGCATCATACAGCTACAACTCATGAGAAATTAAAATTATATTTTTACATATATTTCAATTGTACATAGACAATGACTACAATAATTATATATATATTCTATTGGATATTTCTGAATACAGTTTGAGTCATATTAAGATGTCATTTATATATTGAATACCAACCTGCTAATGATATTGATCAGCAGATACAAATCACTGTTTATTGTATGTAGTCACATGATGAGATGTATTTGATGAAAAATGATTACAAGCTCTGCTAACATCTTCCTATATAAGAGCCAGAACTACCAGTGATTATTCATTTCCATAATTCTATCACTCCCAGTGTATCAATAAAATAATTAATAGTGATGAACCGATTTATTTCCCTAATAATAATTACTTATATTTATTCATCTGGGCTGACTATAACAAGAATTTTGACTAGAACAAATCAATTTTTATTTTGTGCCATCATATGGATTCAGAGAACTGATTTGTCTTTTCTTATTATAAATATTTGTTTTATTCTAATAAATTGACTATTGGATTCTTTTTTAAGCATGCAATCAGGATGAAAAATGAACAAAGAATGGAAATGAAGAATGCTACTTATAAAATAACAATTTAATAAAATAATTATGAAAATGATAAAGAAACTTGAAGTATATTCAAAATAATATTGTATTCTCTACAAATGCATTAAATCACTGTTATATTGTGAATATATTTCTAAATATACAAATTATTCTTGTATATATGCCTGTTTGCATAATATGACTGGTAGGATTTATTTCCTTGTTTAATCTCCATTTCATATCTTCAAAGTTATATGTTCGTACTCACAGAATTATTTGTTAATAATATATAAATAGCTTTGGATATCTTCTTAAAATAAAAGTTTACATAGTTTAATATCTCATAAAAATATTATAAAAAAGATATCATATAAATGAAAATATCTTAAAATTTATATATATAATGAAATGTTTACAAATTAATTCATCTATTCTACATTAAATGTTAATATATTGAAATACTTTAGTTAATTATAATTTAAATTAAGTTCTTAATAATTTTTGCAATTTCAATATAACTCTTGTGGAGTTTATATATAAATATAGCAGCCACTGTGATTATAGCAATTCCAATTCCAAAGAAAAAAAACTGCTGATCTCTTTTTCTGTTTATTTACATTACGAGATGTTGTCTTTTAATTTTTTAGCAGAAAACTTTTCTTTCTAAAATACTTCAAGTCCATTTCTATTCTCTTCCATATCTCCACAATGAAAACTGGCATTGCATTTCTTTACAATGCCTTTGACATAATCTTTATAATGTAGATAAGATCTACCTCTCTCACAAAAACCATGCTCAAGTTCACTATTTAAAGAGTCTTACATTGTTCATTCATTCTACATATCCAATCAAATAAAGATGTGATTTTACAATATACTCTATAGTATACCTAGCAAATTGATATCAATTAGTTTTATGATCTTTGCCCTTGTATTTTAAATATTTACAAAACATCTTTAAATGAAACTTTTTAATGCCTTTATCTTGTGTTGATATGGTATCCAAGTCTATACAATGAATTACATAAAATAACATTTTTTTATACAGCTAACTTAATTGTTATGGTTATTTTTGTATGATTAAATACCTATTTTTAGATTTGTTAAAAGCAACAGCATTACATTGGAATCTGTGTTGTAAACATCTAAATACACTTTTCTACCCATAAAACTATCAAGATATTTGTATTGGTTGCTGAGGATTTTTCTTCTATCACTGACTAATAAAGAACTTGAGCTTTTTCAACATAAATCATTAAAACAAAGTTTTTAAATGTTACATTTTCTTTTTTATTTAACTTTACCATACATGGTCTTATTTCAAGAAATGTACATTTGACAGAAATTAAAATAACTTTCTTCTTTGATAGGTCAAATGTTTTAGTTTGAAAGTTTTTATCATCTTAGTTTTTTCCATAGTTGTAATTCTAAGTCCATAGATTGTTGATTTTCATTCTTTGTAAATTCAATTTTCTTCTACTTATTTTATATTAATTCAATTATTAACTTTCTGTTTTTATAGGTCTTTAATTGATAGCTAGACTATTGAATCTGGAACATATTTTATCTTATAGTCAATACATATAAATATGCACATTATAAAATATTTTTAGACTGTATATCTATTATTCTAACAGAGCTTACATTTCCAAGTAGTGATGATAATTCAATTATGGTTTGCAAATCAAAAATTCATTTTATAATTTATATCAGTGATAAATAATTTTCCATAGCTGTAAGAGAAAAACAATAATAATAACTTTCATCAGTAAATGAGATAACAATCCTTTTTCTTGCAGTGACTTCTGCTAGTTTTTAGGAAAAGTTATATACTTGATATTTTCAAATATTGATGATCAATGACTGAATTTCACCTTCAACCGTTTCATACTAATTGCAAAAGGATTTGTATTAAATGCAACTGTCATTGTCACTATTTGCAATTCATAGGAACAAAGTGAATTGCCAATAATATTTTTAATCTCTTTTAATGCTTACTGTCATTCATGTGATAATGAGTGCTTGTCTGAAATTGAAAGCGATGCTACTTGTTTGAAAAATATATTGACTTGTTTACCAGATGACATGTTTGTTTTCTAGTTAATTTTTGGTTAATGACTCAATTATTAAATTGAATACAAAGAAAACAATTTAATTATAATTACATTCTCTCCTCTTAATCTTAAACATTTTTAGTTTATAAAAATTGAAGTTTAAACTCTTAAAACATAAAATTATCTTTACATAATTATTAAAATACATAAAAATTACTTACCTTACACACAAAAAATTATTTCAAAATACCCTAATTTGAGTGTATACATTAACTGCAATAATATTTAACTACATAATGTAGTTGAAATCTTAAACAGGATTCCAATAGATTTTAAAAGATTTAAAAAGAGACCACATGTGAGATAGAGTGTGATGTAGAAAAGATAGACTAAAGATCAGAGAAACTGGATTAAACTTGGAGAGACCTTTATTCTGCAGTGGATCAATAATGGTTGAAAATAGTACTGAAAATGAAAGTAGCATTTGGAATACTTATGAATTTTGTAAATAATAAAATCTTACTTCATCACTACAATTTGATCATCATTAAAAATCTGATGTGATTTTTTTTTATCACAATAAATATTAATTTTACTATGTTTTACTTCCAAAATAAACTTTATTTATACTATAAATCAAATATGGAAGGTTATACAGAAATACAAGTCTCAATTAAGTGTAGTACAAATAGTCCAGATTTACATAGCATGGAAGATGTGCATGTATCATTTATAAGGAATTGAAATATATTACACTAAATAAGAAAAGGTTAACAAGATTAACTAAAATGGCATTGTATATAAATAAATTGTCAAATCTGCAGTGGCCCTTCAAATAAAGCCTACAAAGATAACAATTTTAACCTGATGTGAAGATTATAAATAAAGCAAACCCAACATGATATGAAGTACAAGATAAATAAATTACAGATTACAAATGAATATAATATATATGGTTTATCTAGAGTTACAAAAGCTAGACGAATCCGGCTACATGTGCAATTTAAAGAATAAATGCATATTATACTAAATAAATAAAAACTAACAAATTTAAACAATACAGCATTACATTTTACATAACTTGTGAAGACTATATTAGCTCACAATCCAAACACACTGGAATATGAAATACAATATAAACAATCAATGACAAAGCTTACACTGTGAGTCAACATAATCAGAAAAACAAACATACCTTTGACCAAATTCAGGTCATAATTAAGTGAGGTCCATCCAAAACAATTAAAGAGTAAGGATCTCAATTTTTTTTACATCAAATATAAATCAAAGGTGTTGGCAGAAACGATCCATCAATAATAATCAACAAATTAATTAAAATACAATAGAAACCAAATTTTACAATGTATGGTGCTATTAAGCATTAGGTTTTATCATCTTTAAATCACCTCTCACTCAGCTTATTTATTAAAAGGCAAATTTAATTTCAATTCTTGAACTTGTTCAAATATTTCTAAAGATTTACATGTGTTTAAGTAGTAGTGGATTTATTGACTCAGTATATATTAAAAAAATTTCATAATGGCATATATATATATATATATATGCCTATTAATAATATTGTTTCATTTTAAAATAACACATTTCATGACTTAAGTAATTATACAAAATCAGCAATATCTCCTAATGTGCTATACACCCATATTTAATTACTTTTCTCTCTGGTTAAATTATTAATTACTAATTCATATAACACTATCATTATATATATAATGTATTTCATAAAATATTTTGAATTACACATAATTAATAAAAGGTATTGTTGTGCAGAAATAGTGTCTTGAATAAGTATTTTATTTATCTTGTGTTCATGGCATTGTCAAATGTTTCACAGCAATATTTCATATGCAACAATAAATTGCCTATTTCAGTATTGAACTTTCAAATCTATAGAAATGCATATAAAAATACTATAGCTTGAACAATTCTGATTTTTGTTTTTAAAGGTATGCTGCTATTATTCAAAAAAAATTTAAAACTTTTTAATTCTTCCCAATGTTAATCTACATGACTTCTAGATGTTTTGTTGATGAAAAATTTAAGATAACAAAGACTATCTATCAATGAGGTCAATGCTGTCACTATGAACATAGTTTTTGCCTTCTTTGTATTTACTGCAACTTTATCATTTCACACTGTTACTTTTCTAATAAAAATTTGGAAGAATCTCCCTTCAGTTATCCACATTTGTCTTTATCCAATTTCATTCCCATCAATACATATTCAATATACAAATTACAAAGGTAAGATGTCTAACTCCTTTGCCAATGTCAACCAATCTATTTATACTATAACCTCAATTAACTTTTTTATTCCACACAAACATTTCTCACAACAATAAAATATTCTGATTCATCTACTTTCTTAAGAACATTCATAATTTGTCATGGTAAACTGAATCAAAGATATTGTTGGGATCAATAAAATATATTTAAATTTTGGTCTAATATTGGCAGAATTTATTAACTAGTGTACATCAGAAATGAGGTCTCTTGTTTTTCAATTTTCTCTAAAACTACTTTGTTATATCTGCATATTTATTTCAATATAAGATTGTAATCTGTGCTGAATAATTTTCAGCATAATCTTATTTTCATGAAGTATAAGAGAGATTATAACAATTTGCACACCCTGTTAGGTGTAAAAATATTAATTGAATTTCCAATATGTAGTCATAAATTAGTTTACCATATTAAATTGGCATAATTCAGCCAGCAGTTTTATTGATTTTTCTTCAGTTTTTTTCAACATTGCAAAAAAATTCCATCAGTTCTAGTGATCTTATTTTTGGTAAAAATGCCATGGGTAATCTGATCTTTTTTTTTTTCATTACTGAAGAAATTCAATGTAGAGGATCTCATTAAAAATTCATAACATATGTTTTCAAGCTATAAATTTTCAAAACAGCCTTCCATTCTGTTTTACTTTCATTGTTATAATCTCTTTATTTGCATTTCTTGACAGTTATTAATATGAAACTTCCTTTTGATCTCATAAATTTCCTGAAAGATATTTCTTGTTTTTCCAAGCTTGTTTTAATGTCTTTGCAAATATTGTTATAATAGTGCTCTTTGTTTCAGATGTTTGATTCTGATTTATTGATCAATAACCAAATCATTAGCTGGGCTGGCATAAGTTAACTACCTGAAAAAAGTTTTAGCTTAATCATTTACATTTTTTAGTGGGCAATAAAGATGATTATCTATCTATCTATCTATCTAAAAAAGTTTTATTCCAGAATGTAAAAAAGTAAATATGGTATATTTTCAAATTATTTTCATACCCTATATGATTTGGTGCAGTGCCAGAATAATGACTCTGGAACTCAAAATTCATGAAATTGTGGTCTAACTCTGCCATTTCCAGTTTGAATTTCTTATGAACTCCTGAACAATTAAATCATTCAATTATTTTTTTTATTTCCATAAAAAAATTTGCATTTAGTAACTAGTTTGTGAGTGGGTAATTGCTGTAAAAGTAATGAACATCACATGCCCTTAATTTATACAGTACTTTTATATTATAACAAATCTATTTCTCTTCTCTGGTCCTGCCATGTAATGTAAGCTTGAATAATCATCTTGTGGTATCTTATTCATATCTCCAGATTAATTTTTGGTTTAAAATTTCATCTGTGAGAAGTTTTGGATCAACCATCTGGTATCTGCTGATTTCTCAAGCTTATACTAGATGACAGAATTGGAGTGGAAATAATTACTTTTTTGTTTATTGTAAATATCACTAGAGATAGGTGAAGTTTTGTAAAAAGTTGCATATTATTAAGAAAACCTGCAGTTGTACATTGTTGCTTATGTTTGTTTTTTGATAAAAGGTTTAATATAATATTGTTTTTGAAAGAGCAAATCCTTGTAAAATATGGATCTATCTCAAAACAATTTTACAAGTTACTTAATTTTAAAGGATAAATCAGAAATAGAAAAATTAAATTGTTTTGTACGATTTTAGAAAACTGGAATTGAAACTTGAATTAACATTATTCATATACCACACATTTATTAGCATTATAATTTAATCTGTAAATGACAAACTTTCAGCAGTCATAAATTTAATACTACTCACTGTAGATGAATACAGTAATGATTATTACTAATTATTTATTAGACTAGATTATCATATTATTATTCAAAATAAGGACTTCAAATCTTGGTTAAAGATTAATACATTTATATTTTCATTAAACATAAAAACATGCAATAATTCACCTTTATCTTTTTTTTTCTATGTGTAATATCGTTTTTAGATATACTGTATTTAAAATTTCTACACATTCTTACAATGTATAAATAAAAATGTCTGAAAAAGCAAATATCTTTTTGTTTTATTCACATATTTCCAAAATTTATAGTGGAGTAAAAGTTTTAGATATATCTAAAATATATGTAACATACGTATAAAACTTCACTTATAAATTTTAGTTCAATAATAATAAAAGCACCTTTCACATTAATAATTCATAACGTTTAGCAAGTTTTATTAATATTTAAAATATAATTATACAAATCCATTTTTCCATAACTGTATATATTTTTTATTATAGGTTTTTGCTTTCATCTGCATCTTTTTGACATTTAAAAAAAATAAACTAAAAGAACACTCAGAATATAAGTATGTAAGTCAATTTTCTATGATATATAATTATATATTACTTACATTGTAATTGAAACTAAATGCTGGAAATATATCATTGGCTTATTTATAAATATGAAAATAGAACTATGTAGGGTAATAAAAATATAGCTATGTAGATTAAATTTTTATCTATATATCTACTCTATTCTTAGTTTATTTATGTAACTATGTTATTTTTAATGACTTATTTAATTGTATCAGTTTATCAAGTAGATTGGCAAAATCTTTTTTTTTTAAATCTTAGATATTTATTTAATAATAATAATAAACAGCATGACAATTCTAAATCCAAAAGAAAAAAAAGTATTCATCAATCTATGAATCACAAATATATCTACCTATAGAACATGCTGATCCATGTTTTGTTTACTTGATATTTCATGATGCGTTAATTTCTTCAGCAATTTTTTTTTTCTGAAATTCATCAACATAATGTCTAATTGTAACTTTCCAATGAATTCTGTACTCTACCATATCTTCCCAATGGAATGTCTTTGAGATAACTTTTATAATGTAGATAATATCTATATCTCCCATGAAAATCATGCTCAAATTCATCATAAAACAATATTTTGGGAAGTTTCCTATTGTTAATTGATTTTATATGACCAATGCAATGGAGGTGTGATTTTACAATAGTGGACATATCACATTTAGCAGCTAAAAAACATTGATTGGTTTGATGATTTTGCCATTGTATTTTTAAAATTTTACAGCATATCCTTAAATGAAACTATTCTAATGCCTTTTATTGTGCCAATAAGATCTATAAAATAAATAAGACAAAAAACAACTTTATGTACACTTAGTTGCAGTTTCTCCCTGTGGTAAAGTATTCTATTGTTAAAAATAACAGCAGCACATTAAAATCTGTGTTGTACCTTACCATCTAAGTCCACTTTTCTACTTATAAAACTATCAACATTCCCAAGTTGATAACAATCCTAACTAAAAGTTGCTGAGGATTTTTCTTTAGCCACTAGTTGATAAAACAAAAATTGATTTATTTATTTTTTAATATTAACTATACCCCAAAGTCTTTCAAAAATAATAATATTCTGTAAATCATTTTTTGAATTGGCAAAAATAGCACAATTATCAGCATACTATAAATCCAGATTCCAATAAGTTCTTGCTTTTGCTTTTGATTCAAATTAAGAATTTCACCACTAAATTTCTTTCACAGTGGTATCCAGCCTTTAAACTGGCTTGAGTCAATTTACAAACTAAAAGTTTTAGGTGAACTGCAAATAAATTTTGCATAATATTTCAATTTTTAAACATATTTAATACACAAATAATAAAAATTTGTAATATTCATAAAGAACATTAATAATTATATATTCTTATATTCCTATTTGTTACATATTCAAATATAAATTAAATACAGAAAAAAACATATTCTAATGAGAAACCTGACATTGCATGTCTTCTACTAGTTTATTATACTCTCATGCAGTCATTCAGATGGTCATTAGTTATCCTGGATTTGAATTTTGATTTTAAAAAAAATGATTGTTGAAAAAAAACTTTCATATAGGTAAGTTGACACAAAGCAGGAGTTTAACAAATGAAAAGTTTATTTTACGAGTAGATATTTTTTTTCAATCTATTTGATATACTCGTTTTTAATTAAAAATAAATTATTTCTGTTTCCAAATTAGTGGCATTTTTATTCATCATACTTGCAATCTGCTGTGATACTTCAGAAATATTAGTATGAACAAATGAATTTTAAATTAATGATGCAATAGGCTGAATTTTACTAAAATAAGAAAATCTAATTTTGAAATTATTTTTAAGCTTTGCAAGATTTTCAGAATATTTTTGTTTCGATTTTCTTAATTTCTTAACATAATTCTCCAAATTTAGAAAATGATATCCATAAATTGATTTAAATGCATTTACACTACTATTAATATTCAGTAAATTTTTGTTTCTCCTGAAATCCAAGATTGAATATATTCATTTTTGTTGTTATATCTGCTAGAAAAGCTAAATCAGCTAACGAGTTATTCATAGGTTTTATTTCTAAATTCTACAAATTGTTTTATCTATGGAAAATGCCGGAAAAATCGTTGGACTCCCCCCTTGTTAAGCCATTAAACTTCAGAATGTAACGTTAAAAGTTCTATACTCAGCTTCAAGTTTATTAATCAGTATTTTGTATAAACTGTTTTGAAGTGGTCTGGCACAAATAGAATTTATAATTTTTAGAACTTTCATGATGTGTTTATAATGCACTTTTGTACATAATGCTTGTTGATGGGTCGTGCAGTGGTAGTGAAAAAAATTTGGAAATTCCATCATTCTTACATAATGTGATGAAACCATCACATTATCTATTATGAACACAAGTTTTTGAAGCAGATGATTAATTTCTTTAATGTGTTTTTAACAATGTGATATATGTACTATCCATGTGTATTTCCTATTAATGACAAAACTGACAGTATATCTTCTTTTACTTAGCAATCATTAGATTATCCTTATAAAAATATTTATTTCAGCTATATCGCAGATGTCTGTTGATTCATCACATTGTAAAATTAGAAACATACATCTTTGTAAAACATTTTTTACTTGTACTCTGATATTTTGAGACATTGCTTCTATTCTATTGGTGACTGAATTTCTGGATAATTGAACTTCTTGGATAGCTGACATAAATTCATTCTTATTTTTAAATTCTTGAAATAATACTCTGATGCAGCAAGTATTGCTTCTTTAATTATTTTGACACCTCAAAAGATATTTTTATACATTGAAAGTATATATGCCATCCCAAATGATGTAATTGTAGAAGCTTTTGTTTTATTCATTTACTATCAGATAACTATTGCAATTTTCACTTCATTTTAGAATTTTATTAAATTTCTGTTAGAAGGATATTCAGTATCATATTTTCCATGTACCATTGTAAAATGTGATTCTATTCTTTACCCACAACAATTGTTGAACCACAAATCAAAAAAATACATTTGTTCTTAAAATAAATTTTAAAATATTTATCTTCTTATTTCTCATGAAAATGATAATTATATATACATTGTTTTTTCTCTCCATCTGGCTCATATGTAAACATAATTAGGAAAACTACAAAATAATTATTAATACATTAATAATTATCATACATAGAACAAGCATATATATTTATATTTGAATGAAACCACCTTCAATCACCATGCAACTTCGAAAATTCACTTTATGTAAATAAGTATTACAAAATAATTCAACTGACTGCTCTTTTGGTAATTATGACTCCTTGTTGTGCTTCAATGGTATCTAAGTAGAGCAGTTTAGAGAAGCTACATCAAGTTCATAAAATGAGTCACAATAAAAAGTTGTGCAAATCACATGGGTTGCAAACTATTAGTTAGGCATCTCAGCTGTATCATACCTTAATCCATTTGATTAAACTGCCATAAACAATTCCATAGTCAACGATCATAAAAATTTAAAACAGAATTTATGAAATTGTTCTCAGTATCATGAATGCCCAAATTCATAAATAAATAAAAAACTTAAATATATATATAAAGTGATTTTAAAATACTATATTGTTCTATAATATAGAATTGGTAATAATAAAATTTACCTAACCACAATATATATAAATTTTTAAAAAATCATTTTAACAATATCTTTCAAAATATCACCGAGAAATGTATATTAACATTCTTTCGATATCATTACATTTATACCATCTGGAATAAGATTTAGAAATCAGCATCAGATGAGTGATTAAAAAACTTATCCGGTAATGTCCTACCCAAATTTCCCCAACTGAGAACTTTTTGAACCATACACTTGGAAATTTGGATCTAATGCACATTTCTCTAGTAGTCATTTTTTATTATACTAACAAGATACCAGCAAATTGAAATACATTTTAATTCTTTCAATATAAGTTTATTTTCTTGCATAATTATACAATGTGAAATTAGTTCATTTTCTAAATGTTATGATAGCCTTAGTTTTTTAATAACATTTTGGCCAGAACTAGTACAAAACTAATAATACATTATATGACCAACAAGATATCACATGATCTCAGCTTATACAATGCAATTCTTTAGCAATTTTTTCTCAACTCTTATGCCATCTGGTGTAAGCTTTGGTAATTAATGTCAGATAGTGTTTGATAAACCTTTATCTAGTCCTATCCTATCCAAATTTCCCCAAACTAGTTTCTAGCTTATGGCTGTCATCAATGAAAAACTATTGGATTTTTAAACATTGCACTTGGACCTATTGGGACTAATGCACTATTCCTCTAGTAGCAACTTCTTGCTTTTTTGTTATACTATCAAGCTATCAACACAAATTGAAATTCTGTAATTTTTTTTCCAATTCAAACCAATTTGCTTGCAATTATATAGATCTGAATCCAGTTCGTTTCTAAATATTATGGTGACTTGTTTTTTTAATAACATTAAACCTTTATTTTTATGCTAGAATTATATTTCTAAAACATAGCAATGTTCATATGGCATGTTATAGATCAGGTGATGTCTTGATTTAAGAAATGTGTATGCAGTGGAGCAGTTACATCCATTGTCTCAATATCTGTTTCTTTGATTATACAGTAGCCAAAAAATTGGCAATGTACAAAAAATAAACACCTTAAAATTCATGCATATATATTATTTTGTTAGGCAGCAGCCATTTGTTTTATAATGAGTATGCACAGTCTTGCACTCATAATCATTCATTCACAGTAATCTAATTCAGAATATATATTTCCCTTTTCAAATTAAAATTTCATTTAAAATGGTTTTAAAGCATAAAGCAAGAGATCATAGCAATTCTGCTAAGTCTAAAAAATTTGACAAATTCTTTCTTTAAATGTTAAAATGAAAATTATCAATTTAATTGTAAAAGAAAATATGAAGTCAGTTGTTAAAATTTTTAAAGTCACAGCAAAGAAAAAGAAGTTTTTTTGAAGAAATACATCAGATTTTTATATACATAAATACATTATGATTATGTGGTCTGTGTATTATTATCTATTTTTCAAATGTCTGAGAAGTCAGAGATTATGAGGCATTTGGAGCATTACAATGGTGCTGCTTTTGCTCCAGCTTTTCTTTGCTGTTAGATGGTTAGTTTATCACTATGCTTTTTCGTATAGAAATGCAACTAAAATTATTAGTTTTACAAAAATCTGAAGGTATTAGTATCATACAGATTTGAATCTTAATGCAAGCTAATAACTGTTTGTATCATAATACAAAGTAATCGACAGTCACCGATTGGTAATTATTTGGCCTCAGATGTTTCAGAGCATACTTTATTTCATATTTATAGAGGAAAAAATGTAATTTTCAATAATTTATTTAGATATTTGTGCAACATATTTGTAAAATATTTACTTTAAACGAAAAAAAACATAAGTAGATTTTACTTGAAAATTTGTTTTAAAAAGACAAGTCATAAAAAGAGTTATGATAAAGTGAAAGTTTTTACTGGCTATTAAGAATTGCTTTCATAAACACCAGTGAATAAACAAATTTGGTAAGTTTTAATGATTAATTTTGAATTTCAAAATATTTTCATTCTTCTTCAATGTTTCAACATAAATTTGTTTCAATTTTTAAAATGGAATTCAAATATTTCATTCAATAATTTTTATGAATAAACATTACCATTCAATATGAAGAGCAAATATGACTGAAATTGTCACTAGGATCTTTCAAATAAGGAGTTGGACTTTAAATGAGTTAAATTATTTTCACTGAAAATCTTAATTTGTATCTAATCTTTAAATTGTGTTATAAGTATGGATATGTGCAAGCAAGTATATGTTAAAAAGTATGTCTTGTGTATACTTTTAACCTGTCATGCTTATATATACAAACCAATAAATAAATGTAAAAGCTAAGAGACAATTAAAATTAAGTTTTAATAATAGCTTAGCTCATTTTAATATTTAAAAGTTTGTTGATATTTTAAAAGTTGAACTATGTAAAACTAGAATTTTAAAAAATGAGAAAATAGGAACCCAGAAAGAAATAATAAAATTAATTTTAATTTTTTTTTTTTTTGTAACAGAAACGAATTAATTATTACACACAACTGAATGTATTTGAAAAATTCAAATAGTTTCAAATTTTTCTAAAACATTCAACATTTACTACTAAATGGTAGAAATAATCAAACATATAATTATGAATGTCTAAATTTTTGTTTTATGTTTTAGTACAAAAATAGATAAATATATATATATATTAATAGTTTTTCTTTTTTTCTTTTAGCTTGCTGTGTGACATTCTCTCATCAAATATTTTTACTTGCAATGATATTTCAGCTAGAAATTACAACTTTTTAGATTATTATGATGTGAAGCAATTTTTTTTTTTTTTACCTGAAAATAAATGTTGTATATATATATTACAAAAAGAACTTTTATCATAAATAAAATTTAATTTCTTCTCAAATACTTGCTTATAAATATTTAATTTATTGGTTTTATAAAACATTCAATTGAGCAATTAAATAATAAATTGAAAGATATAACAACATTAAAATAATCTATTGGCTCTATGAGAATTGAAAAATACATTGAATTGGTTTGACCAGTTACAATCTCTCAAATATCTAGGGTCAATTCTAACATTTTAAAGTTGTTTTGATACAATTTTATACATGTATGTTAAAAGAACATATAAAATATCTGTATTATAATTAAATTATGCTTTGGAGCAAGAATATTTACTTATGAGTAAATACTTTCTATGACAATTTTGCTAACAAATTATAATTCAAATCTCTTTGCTTCATAAAGAGATCAAGAAAGATCTATTACCATTCAATTGAATACCATATTAGTCCTTGAAAATTGATATTTCTAACTTTTTTATAAACTAGTTTTATATATTATTGTGAGTTGTTCGATATTTAATTATTTGCCATTATGAATTATTACTACATCAATTTCAAAATTTTATTTTTATAAGTTTCTAGAGCATATTGTTTTATTCCTTTGTAAATATATACAAATTTAAAACAAATAATTCTTGAAATAATAGAAACATAAGTCAATAATACATACCTTTCGTTAATAAAAATGTTATTCCCACCATAAACATTCCCATTTGAGATTATATAATAACAATCATAAACATTTGGAATGAATAAAATATAATTTTCACACTTCCTGTTAATCCTGAGCCGAGATAATTTAACTACTGTTTATCCTGAGTTTATTTAAATAATATTATGACAATAATCATAATAAGGTTTTGCATGGTTTAGAGCAATGGTAAAGGATTGGATTCAAAAGCTAGATTTGTGAATTGCAGTTTAAACTCTGACATTTCTAGTGCAGAAATGTTATGTGACAGCTTGATTGACAAATCATTTAACTACTGTTTATCATAATACTAATGTAAATCAATAATTGTGATAATATCAACTAATATTCCAAACTATAACAAAAATAAAAAATTTAAAAGATTACGAATTCCACTGCATTTTATATAATTTTCAATATCCCTTAGACCAGTGATGGCAAACCTATGGCACACGTGCCAGAGATGGTATATTCGAATTTTTTACTGGCACATGAATCATAATTTTCTATCCTTTAAATTAAATATTTTTGTTGCTAAAATATGTATTAATAAAAATTTATTGTAAACTAAAGGTAAAATAAATAAATATATTACATTAGAATTTGACTTACAATTAAACTTTGATCAGAAGCAATAAATTATATTTCAAGTCAAATAAAGTGGTACCGGTATACTGTGGTATCATATTCCATAAACCTGTCAAATGATTCCAATAAACCTAGAAAGTAAACTCAGTAAAATATTTTATAACTCTTTGAAGTAAATTTTTTAAAATCTAAAGTAAAAATAATCAAATAGTTTTCTGTCCTAATCTTTTTTCATCTAAATGTGTTGATACCATTCATTTTTTTAATGTAATTGAAATCATGAATAAAGGAACGAATGCCATTAAATGACTTTTTTTTTTGCTTGAAATTTTGCTGTAAAAATGAAATATAAGGATAATAAAATATTTTACTATACAATAAATCTTTGATTTATAAAATTATTAAAGCTCATTTAAATTTATTTTTAAATAAACTTGTTATCATTATATTAATATGATTAGTGAAAAAAAAATTGTCAGTCATTAGAGAATTTTAAAATGGGTGAACTGATGAGTATGGAATGATTAACAAAGGCACCAGGGCAGTATATTTTATGTTCCAGAACAGTTGGATTGAGAATATCATCAGTAAAACAGCATTGAGACTAATCATAAATTGCTGTGAAAAAAGTAAAGATGAACAAAAGGAATATATTGTCCAAGTATTTAAAAATATAAATATTCAATCAATATCTATAGTGAAATTTATTGAAAATCATTCAAATATAACTGCTGCTAGTTTTTTTATTTCAAATGTAATTGCCAAACACAGGAAACTTTTTAATGATGGAGAATATATAAAAGCTTGGATGAAATGTGCATCAGTTCTTTTTGAAGATTTTGAAAACAAAGCAAAAATAATTCGGAAAATAAAGATTTGCCATTGGCTAGAAATACAGTCAAAGAAAAAATCCTGCAAATGACCAACAACTTAAGTTACCAACAAAGTTCAGACATAAATGGATCAACTTGTTTGGCTATTTTTATTAGCTATTATAGTGGGAATATCAAAGAATTGATCAGTTTAACCTCATTAGTAACAACAAAAGGAATAGATATTTGAACCAAAGTTTCAAATGTATTCACTGAAAAAGAAATAGATGCTGCCAAAATTTTATCAGTAACTACAGATGGTAACTTATGACTGGAAAATGTTTATTTACCAATCGTATTGGACATTCAATTTTGGGTTTCCATTGCATTATACATCAGCAGGTTTTATGCATGCAGGCCAGTATTAAACCACTGGATGATGTTATGAATGTTGTAACTAAGTCAATTTTATAACTACACATTGAGTAAGGTAAACTCAGTATACAATGGTTTACTTATGTACAACAATGTTTGATGATTAAGTTGAGGAAAAGTTCTTCAAAGATTTGTTGAGTGTTTATATAAAATTATACTGTTTTTACATAATGAGAAAATCATTGAAAAATATAATGAATTAATGAATGTTGAATGGCTTTCAAAATTAATGTTTGTTATTGATATGTGTTCACATCTAAATGAATTAAATGTGAAACTGCAAGGTTATTAAAAGACAATTATTATGTTTGATTTGATCAAAGCATTTGAAATTAAATTAGAAATTTTACAACTTCAAATATTTTCCAAATCAAAACGTTGACTGATTTACAATCTCATGAGAAGCCAGATCAAATAAAATTGATGCAAGACTTTTTTGCTGTTATTCAATCGATAATTGATGGCTTTTCTTTAAGATTTACGTAGTTCAAACAATTTTCAAAAACATCAAAATTTATTTTATACCCAGACATAATCAATGGATAGTCTCAACTTAGAAATTTTTGAGTGGCTTAATTTGGAAGATATGGAAATGCAATCAGTTGATTTTCAACCCAGTTCTATATGGAAACAGAAATTTTTTGATTTGAGGAATGAATTAGAAATAATGGAAAATGATCGATTATTGCACATATGTAAATAGAATGCTGAAGACTGCCAGGAATGCTATTACTGAAACATTTAATTGGTTAGAAAAAATTGCAACCGCTATATTATCAATTTTTTCTTCTACATATGCATGTGAATCGTTTTCAGAAACTAATTTAATTAAAGATATTTCAAGAAATAGAATAATAGATGAATCTAGTTATAGAATAATAGATGAATCTAGTTAAGCTTGAATATCTATTTATGTTGATTTTATATTTTTATTTCCAAAATTTTGTTTTCATTACTATTAATGTTTTACTATTATATTTTATTCAACTTGTGCTCTTCTAAATATTGCTCACTTGTATTTAACTTATTTATAAATTTATTTAACGCATTTGTTTTATAAACTTTTAAAAAACTGCAATAATTAAGTTGTTTATAATTTAATTTAATAACTGTATGGCACGCCAATCATTCAATAAATATTTTTTGGAAATTTTTGGCACGCTCGCGTAAAAAAAGGTTCGCAACCACTACCTTTGACTGATTTCTTTATATATCTGCTATAAAATAATTAATTATTAAGTATTGGTAGAAAACAATATATCACTAATGATGATTAAATATTTATTCCTTAGTTTGAAATCTTGCTTTCCAAAAACATTTAATAGGCATCACTAGATGCTAATTAAATAATAAATAGTAACACTAATTTGTTTTTCATAAAAAAAAAGAAATAATTTTTTTTTCATTCATTCATTCATTCCCGCATAGCTTTCACTTTTTCTAGTATTTCCTAAATAATTATTATTTTCAACAGTTTGTTTTTGTTTAATGTACAAAACATACAATAAATTCTATAAAAAAAAATCTTACTCAAATATAAAATTATTGGTCCATGTATCAACTAATCGTTGTCTTTTCAATTAATATTTTCGTCCTTTCAATTAATATTTTCCCCGCACCAAATAAACTGTTAATCAATTGTAATAATTTGTTTCTAATTTCTACATTTAATTCTTTATAAATCTTTAGGTTTTTTTCTTATCTGAACTTAAATTTTCATTATATATCTAATTTTTGATAATATTAATGTGATGTTCAAACTACTTTGCCAATTTAATTTAGAAATATGAACACCTTTTTCTTATCTTAATAGGGAGTGGTGAGAAGATAAGGATGGCTTATTTAATACATCTAATTAAACTAATAATAAAAATGAAAAAAAAATCAAAAAGTAAAAACAAGTCTTTAATTTCTAATTTTCTCAATATATTAACGATGTGTTAATTCACTAAAGTGATCATTATTTAAAATTAAGACTATTTACATTAAAGAATTATCAACATTATAAGAATTATGTAAGATTATAGGATTATATCTATAGTTCTTATTTATAATAACTTGAAAATATTCCAATAATAATAGTTAATGCACTTCAGTTTATTTTCGTCAACTCATCAGATTATTTTTTGTCTAATTTCTTATCTTTAAGTGCTTCAACTATATTGCAAATCAATGAAGTACATAGAAGAAAAACTTTTTTTCTATGATTTTTTATCTTATTCCCATATGTTTAAAATTATTATTACAAGTTCTTACTCTAAAATAAAATATAATAATGAAATACAAGCAATTTTCTATTTACATAGGCATTTTGCACTTCTACTTAAGTAAAATTTCTTTGAAAACAGATTACTATATGTAATAAATACCATGTATAACTTTCCATTTAAGTAATGTTTTACATGATCTTAATAAAAATTCATTTATAACTTTAGTCTAAATCTTCTGAAATTATCTTTTCAAAAAAATATTAAATCCTAATTAAGCTTCAGGCTGTTATTTAAAAGAAATGAATTTTGTATTACAAGTTTTTAAGAGACTAACAATTTTTTTTCCAATAAAGATTGACCAAAAAATAAATTTCTGTTTTAAATAAAGGAATCAAAACACTTCACATATCAGCACTCCTCAATTTACATTTAAATCAGAATTTACATAAATACTTCTTAATGTTTATAAGTGCAAAAAATTGAAGTATAAGACAACACTGCTTTTAATTGTTTTTCTTATGTTTTGTGAACATCTCTTATGATTTACAGCAATGTTCATTTTCATTTGTAAGAAAGTTATTAGTCATATTATGAATGGCAAAGACTTATTTTTTTAGAATAAAAATTTATATTTTCAGACTTATAGATTATACACAGAAATTTTCAACTTTTATTACACTAGAAGAACTTGTCCTCTCTGTAAGATAGCTAGTAGTGTATGAACCAGTGTATTATATTTGATGCTATGTATAATACTATTTTTTTTCCCTAAATGTCTCAAAAATTTTGCTTCATCATGCAAGCCAAAGACGATTTTAATCTAAACCAAAGTGTTAGGATAGCAGACAGTATAGCACTTATTTTGTGTAGAATAATCTACAATTTAAATTTGATCTATAACTGTAATGATATTATCATAATGTAAAAATCAATCACTATAACATTCTTCATATAACAAGTATTTTAGTTTTTAGAAAAAAAATGAACTTTGTACAATTCATTTGTCGATTGAATTCTCAGGCAAATAATATAATCAAGCCCTGACTTAAGCACAGTAAGCAAGGATTGGCTTATATGTGAATAAGCTCTAAGATCAAATGATTCACTTGTTCCTTTAAAACTCTTACTTAAGACTGAATGCACTTAAAATTCATACAGTATAAATAAACAGAGCATGTGTGAAGATTTATTTCCTTACAAATAGTTAGAAAAGAAAGACTATATGATTGGAAGTGATACACATTGTTGGTTATACATAAGCTATACTTTACTTATTATAAACAAAGAAACAAAAGTAAAACAAAGTGAAATAATACTCTCAAAATTGAATAAGTTTCAAAATAATATAAATCCATACTTTAACTTTTTTTTTTTTTACTAATTTTTATTAATTACAAGGAAAAAAAAATCTGTAAAAATATGTCTAATTCAATATTTATAAATTTTAAGAAAGCATCTATGTATATGTATATATATATATTACAAGGAAAATGACAAAGAAATCAAGTCATATGTCACATGACCTAATTTAACAAGCTTGTATTACAAATGTTATATATCGAGCTCGCAAACAAGCTCTTAACAAGCTTTGCAGAATATCCCCAGACCATTTTCTGCTACTGGCTTCCTCAATGAGGTGCTAGGATATTCAAGCATTAGATTAAATATACCAGGACAAGTCCAGCACTTTATCCAATGGATAACTATTAAGTAAAAAATCTGAAGTTTTTGGACATTCATGTCTTCCAATCCAGCTATCTAACTTAAATAGCCATATAGGATGGAACCAAATTCAGATACAGCATATATTAATATAAAATCATCAAAGTCTTAATAGCAAAAAATAAAATTACAAACAAGTCATATGTCACATGACCTAATTTAACAAGTTCTATAACAAATGTTATATATAGAGCTTGCAAATAAGCTCTTAAGTTTTATAGAATATCCCCAATCCCAGACAGGTTTCTGCTACTGGTTTCCTCAGTGGTGCTAGGATATTCAAGCATCAGAATAAAAATACCAGAACAAGCCCAACACTTTATCTAATAGATAACTATTAAGTAGAAATCTAAAATTTTGGACATTCATGTCTTCCAATCCAGCTGACTTAAATAGCTATATAGGATTAAACCAAATTCAGATACACCATATACTAATAACTTTAGCAATATAAAATCACCAAAGCCTTAATAGCAAAAAATAAAAATTACAAAAAAATCAAGCCATATGTCACATGACTAATTTAACAAGCATGTATTACAAATGTTATATATAGAGAGAGCTCGCAAATAAGCTCTTAGTAAGCTTTGCAGAATATCCCAACCCCAGACTGTTTTCTGCTACTGGCTTCCTCAGTGAGGTGCTATGATATTAAATACCAGGACAAGCTCGCCCAGCACTTTATCTAATGGATAATTATTAAGTAGAAAATCTGAAATTTTCGGACATTCATATGTCTTCCAATCAGGCTACCTAATTTAAATAGCCATATGGAACTGAACCAAGTTCAGATATACCATATATTAATAACTTTAGCAATATAAAATGGCCAAAGCCTTAATAGCAAAAAATAAAATTACAAAGAAATCAAGTCATATGTCACATGATCTAATTTAACAAGCTTGTATTACAAATGTTATATATAGAGCTTGCAAATAAGCGCTTAACAAGCTTTGCAGAATATCCCCAATCCCAGACTGTTTTCTGCTACTGGCTTCCTCAGTGAGGTGCTAGAATATTCAAGAATTAGATTAAAAATATCAGAACAAGCCCAGCACTTTATCTAATGGATAACTATTAAAAAGAAAATCTGAAATGTTTGGACATTCATATGTCTTCCAATCCAGCTACCTAACTTAAATAACCACATGGGACTGAACCAAGTTCAGATACATCATACGTTAATAACTTTAGCAATGTAAAATTGCCAAATCCTTTTCGCTGGTGAAGCAGCCATATTGAATATTTAAAAAATTATGTTCAGCCACAAATTTTATCATAACTTAAGTTTGTATTATTCAAAAATGACATAATAAATGTTGCTTGAAACATGAAACACCAAAGAATGTAATTAAGCTGGAAAAAATATAGTAATTGATATTCAAAGTAATAAAAAAAATAAAACTTAATATTTCTAATAATTATTTTCATATTATTTCATAAATTCAAAATTATCATGCATACAACTTAAAATTATATTTTTGTTAGTAGGTTAGTGGATTCATCATAAAATTTCTAAAAAATTGGTATATAATAGCACTTACCTAAGGTAATCCATCACTTGAAAACTTCATAAAATAAATCATTAGTATCTTTCATTTTTCCTAGTAGCTCTTCAAAATGTATTACCATACATGGGTTTGCAATGAATATCATCCCTAATAACATCCCTTACAACAAGTAGTTAATATTGATCAATAATTAGTATAATTTGAATATTATAATAAAGAACTCCAATACAGTTTGTAATTTATTAAAAATTACTAAAATGGTCACTATATACAAAATAAAACAAAAAATGAATGAAATACTAAATTCATTATAGAATTAAGCTTGAGATTCATAAGTTAGTAGTTTAGAGTCAGTGCGATGTAGTATATTATTTATCCAATCTTTATAGATTTTGAGGGCTCATATTACTTTTAGTATGTTTTTATTATTAAAACGGAGACAAGACATTATAGAAAAATCTAAATCAGGTCATAATATTTTCAAAATATATTTATCTTTGTCTTATATCATCTAAGCGCACATCATACCAAAAAATGCAGATAATTCACAATATAAATTTACAATCATGAGTTATTTTTTTGATCAGCGTATATGTTAAGTTTCAATAATAATTTTGTATATTTTTTATCAAATATAAATTCAAATAATAATTAAAAAATAAATTCAAATAATAATTAAAAAATATATAAAAAATAAATATCATCGGCTCCCACTAATGTGTATTCCCATGTAATTTTCAGGGTGAATATTGTTCCATTAACAATGAAAAACCAGAGAAAGACAAAAAAATTCAAATTTACTTGATCACAAATATTACCATAAAATTTTTTTGTCCTAAAAAAATAAAACTTTCCTTTTCTAAAACTAGAAAGAAAGATAAAAACAAAGGTATAAAAAGTGCATGCGTAAGTTTCATAGATTTCCATTAATATTAAGCTGAAACCAAATGTTTATAATTTGAAAATTCATACCCGCATTATGCACTAAAAATGAAGAGACTAATAGCAAAAAATAAAATTACAAAGAATCAAGTCATGTTACATGATCTAATTTAACAAGCTTGTATTACAAATGTTATACATGGAGCTTACAAATAAGATCTTAACAAGCTTTGCAAAATATCCCCAATCCCAGACCGGTTTCTGCTACTGGCTTCCTCAGTGAGGTGCTAGGATATTCAAGCATTGGATTAAAAATACCAGGACAAGCCCAACCCTTTATCTAATGGATAACTATTAAATAGAAAATCTAAAATGTTCAGACATTCATATGACTTCTAATCCAGCTATCTAACTTCAATGGTTCCATCCCATTTGACTACTTAAGTTAGATAGCTGGAATGGAAGGCATATGAATGTCCAAAAATTTCAGATTTTCTACTTAATAGTTATCCATTAGATAAAGTGCTGGGTTTGTCCTGGTATTTTTAATCTAATGCTTGAATATCCTAGCACCTCACTGAGGAAGTCAGTAGTAGAAACTGGTCTGGGGTTGGAGATATTCTGAAAAGCTTGTTAAGAGCTTATTTGTGAAGTCTATATATAACATTTGTAATACAAGCTTGTTAAATTAGGTCATGTGACATATGACTTTATTTCTTTGTAATTTTATTTATGGCTATTAAGGCTTTGGCAATTCTATATTGCTAAAGTTAATAATATATGGTGTATCTGAACTTGGTTCCATCCCATATGGCTATTTAAGTTAGATAGCTGGATTGGAAGACATATGAATGTCCAAAAATTTCAGATTTTATACTTAATAGTTATTCATTAGATAAAGTGCTGGGCTTTTCTGGCATTTTTAATCTAATGCTTGAATATTCTAGCACCTCACTGAGGAAGCCAGTAGCAGAACCCGGTCTGGGGTTGGAAATATTCTGCAAAACTTGTTAAGAGTTTATTTGTGATCTCTCTATATAAAATATATACATATATATTAATACTTTTATTAAGCAGGTAAATAAACTACTACAATTAAATATATAGTGAAAAGAATATATAATCTTATCACATAGCAACTAAACCAAATATACATATCAAAATAATAACTCACATGTCAGACACCTATAAAATCATTTTTATAAACATGTATGTCCTTTTTCTTCTATAAATGTTAATTTATTAATTAAATAAGATATGATCCACTTCCATCCAACTTCCTATGCCATTATATGGTAAATCAAACACTTACATACAAAAGGAATTAAAATTTATATTAGCCAAGATCTTCACAAAGTATTAATCAAATCAGCTGACTTTCAAATACAATAAAAATGTAAATTTTAATAATTATAATACACATGTAAACTATAGCCATTAAATATGTAGTGCTGAGAATAAATTTTTTCATGAAGCAATTAAATTTGAATGAATATATAATAATTGTAATTCAAAGTCAAACCCTACAGAAATTTTTATAAACCTTGTAAACAATGCCACCTTTTTATGTATCATTTTTAATATATTAATTAGATTAAAATAAGACCAACTATTATGCTGTTATATGGTGATGTTCGAAAAATAGAGGATCATTTTTTATCTAATAAATTAAAGTGTTAAAAGAAAGAAGTTATTGAGTTTATTAAATCTGCCTTGTGAATTATTATTATGGTATGTGCATTGGGACTGTTGCTCAGTGATTAAATATACACACATATATGAAGAAATGAACTATGTGAGTAAATAAATAATGATTAATGAAGTAAATTTACTACACAAATTAGAAAAGATAACAGAACTTCATTTAGGCTCACTTTCTAGAGCAACATATCCAAAGAATATATACTCAGATATTTAATACAAGATAAAAAGTATTGATCAGAATCTAGGTAAGAACATTATAGCAATATACTGATTAATCACAATCCTTGATATTCTATTAATATTTAAAATAAGAATAATCTGCTGTTTATTTTTATATGCAATATCAAAAAAATCAGTAATGTATTATTCACTCAGCAGTGATATAGAATTAATTATATAACATATTCAATTATAATTGTAACATTAAAAAGCTGAAACTAAAAATATAAATTAGAGCACTGAAGCAATCTCTAGGAAACTCACTGTAAATTATACTAATTAGATGTTACATAACTAACTTCTGAATTGGAAATTATGATAATGTAATACTCACAATATTGACTTCAAAAAAATTTTCTTTATCAACTATGTCAAGCTCCTTTAAAAATCATTATGCACAATTCAAAATAACTAAAATTTTATGTAAAGGAAATTTTGCTTGTTTTTTTTTTTTGAAAGTATAAATTACATAATACATTACTATTATTAAATACAGTTACTTTATGTAGTCAACAACTACAAGTATAATAATATATTCTGATGAGATAAAAATTAAAATCAATTTCAATTTTTATAAATGGGATTAACTTATTATCTAAATAGAAAATATTTATGTATTTATTAATTATATGAAAGTAACACACTACTGTGTGTTACAGCTATTATTTTCAAATAAAATAAATAAAACTTGACAATGTTCCAGAGAGAAATTTTTGGAGAATGGTAACAGTACTTTAAATGACACACACACACATATATATATATATTTTTTTAAATGATCAAATTTCAACATTAAAATTTGTCAATAGTGTCTTTTATATAGAAAATTTAAAACAAAATTGAAACAGACAACTCTTAATACATCAACCTGGCATTCCTTATTGGAACCTTATGGAGAATTTTCTTTACAAAATCACATGAACAACAACTCTCTAACAACTCCACCCAATGGACATTAACACTGCATTACAATATATTTTTATTTATTACCTGAATCTTAAATCACATATTGTAATCCGAATTGGCATTTTTTTTTAAAAAAAAGGTCATCGAGAAACACAAATGTCTGCAAAGTTACTATAGTAAAACCATATCAATTAGAAATATAATTTCCTTATTTTGGTGTTTGAAAGAAAAATATATAGAAGTGGATTGTAATATTAAAAAATATAAGATAGGAAAGTATTTTAAAAGCACATCTTTATTTAGATTTATTGAAATACATTAATCATAGTTTATTGATTCATAATAGCAAATTACAAAATAAGCTTTATAAGTAGTATGATAATGGAGAAGATTGTATTCTAAAGAAATGTAATCAGATAATAAAAAAACGATTGTTTTGCAGTAAAAAATTATAAGAAAATGATAATAATTTTGTAAATATATCTAACATTAAATTTACAAATGAGCAAGCATATATTTTAAATAAAAGGATTAAATATACTTCTGTGGATAGATATTCAAAAAACAATTGTGTGCAAGCTGCAAATATTAAGAATAGTTTGAAAGTACAATTACAATCAAAATTAATGTCATCAATAAAAAGCATAAATGTAAAAATGAATGGAAGAAATCTGTCATGAGACAAATTATGGAAGATAAATGAGGACTTAATAGTAAAAAGTGAAGATAAAGGGTAAAGATTTATTTTAAATGAAATGGACTACGATAGAAAAATAAAGATATTATAAAACAGGCATATCAAAAATAAAGATCCAGGAAATAGAATTACAACAAAATATAAGATTTTATTAAATTGTATGAAGCAGTTAATTAATGGCAAGGAATATAGATTTTTTGTATCCTACAACCATTAAACATTCACGTATATTTGGAAAGGTTAAATCACATAAAGATGGTATTCCAGTAAGAATATTAGACTTCAATGTAGATTTGTGATATAATAATAAATAAATAAATTTATATAAAATGCTTTTATCAACCCTGCCCTAAAAAAAATTGTATTTAACCACAATTGGGGTTTTTAGAATTAACTTGAAATTAAATCTAAAAACCTCAATTGTGGCTGAACAAAGAATTTTTTTTTTCTTTTAAGTCAATAAAAGTATTCAATATATATAAAAAAATTATCTCCATTAGTTTTAAGTTTTTAGTATTGGCACAATAAATGAAATATCATTAGATATTTCTGCTACAAGTTCAAATGTATATCCCTTACATATATATTTAATATGTATACATAATATGTGTATATAAGTGATTAAAAATATTCTTTTAAGTGAAAAATATTTAGCATTTTTACTTTGATTGGAATTTTTTTTTTAAAAAAATGCTTATCAAAACTATATTGTAAATAAACTTTATATATAATTTTACTTTAAATCAATTTCAGTGTATATGCAGCACTAGATATCTGCAGTAAATTAATTTGTATACTCTTTATGTATATATCATATTTAGTATAAGTACATAACTATATGTATAAGAAATCAGTAAGAGGCAAAACTCTCCATACACTAGTGATCATGTGTGTTTGGTGGCTAAATCAGTAATTTTGTTTAAAATTGATGACCTTTTTTTCAACTAATTATTTTGAACTTAAACGTATTACATATCAATTTTAAAATATTATAAAATTGAAAAATTGTTTATACCATCTTCTCACAAGCTTTATTTAAAACAGATCAAAGTTCTGAGAATAGTTTTTAACTGTGATGTGAAATTATTGAATATTTTTAATACTTCCCCAACCTGTTCCATATCTAAGAAACTAGGTGACCTACCGAAAAGATGAGTCATATGTGGATAACCCTGGTATTACTTAATTATACACCAGATTTCAAATAATTCTATTGAATTTAAATAACCTCAATTTTAAAATTTCATTCTAACTTGAAAAAAATCAAAACTTAAACCCAATTTTTTAACATCAATAAAAGTATTTAAAAAGATTCTGACTGCAATAGGTTTTGGTAAATGCTATATAAGGGATTCAGAAGCATTTATAGATAAATTAATGTAAAGTTAAAATAAAAATGGAATAATTGTTTCATTTGACATAGAAAAAATGTATCAGAGTATAGTAGGGAAAATCAATAGGTAATACAATTGCTTTGTATTTTAAATATAAGAAATAATTTTGAAATATAACAAAGAGATTATGAGTTGTTCTATTAGTGGGACTTTATCATATTGACTATAAAGAGGAAAATGTAATTGATAAGTATATAAAAATAAAGAAATTATAGAATATAGATATGTTGATATAATTGTAATAGATAATAGTACAAGTATTATTAATGCATTTACAAAATTGAACAATAATAAATACAATATTAAATTTACAATGAAAAAAGACAATATTTAGACATTTTTTTAAAAGGAATTTATGGTGAAATACTTATAAATATCATATTAAAAATGAAAAAAAAGAAGTATAATTGATCCAAATTCATATCAATCATGGTTTCAAAAAGTAGCAGCTTTGAAAGATTTAAGTTAAAAAATGATAGGCTAACAATGAATGCAGAAAAAACATTTAATCAGAAATTGGAAGTTAAAAATGATTGTTAGTATGGGCTATAAAAGATATTTAAAAATTTTCCAAAATAAATGTGTATATAAATAGGAAGTAGGTTTCATTTCCATATTCAGGGCATTTATATAAAATACTGATAAAAGTTACCTGATATTAAAATCTTTTGAGAAATAAATTTGTAATTCAAAAAAATGAGTAAGATTAAAAATATGATTGGTTTATAAAATTAGTTGCGACTATTGCAATATGATATATATGTCAGACAAGAAAGACTACCATTGAAAGAGATGAGCATAATAGGGCCAATTAATAGAAAGAATATAAGATCAGAACCATATTTACATTTTTTGGAGGCTGGATATAGAACGAATTGTGAAAAAAAATATTCATAAAATATGTTAAAAATTTCAAGGAAAAGAATGTTATGAAATTTTGTATATTCAAGAAAGGTTCAGCACAATTAGGGGTGAAATAGTCATAATTAGATTATTGGAATTTTTAGTTATAATATATATATTAGATTGTTTTGTAAATATATTTTAAAATGTTATATATAGAGCTCGCAAAATAAGCTCTTAACAAGCTCTATATATAACATTTGTAAATACAAGCTTATTAAATTAGGTCATGTGACATCTGACTTGATTTTTTTTTTTTCATATATATGTTTAAAAAAGGTAATAAGTTTAATCATTTTTATGTTCATGTATGCATTTTACTAATTATATTTATAGCAATGCAATGTAAATAATGTTCACTGGGTAGAATTGCTGAAGAGTAGTTGGTTATATGATTTTGTAAAAAGAAACATCTTGATAATGTTCCAATAAGAAATAAAAACTGAGTTGATGTAGTAAATAAATTTATTTATAGCAAGTTATTTCAATTTTGTTTTAAATTGATTATTTTATTTTTTATATACATGTAAACACCAAATTTACCAATATAAAAATTCCAAAATCAAATGAAATTTTTGGCTATAACTTTTTCATTAGTTATGCCCCAAGTTTAGTTTTTTTTTTTTTGCCTTATCACTTAGACATTATAATTCAAATTAATAACATAGAATTCCATTTATTTAATCACAACTACATATGATATTAATAAATCATTTTTAAACTCCGTCTGATATTAGAAATGAATAATGATTATATTATAAAGCAATTTTCTGTTTCAGATTTTTTTACATACAAAAAAATAAACATGATGTGTGGCAATTACAAAAGGTATATGAAATTATTTTTAAATAAACTGCAAAAAATAATTACAAAATAACAAAACACAGTTTTATAATTAAAAAAAAATATATTTTAAAATAATAAAATATACACAAAATTTATCTATGAATAAATAAGTTATTACATATCTACAAGTATACAAACATTATCAAATCAAAGAATTGCAGGCATACAAGCAAAGTTTGAAGCAATTGAATTAAATTTTCAAGCTTTTTGTACTGTTGCTTCTAAAGTCTCACTTTATTGAATGAATTTATTGACATGGCATTAAAAAATATAAAAATGATAAAAAATAAAAAAAATATGTTGATGCTGCCTTAATTTTTGTCTTTAGTATCCAGGCATCAACAATAGAATGCAAAATCCACCAAAATCATAGTTACTTTAATCAAATAAAAAATTGTGCGTAATAATCCCTCTATGATATGTACATGCAAATATGCCTATTGGTTATTAAAAAAAAAGTTGAATTTAAAATTATTTTTGACTCCTGTATAGTGCTAAAATACAACAACACTTAAAGATAAATATATTTTTCCATTAGACTAATCTAATCTTTAAAATTTTTTGAATCCCCTACCATTTCCTGCTCATCAAATTTTTTGAAAACATCATGGAAGTAGTGGTAAATTTTCAATTTGCATAACATGAAATTTTTTACAAAGACAAGCATCAAATATTAACATGGAAACTTTAGTTCTGAAAGTGATCATTTTTTATACTAGTATTTATGTAAGCAAACTTAAAAGTAAACAAATTAATAAAACAAATGCAAATTATAATCATTAAAATTTGTTGCCCTTTCCAAACAAAAAAATAAAAAACAGTTTAATATTATTAAAAATAATCTTATTTACATTTTTGTCCCTATAAAAATATAATAAAAGTGAACAAATATAAATTCATGCATATACATATATAACTGCCTCTATATATACATATACATAAGCTTATTAAAAAATTGACAAACAGACATTTAATTTAGTTGCAATATTTTTCATTTTATAAACTTCAGCATAAATTTAAAACTATAAAGTTCAAGTCTAAATAATTATAGCCTGCCTACAGAGGGCACTACATAAAAAATAAGCATGGACTAATACAACTTTTCATTAAACTTTGCAACTAACAAAACAGATCAGAATTGCTAAAATTCAAGCAATCAGAGATAGTTATCTAAATCTATATTTTAAAACTGTTTTTATAAATAAATTTCTTATGATTAGATTATTTTATTTTATTCTAATCAGATGTGGATATCTTTTGCAAAATTCTAAAAATAATTTTTTTTTGTTTGAAAAAAATGGATTTAATTTAAAATAATGACACTCAACATGAAAAATAACAATAAACTGTTTCTTTAGAGATTATCCTTGTAATTATTTAACTTTATCTTAAATTGTATAAATGTACATTTTAAACAAAAAATAAAGAACATCTACATCAAGATTTCTGAATTCATTGTGAATATTGTATTTAATGATTTTTAAATAAAATACTATTTTTAATATGAAAAATATAAAACAAATAAAAACTAATATCAAAATTATAACGAATTATTTCTGAAAAAATACTGAACAACTTTTATAATGAAAAAAGAATATTAATAAATTGTAATGAATTTTCATTGATGAAAAATACTCAAAAAAAAATTATTTTAGGTAACCAATAAATATATATATATATATAAAGAGTTCTCAAAGATGTTAAAAAAACTCAATGAAGTATTTTAATAAAAAATTTAAAACAGCATTTATATTTAAATGAAGATAATATACTATATCTTATTTAAAACTCCCACAAAACATATATATATATTAATTCTTGTTTCAATTTATCCTACAATCATTTGACAATCATATTTGAAAAAAATGTAGACATTATTTTGTAACCTTTTCATATTTATGAATATAAAGCAATAAAAAATGTACATATATAAAATTAACACTGGCTGCCCTTTCTACTCTTAATTTTATTTCCAGAATTATTCAGTTGTAAAATAACAATAAACCTCATGAAATGTGGTTTTTAAATTAACAACGAACATTAAAATTCAATTAACACAGTCTTTTTTTCTTTTTAATCTTAAACATTGCTTTAAAAATAATAGTACATTAGTACTTTTTTTTTTCAAATATATTTATAAAATTCTAAATATATATATATGCACATAAAACTGTGCTGTGATTTCTAGGATAACAGAAGAGTAAAGAAATACTGTATTTCTAAATAAATATATCTATATTTGAATTAAAAATAAATTGAATTGTTTTAAACTATTTTTTTTTAGTTAAAATGTCAATAATAAAATTTTAAAAACATTTAAATGGTTTTACAAAAGTAAAGGATTGCCCACATTTTCTTAGAAACAAAATTGAACCATTCAAATTTTATTTAAATATATTCAAAAAATTGAATTATTTAAAACATTTCCATACTTTTCTATTATTGCATCAGAAATAATAATAATAATAAAAAAATAACAATAATAGTAAGTTAAAAAAAGATTCTAGTTATTTAATGGTAATTAGTTACTCAAATAATATACAGTATATGAAATTGCTTGTGTGCTAATTTTCATAGCAAAAACAAAGTGAGAAAATACTTTTAAAAATAATTATTTCAGTTTACCTATAAATAAACTTTATCATTTTAAAAACTACTATTTTCTTTTAAAGAGTTTAGTGATGCAATGATTAGTGTATCCCTTGTCCCCAATCTAAGATTTAAATATAGTTCATATTTGGAAATGTTGAGAATTTAAAAACTTACAAGTTTTTCCAAATAAGTATCTTATAAACATCTCAATATCCACCAATTTTTGGTCAGCTAATAGATATCTAGTTATTCTTAGCTTCAGAGTAAAAAAAAAAAAATGAAAATGTATTAATTTGCAGCTTACTAAACCTGATAAGTAATGTGTTCACCTTAGAGTTCCTCTTAGTATAAAATGCTAAAATATTGGCTTGCAGAAAATTATTTTTTATTGTCTTTTAATTATATTAATAGTACAAAGTAAATATCTTAGTCTGTAGATGAATTACATTATTTTATGTTATTTACTATATTTGATAAATTTAACACTATATTTTTATTAGAGTATTTAACAATATATTACCATTCTATTTCAATAATACAGACACATAGTTAAAAATTTATGTGAAGGTACATTATGATAAAAAAAATCTAGTCAACCAGTATAGAGATAATGATAATGTTCTAAATAATAAATGCAATGGGCAAAGAGGAAGATCAATACATATAAATCAGTTCCCTAGTAACTATGGATGCTCATGTGCTTCCCTGTGTACTAGATATCTATAATATTAAACAAGAAATGAGCACCTTACTTGTGTGACTATCCACAATCCACTATATTTGGAATCTTAATACACTAAACAGAATATTTTATCATCACTTGAATTATCAAAAATATCCACCCCTTTTATATACTTTATATTAATCAGGTTGAATCACACTGACTACTATTTCTTTTGTACATATATTCTAATAATGTGGCACAATCAGAATAAAAGATTAATATAATTTTAAAATGTAATATTTAATGCAGATTATTAAAGAGATAACTATTAATAATAATTTGATACATAAAAATGATTAATTGATGAAATTAATAATAATTTTAATATATATCAAGTCAATGGATATGCAATAGTAGATAACTTAAAAATACATGAAACAATTCTAAATCAATTTTGGTTAAGATTAATATGAATTGTAGAATTCCTTTCAGTTTTAAATCTTTGCTTTTTACTATGCATTTTCATTTTATTTTTAATAACTTGAATATAATTCATTTTATTTTATTTGAATGGAATAAACATGAAATCACATTCATAGGATATTAAATCAAATAGATATCTATCTAATTGTAAAAAAATAAATTCAATTTTATCTGTATACATATACATAGGTATACATCATGTAATAATCCAAAAAAATATATTTCAAAATTGATTCAATATTAACACAAGTTAAACATTTAAAATAAATAATTTTAAAAAAGTACAATTCTATTTTAAATGAAATAATGGCATATTTAAATAAAATATGGTCAGATTTTACTTGAGATTTAAGTTTGTTCTACAGTGTAATGAGAACTCTTCTTACATTGTATATTTACATCCAAATTCAATGAAAGTTACTTTTATATTTTCTATCTAGCATAAAAATATGCTTTTTTATAGCGTTAATCAGTCCTTTTTCTAGCATAAAAAAGTTCTTAAATGATGCAAATAGATTATATTAAGGCAATTAAGTGATGGGCATTATCTATAAGACCGTTCTAAGATGGTTCTTCAAATAAGTTTTTTACTCTTCCATAATTAAATATTTAGCAACATTTGTTCCGTTCTCTCTCTTTCCCACTTATTGATATGATTTAAGTTTTTATATATTTCTTTGGAAAATACACCTGGGTCTCTTTTTACGAGGACTTATTTAACACGATTTTGAAGTTACGCGATTCAAGTTTCACCGGAAGTCGACCTCCGATAACGCGCTATTACTTTAAATAATAAATTTCGCACACTTACGTTATATTGAAAGTAATAGCACATTATTAGAATTCGACTTTCATCTTAGTAATTTCAATATTTTTCAGTGCTTTATAATAGTAAGATTTTATGCAATAATAAAATTAAAATCATGATTTCCACATTTTATATATACACACATTAAATTTTACAAGATTATAATGTAAATTTGTTCAAACATTGTGCATGTTAATTTTGTATTTTAAATCACATTCTGTTTTTGTTTTTTAAAAAAGAACTTAATCAATTATTATTTTATTAATGACACTAATCATTAACGTGCTCTTAAATTCCAATGAGAGCTAAATGGTTGTATGTCTGGATATTGCGAGCTTCATAAAGAATTAATAAAATCGTCTCAAAGATTAATTACGTTGTCACCAGAAAACCATTGATACAACATGAGTGTGAAGTTGGCGTTAGTTGTATTTTCTCTTGTGAATAATTTGATTTTTTTACCAGTTTACAAACTAACGTGTGTTTCGGCAAATAGCAATAATTAAAACGTGTATAAAAAAATGTAAATTACTGTACTGTAAATTATGCATAAAAATATATTATTTTGAATAAAATTAAATATTATAGTTAAAAAAAGTTTGTCTTGTATCAAATTTAAATTTTTTTATTAGTCATATTTTATTTCCTTATTTTATTTTTTTTTGTGTGCGAATTTTAAAGTAATTTTACATTGGTGCTTTGCTTTTATGCGAATTTTGAAAAATCAGACCGCATCCCCCCTTTTTCAATATAAGTTACGTCTATTTTTACGCAATTTTGTTTGCGCGCGTTTTCTGAGGAACCTATCTATCGCGTAAAACGAGACCCAGGTGTAGTTAACGAATACAATAGTACATTCATAATGTGTTTACAAATATAATACAGATTGTACCAAGCAATAGGATAATAATCGCCATTAATAAATATGTTTCAATAGTCTTTTTCAGGTTTTTACACTTTAATTAAGTTTTCCAAATACTGATATTCTACATAACTAAAATCTATTTAATTACATTGTTTAGGAATACAATTTTTTTTTCAATTACCAAATAAACGTGTACATTTAATTAATAGTCTTCATCAGAGCTTTTTCAAACCTCCTCTGCTGAAAAAGCTCTGAAGAAGACTGCTGGACAGTCGAAACTGTAAGAAAAATGAAGTTTTTTAAGAAAATTTGTTTGCATTGAAGTGTATATGAAAGAAATTATTATAAGCAAAATATATATGAATATATAAAGATATGCAAAGAAAGTAAAAGAGAAGAATAAGAGTATATACTTTTAATTAATATGAACCTTACATATATTATTCAGAAATATTTGGGTAACGTTATTTTTTTATTTATTGTTTGATTTGCAAAATTTTAATCAAAAATTCATTTTACTTTTTTTTCTTTTAATATAAATATTATATTCCATTCAAGCATATTTACACAATATATAGATAATACATACATTGAGAATATATATACACAATTCAATATAAATTTGCAAATATTTAGATCTATTTTAGTATTATAATAAGAAATCAAAATTTGATTAGTTTTGTTTACCAATGCCTTTTTTTTTTTTTTTGAAGAGAAGAATGCAGCAACTTATAAGTTTTAAAAACTTCTAAAATTAAAAAAAAAAGTTAGTTTTTATAAGTTTATTAGATAGATATGGTACATAAACACTCTTGTGCAGTATTAGAGAATTTTAAAAATGGATTATCATAAAACAATGGATATTTCAATATTTTTACATAAAAGGGATAAAAATTATAAACAATTTTTAAAAACAATCACGCAATAAATGTAGCTTTTCTTATATATGCTCTTCTATATAATTGGATATTTCATTATAAAGATGCCATCTGGATAAACCTTCAAATAATTATTAGAGATCAATCAGATTTTGAAATTAATGTTCACAACTGATGTGTCTTCTATATATCCTAGACATTATTCAATATAATCAGTTATTAATATTCACAAAGTGTTTAAAGACAACTCTCAAATAGTTTGATACATCATCTTCAAACAAAATAGCAAGAAATGGCAAGCCAATATTGTACTTTTGATCAACTCTAAATAAAAATAGTGAATTATAATTTGCTGTTTTCCAAGTCTAAATTTAACAAGAATGGTATTATTATTTCTGAAACTCCTTCAAAATTTTGATATCTGATGAAAATATTTTTTCATTCTTCATTCCATAAATGACTTTCTCTTTATTGTTGCGAACACAGTTTTGGGATGAGTTAAGCTACTATTAAATTTGACTAATAGAGACATTGCTAAACTTTGGGAATTAATGTTCTAATTTAATTTTTGGTATTATATGATGCATTTCAAATTTTTCTTTTTTCTTTGGCCTCTGCAATCTTAATTGTATTAATCACTTCTACATGAATACTTTCTAGAATCCATTGTTATCAACATTGAGACAGAATAGTCAATAGTGGTCATTTAAATACTAATATAAAGATTAACTAACATCTTTCTTAAAATTATTTAAATATCAATAATTGTCACTTTTAGTGCCTTCATATAATTTTCTTATTATTAATGTTCCTGTTTTTAATTTATAAACTAAGATAAATCACGGAATGTTATTTTCATTAGATTTCAAAATATAAATAAGAAAAACTAATTTGTATATCAAATATTACAAATTTTTATTAGTTTTAATGTTTTGTAAAGAATACATTCATTTGAAAATTTCATTAAATTTGGATAAATATTTTAAATGCGTTTCTTTTACTGACCACCAGATGGTAAATATGACTATAAATACATAGTTATAGGGGATATGAATGGACATATTGAAGAAATTGATGATGTAGATAATAAGAATGGACAGTTTTTGACGAAATTTTGTCAGAGGGTAAATTTGAGCATTGGAAATTTATCAAATATTTATGAGGGACAATACACATGGTCTAGAAATAATATATTCCATACAATAGATTATGTATTGATAGAGAAAGAGGGAATGAATAAAGTACGGAAAATTAAGGTGTTTGATAATGAAGAGAGTATGTAATAGTGATCATAATTTCTTTGTAATAGAAATGGTTAGTAATGTGATGGAGAATAGAAATAAAAGTAAAAACAAAAGTAAAAGATGTGGATGGATAGTGAATGTTAAGAATAAGTTAGAAGAGTATAAAATAAAAGTTGAAGAAACCATGGAAAAGTTGGTTGGGGATGAGTATAAGGACTGGTGTGATGAAATAGAAAAAGTGGCAAATAGGGTTTTAGATGAAAATATTCAGAAGAATAAAAGTAATAAAAAAATGAGTTAGTAAAAGTGTAAAAGAGAGAGAGAAAGCATGCAGAGAATATAAGTGTGCTATTAAGAACAAAGAAAGTGAAAAAGATATTAATGCTAAATGGGAGTACTTAGAAAAGAAGTTGGCTAAAGTAGATAATTATAGAGAATGAAATTGAATACTAAATTGTTGGAGGATATTAATAAAAGTGGAAGAGATGGGAGTAAAAAATTTTGGAATTACATTAAAAGAAGAAATGTAGGGGAGAGAAAGTGTTACTAGATGATGAGGGAATAGAGTGTAGCTCTAGAGAAGAATTAGAGAGAATCTTAAATAAATATGTAATGGATATAGAAAACTTGTTAGATGTGAAGAACAGAGTGGTAGAAAACATAAAAGCATATAGGAATGGGAATATTAGGTTTACGAAATTGAACTGAATGAGGCAGGGAAAAAATTGAAAAGTGGAAAGGCAAGAGGTTTAGATGGATGGGCAGCAGAGATGGTAATGAATTTAGGGCATAGGGCAAAAGTAAAGCTATTATTATGTTTTAATAAGATGGCACAGAAGTTTTTCTGGATAGTTGGAGTAATACAAGAGTAAAATTATTATTTAAAGGAAAAGGTAAGGATCATAGAAAGTTAAACATTTATAGACTGATAGCAGTAACATCAGTTTTAAACATCACATGATCACCATTTCTTATGCTTGCTTATACCTGTTATTAACATCAGTTGTATATAGTTTTCTCATATATGGTGGCTGGAAGAGTTGCAAAATGGAAGAAAATAATGTAGTAGGGGAAATGCAAGGAGGTTTTAGATCAGATAGGCATATAGGAGATAGTTTATTTGTAGTTACACAACTTATGGATATAAGTAGGTGGAATTCAGGTATAGTTATATATAAGTTTTATAGATATAGAGAAGGCATATGATAGAGTAAATAGAAATAGATTATGGGTAAGTTTAGAAATTTGGGAATGGATGAAGCTAGTGAATATTATTAAGAAATTATATGAAAATAATTACTATACATATCAATTAGGCAATATAGAATCATTAAAAAATGGGGGGGGGGGGACTAAGACAAGGATGCCCTATGTTACCTATTTTGTTTTTGTTGTATTTGAGTGAAATGGAGAGAGTAATAGAAAGACTAGGAAGAGGGCTACCGATACTGTTAATAGGTGGCAAGGGAGTATATACTTTGTCGGGTCTTTTTTTTTGCAGATGATGTCTTTTTGTGTGCGGAAAGAAGATATGGAAGTTATGCTGAGAATATGTGCAAGAGTAGGTAAAGAGATGGGGATTAAATTTAGTGGAAAAAAATCAAATATAATGATTATTGGCGGATATAAAGTTAAATGTGGTGAATAGTTATAGTTATTTGGGAATCATCTTAAGTAATAAAAAAAATTGCTTGGATGAATGGGAGAAAAAATTGGTAAATGAAGCAAAGAAAAGAAAGGGATTGATAAAGAAATTAAGTGTTTTCATGTAATAAATATGATAAACGGGTATTAGATTACTTAGAAAAAGTACAAAGGAAGTAGGAAGACATGCATTAGATGCAGATGTGTGGACAGCAAAGGAGGCAATTCAAGGAGAAATGGGATGGTCAAGTTTTTATACGAGAGATGCAAAAAAGCAAAATGAAAATGTTCATTAGCTTGCAATTTATGGATAATAAAAGAATAGCCAAAATAGTATTTAATTGGGTTACAAGTAAAGGACAGGCAACAAATTGGTTGAGAAAGGTAATAATGCTTTATGCAAAAGATTTGGATAAAGAATTTATATCAGTATACTTGTACAAAAGGTAGGATGATTGTGATTGTTGAGTGCTATAGTGGTAAGGAATGGGATAGAATAGATGCATTAATAGGGAGTTGAAGAGATGGAGAACTAGTATGGAGAGTAAAAAGAGTTTAAGTACATATAGAAGTAAACGGAACATTGGGTGAGAGTTAATTTATGATAATAGCAAGGAAAGTAGTTTATTCTTTAAGGCTTGAATGGGATCTTTAGCAACAAGGGAATATACACATAAATGGAAAAATATGGGTGATTTAGTCTGCAAGTTGTGTAAAGGAAGGCATAGAAAATACTAGGCATCTGTTAATTCAATGTAAATGCTTGAAGCAGAAAGGTATAAATAATGATGTTATGGAAGAATAAATATGAACAAAGTGATTATACAGAAAGTGGGATATTGGTTTTTATGCTGGGTTTGGGAAAAGATAAAGGGGGATTTAGATATGAAGGCAATGGAGTTGACAAAGATTATGTTGTAGAAATGGGATGGAGCAGATTATGAGAAAACTTAGAGTGGGAAATGGAAAGGGAAGGTAAAGTGGCTAACGGGTTTCTCTGGGCATAGTTGCTGAGAGATTCCCGACTCAGTATAAGAAGAAGTTATAGTGCATCACATCACATATATTGAGTGTATGCACCCATAAATCCTGGTCTCATAAAAAAATAAGTATTATTCTTTATGAACTTGTAATATATTTTCTTCAAGACAACAATTATATTGCATATTTCGGAACTTATCTAATAAGAAATAGTTAAAAAATTTTACTCTTATGATCCTGACAAACTATGGCTTGGTTTTAAAAGAAAAATTTATATTGGTTGATGTTTTAGAACAAGTATTATATAATTACACAACAAGAAATGTATCAACTTAAACATGTTCTTATGAAATAATTTTTCATGCAAGAATGGAGTTTCCTAGAATAAATGTTATATTTTCTCCATTTTTGAGTTATAAATATAAAATATTATAGTTTTTCCATATGTAAATTTTTGATTTAGTCAATTTTTTAATGTTGGTTGTATTTAATTATTTACAATTTGTTCTGCATTTCATCTGGGTAGTGATCGATGGAGTTTAAAATTTAAATACTTGATATGATCACTGGCTTACATATTTTAATTTACAAGATGCAATTTGTATAATATTTACCCAATTTAGAAAGCTTATCAATATGAATCATGTGGTTTGTTTTTTATATAATCTGTTAAATTATAAAATATATATGTATAACTGAATTTTTTTTTAAAAAATGAATGTGAACATGTTCATTCCAGAAAAAAATCAACAAAAGCCAAGTGAATTTTATTATCACTATACAAAATAATTCATAAAACACAAACAACTTGCTAAAATAACTTTTCATTCAATTTATAGTAATAAATCTTTTTTTTTGAAAAGCCATCAGCATTTTACTTATCTGTGTAACTCTCCATTATGTTCTATCTTCAGCCACAACTTTCTATTAAAAGAAATTAATTTTACATTTTTTTGAAGCATTTTTGAGATAAACTTTGTAATGTAAACAGGAAATGCCTCTTTCAGGACAGCCATATTCAAATTTATTTTAAAACATTTTTTAGGAAGTCTGTTAGATTTCATTTTCTTCTTATGCCCAATCCGATGACTAATTGATATGTTCTTCAGCTATATTAACTACACTAGCTCAATGCAATTTCTAAACCTTCCCAAAAATCAAGCTATGCTCAAAGCAATGTATTTTTTGTAGGTTGAAGATAAAAAATCATAATTTCCACTGTGACATTGCTTTCTTTGTATCAATTTAAAAGACAGCTTATTACTTTGAACATAAAAATAATTGATTTTCTTAATTTGAAAAATAAAAAATTTTTATATATATATTTAAAACAAAAAAAAAATTTTTTAATTCATTCTCTATGTGTGTATATGTTTCTGGGTAAAGTTAAATTATACAGCATTAAATAAGAGAAAATATAGCAGAGAGATAAACATCAAACATCTATGCACTTTACTCCATTGATAAATGTTGCATTAAACGAATACAATACATTGATGTTAGTTTATCCTTCTAACTATACTTTATGTTACATTTACCCAGCCATACAAACCAATAATTCTTTAAGAAATCACAAGGAATATTAATTCCAAAAATACAGAGATAAACAGTAGTTAATGAAACATATAACCTAAATACATTTTCGGTACCAGCATGTTTGTCAAAACCAAGTCGACAAAGGTGCTTAGGACTGAAAATGCATTTAGGTTATGTATTTCTGGAAATTAACATTTCTTGTGATTACATTTATTTTTTTGTGACGGAAACCCCCTCCCCCACCCAATTCTACACGTATAACTCATTTCTTGTCAGATATTAAAAAAAAAAAAATTAGATACACAGTATTTTTTAAAATGTTATCCTTACTATTATTTAAAACATAAATAATATAGAAAACAGACTGTGTTAACTAGTATTCATAAAATTTCCATTTTAGTGCAATCTTTATATACATAACCAGAATTAATTATACAATCCCATAGTGAAAGTGATTTGCTGATATTAATTTATGGTGGATGTAAAATACAATATCATTAACAAAAAATATCCATAATTTATTGTAGGTTTAAGTTTGATATCAGAAGTTTAAAACAACAACAATTAAAAACAAGCTGCATTAAACTAATAGAGGAATTCTTATTGCTTCATTCCTGTAGATTTTCATCCTTGAATCCATTAAAAGCTCTAAGAAAAAGAGTAAAAAAGAAAATACTCCCATTAAAATAAATATAAAAGCAATGCAAATGCAGGAATTATATAAATGTGCAGATATATAGTTAAAAATATTTTAATATTTCAAAAAAAATATAATATTAATACAAACGTTTTATTAAAAAAAAAAAAAGACCATTAATATATATATATTGTGTTTTAAATTCCCTCTTTATATAATGTAATTGATTTTAAACCAACTTTTATTTGTTCAAAAAGAATAAATTATATACATATTATAATTGCTTGAACTTAGACAAGCATAGTAGTTCTAAATTACAAGTTAACTTAACCTCAAATAAAAGGAAGACCACACTTTTTAAAGTAACAAAATAAAAGTAGTTAAAATAAATAAGATTTTCTTGATTAGTGATTATTTGCGAAAAAATAAAAAAAAAAAAAACTGAAATCTAGAAATAAAAAATGGTAATTTATATTTTAACTGGGATATATAAATAAATATATATATTAAACATTAAATACATGGATGAGTTAATATATTTAAATAATTTTATATCTTCCTATAGGGAACAGAAAGGAGAATATGGGCATATAAGTAATAAATATATATAATCAAAGTTGAATAAAATAAATATAAGTTTCCAAAAATCGGAAACAAATTTTTATACTAATAAAAAATTGTTTTTGTTTTTTTTTTGTAAATCCATTAAACTGTTTAACATTTGATGTGGTAATCAGATGTTGACTGAAAACAGCTGATTAGTGGAAATTATCAAATAAAAGTAAAACAAGAACAAAGAAAAACAAGACAAAAGAAACTGGAATTGAGAGTGATAATCATATATATATATATATAAGAAAAAATGTTGGCAGAGAGTCAAAACGCATATAAGAGCATCATGAAACTAAAAAAAAGTAATCCTCTTAATAAGTGTAAAGATTAGAAATTATAATATTTGTCTCTCACTACAATAATTTAATGACAGTTATTTCTTTTCAAAATTAACAAAAAAATACTTTTCAATGCTAAATTAAACATACTATAATGATTTCTGGAGGATACAAATTATCAAAGCCATGTGCTAAACCACTAGAAGTGCACCAGCTGTATCCTGAACTATGTAGCTTATCCACTCATGAAACAATGCCTGTTGCATTTCCAGAGTTGGTGATGCTTTAATATATACATCTTGCCTGTCCATAATGTGTTTACTCATTCCCCACAATTATCAAGGTCCCAACAAAATAAAAGATTACCGACAAATAAAAAAATAAAATTTAACAAAGAAATCAATGCTGATCAACTATTGTCTAATTAAGACCAAAGATAAATACAATATAGAACAAATGCAAAATTACAGACTGCAATATTATAAGTATACTTATGATTAAAAATAATCTTAGTAAATTATCAAAAAAAAACATGGTAAGATCTTTTACGTTATATATATATATAATTAATAAAACAAGACACAAATTGTGTAACTTGCTTTTAAGCTTGTTTTAAAATGTTCACAAGATGGAGCTTACCACTAACTCCAAAACAAGCTTTAATAATAAGTGCCGAAAGAGAAAGAATTCAAAATCTCTACCGAAAAATCCTCATCCCCAATTGGTAGAGATTTTGAATTCTTTCTCTTTCAGCACTTATAATTAAAGCTTGTTTTGGTGCTAGTGGTGAGCTCCATCTAGTGAACATTTTAGAACAAGCTTAAAAGCAAGTTACACAATTTGTGACTTGTTTTATTAATTATTATAAGTGTACCCTTGATGGTTTTTATGATGTATTGTTGCTGTGGCTATTAATATATGGTAAAACTGAACTGAGTTCAGACTCATATAGCTATCTGGTTTGGAAGGCTGGATTTAAAGACATTTATGTGTCTGAAAAATTCAAGTTTTCAAATTGATAGTAATGTATTAAATAAATGCTGATGCTCGAGTGGAATTTTAGATCTAGTGTCTGAAATCCTAACTCCTCACTGAGGTGAGCCATAAGCTCGAAACCAATCGGTCTAGGGATGAGGATTTTCCAGTAGAGATTTTGAATTCTTGCTCTTTCGGCCCTTATAATTAAAGCTTGTTTTGGAGCTAGTGGTAAGTTCCATCTAGTGAACATTTTAGAACAAGTTTAAAAGCAAATTACACAATTTGTGTCTTGTTTTATTAATTATTATAAGTGTACCCTTGACGGCTTTTGCGATGTTATATTGCTTTGGCTATTAATATATGGTGAAACTGAACTGAATTCAGACCCATATAGCTATCTGGTTTGTAAGGCTGGATTTGAAGACATTTACGTGTCTGAAAAATTCAAGTTTTCAAATTGATAGTAACATATTAAATAAGTGCTGATGTTTGAGTTGGAATTTTAGATCTAGTGTCTGAAATCCTAACTCCTCACTGGGGATGAGGATTTTCCAGTAGAGATTTTGAATTATTTTTCTTTCGGCACTTATAATTAAAGCTTGTTTTGGAACTAGTGGTAAGATCCATTTAGTGAACACATATATATATATTGTAACGGGAGAAAGATCTTTGAAATTCGCATATACTGACCCCGGGGGCGCCACTAGTCCGAAAATAGGAACTAGACATTTATTTTAGGGTGGACAGGATATGCGAATCAAAACGGCACCGAACTACACTCAGGGAGGAACAAGATATCTTAAATATTATTTAGACAGTTGAGAAATCAAAGCACAAAGACAAACGTCAGCCAAATTAAGTTTAAACAATTTATTAATTTTATTAAAAGTTGTGCAATAGAGTGAAGACATCTAGCCACGAATACAAAAGTGGCTTATAGTAACATACGCGTATTTACCAGAGAGTGCACAAGAGTACGACAAACATGAAGGCATTAAACATTTTGGCAATAAAATTCTCTCACTTAAAATATAAGAAATGGTTAGGATAATATCTTCTTGCTGGCCAGTTGTAAAATTACAAAAACAAACAACAACTCTAGCTTCCTGAATCAGGGATAATAAAACAGTTACTGTCCCGCCGGAAATCAATGATACCAGCATGGACGTCCGAACAGTAATATTCTAATTACTGTCGTTAAAACGCCGCAGGACTGCTGCGCGTAATACTACATTCAAAGTAAACGTGGTTGATCTCACCTACAAGACAGCAACAGATATTTGATTACGATCTTACGTAATCCAGAAAGAAATAGATTATTTTCAGACAACCCGAAGAAATAACTTGACAAATAGCCAGCAAAAAGATTTTGTTGTTTGCACAAACAGCGCAAACGAAACATGCTTAAAGATTCTTTATTTTACAACTAAGGGCAGGTGAATAAATAAAGACTACGAAAACTGCCAATGCATTTTGTAATAGTTAACGAAATAATCAGGTATATATTAAACATATAAAATACAATCTCCTAATGCACCCTCTGATAAACGAAAATTGCAAACAAACTTGGAATCTTAAAACTAAGATTCCAAGACACACTTTAAATACTAGAAAAGAGTACATACAGATAATAAATAATTAAAAAAAACAATTAATACCATTTTAAAACATATTTATCATTAGATTGAGCGGAGATTTAATTAAACGCAATTTATTTACCCTGGCTAGAATAGGAAAAAGTTTAGCTTACGGTAAGGCAGAGTTCTAGTGATTTAGTGACGAGTGCGCACTTTTGATAATAGTTCATCTTTCAGGTCCTTTGACAGCGGCAAGGTAGAGGCAGTGTTTATTTTAGAGGTTCATGGCATGACTGAAGAAGAGCTGGTAGGCGTGGGTCCGTCCTTTGTTTAAATTAGCCAGACATTCTAATGATGGCAAAACTCACAGCGGTGGATTTTGACATCTTGCACAGCAACGAAGTTTGTCAATAATTATTTAAGTTTTTAGTAGGAATTAAACGTCCGAACAGCTACTCACAATGGTATCTCTTTGCAGGCCATAATCCAAGTGTGTATCTAATAATGAATCTCTTCTCTCTCCTAAAATTGGCGGGCTATCGTTGCCTCGCTACATTTCCCGCGCAAAACTTTCATTAGTGTCCATTCTATATTCCAGGCAGGGCAAATATTAATTTCCCGCTCAATCTAATTTAAGACTTCCAACCAGGGATAATTGAAACAAAAACGACAAATACAAAACTAAATCTCCGCTTTTTAGAATTAACTTTAAAAATAATTACAATAAAAGCAACAGGAATATATAATTAGCAAGCTTGCCTGTTTTTAATCAAACTGATTAAAACAGACGGTGAAAGTAAACTATTTTACAATCAATTTTATAAACATTAAATAATCTATTTTAAAATATAAATGCGTATATGTGTTTTAAATAATAATAAAAAAATTGAGCATTAGACATTTAATGAAAATGAAGTTGTTTTCCCTTTTTAATTTTAGTAATAAAACCATTGAATCGGAAATCAATCCGGCTCAATATATATATACACACACACACTGTATATGAAATAAGAAGCCTCAATAATTTAAAAACAATGCCATTATGATAAATAAAATAAAAATTATATATATACTTACTAGTATTGTGAGAAGAATATATATCCTATATTAATTATTATTCACATATTAATTATAATTACTACTTTATTTATGAAATAGTTGTGTAAAGAGAGACAAGATTACTATTTACCATAATTAAACTTTAATTTTTAAAACAATTAGCCCAAAAGCTCTTTTAAATATATATGCATTCAAGAATCATAACAATATATATCTATATAAATTTAATATTTACAATAATATATTTAATGTTATAATTGGTAAATGATTGAAAGATAAAAATGCTGTGGGTAAATTTGATTATTGTGATTTCTATGACGGAATATAGATTAATAAAATTTGCACAAAAAGATAAATTTTATATTGCTAATTCATTTTTGAGAAAAATGCTAAATGAAAATGGCACTGAAGTACTCAAATGAAGCTACAGCAGAACTAGATTATATTTTGAATAATAGAAAATTTGGGTTTCAAGATTGTAATGTTCTTAATAAATTCAAAACAGGAAGTGATCAACAATTAGTGAGATGAAAGACAGGTGTTGATGCGAAACAAAAGATATAAAAATATTTAAAAAAATAGTATTCACAAATGATATTCCTAACATTCAGAAACATTCCAATGAATTTAAATTAGCAGATTTTAAATATAGTTTCAGATTTGAATCAAATCAATAAGAAGATAACTAATAAACTATTAAGAACTGCAACAAAGATAGCTGGTATAAAAAAGCAATTTTGCAGAAAAATTTCTACTGAACAAGACAATGTACGATGAAAGAAGGAATATGAAAATATACAAAAATGATCCCTTAAGAAGAATTGAACACCTAGAGTTTTGTAAAATAGTATGAAAAAGAATTAATAATGATATAAGAAAATATAATTGTAAATTAGTAGGAAAGCTGTAAAAGAGGATAAAAGTCTCAAAAGTATAAAACATTTTAGTATTTACAGAAAACATGTTTCTACTATAAGAAAATGGAACTATTATTAAAAAGAGAAATGACATCATAAAATGTGTGGCAGAATTCTATAAAGAATTATATAGTAATAAAGAAAAAAAAGTATTCCCTACAATTACTGGCCATGATTTGCTGAGCATTTTAAATGAAGAAGTGAAACATGTAATTAAATTTATAAAAGGAAAAGGTCCCTGTAATAATAAAATTATAATATCTTAAAAAAAGCAGATGAAGAAATAGAATAACTGTTGATATATATAAAATATCTAAATGATAAAGATATACTATTTGATTAGCAGAATGTAAGAATATTACTGATAATAAAAAAACATAGTAATTACAGACTTATCAGTCTTTCATCCATTCTATATAATTTTTTTTACCAAGATTTAAACAACTAAAAAACCCACTTGGAATTAGAAGTGTTTTTATATCCAAATATTGACAGAAGTTATAGAAAGAACCAATGAATATGAGTTGCCATTATGTTTTCGATTTGTAGAATATGAAAAAGCATTTGATTTTATAAGCTTTTCTACAGTGATTACAGCAATGGATCATCAAGGAATAGCCCAGGATATTATCATACTCTGAAGAATATTTATAAAAATGCATTAGCAATGACTAGATTACATAAAGATACTAAGAAGATTAACATTGACAAGGGTATACAACAGGGTGACTCAATATCACCAATACTTTTTATAATAGTTTTACAAAAAATATTTTGTGAATTAAAATGGGAGTCTATGGAAGTAAAATTAAATGGCAATTATTTAAATCATTTAGAAAGATTTTGCAGATGATGTGGTTGTTTTTGCAAATAATACTTCAGGGTTTAAAGAAATGTTGCAAAAATTATCAGATGAAAGTAAGAAAGTAAGACTAAATATAAATGCTAAAAAGAGTAACAATTCCAAGAATGATAATGATGAATTAAAAAAAGTTAACAACTACAAATACTCTGGTCAGAATATCAATACAAATGGAACATAATGAATTAAATTAATTAACTTGGATGGAGTGCTTGTTAGAAATAGCTTATTATTAAAAGGAAATATGCCTGTGTTTGAAAAAAAAAATTTTTTTAATAAATGGTTAGGGTTAGAGTGATGGACAGTTGAAATGTTAAACTAGATCCCAAACGATTGGAACCACATGTGAGATGGATGGATGAAATAAAAGTTTGCTAGTATGATATGGAAAAGAGGCTAGAGATCAGAGAAACTGGACTGAACTTGGAGAGACCATCCTGTAATGGATCGATAATAATTGAAAGTAATGATTATCAATTTTTTTTTTTTTTTTAATAAATTGTTTTATTATATAAATTATTCAAATGTCTGTCCTAAACAATTCGCTTTCAATCCTGAGATAATATATTCTCAACTGGTGAAATGCTGGGATGTTATATGTCTAAATTGAAATGGGATCGCTTAATGGTAATGTACCCATGGGTGTTATTTTGAAATGAAAGTGTCACTCAAAATTAAAGAATATCATAATTCAAGCATCATATAGCAAAAAAAAATGCTTATGGACAAGAGTTGAGTACAACATTCTGAGGGATTGTTAAGTATATGTGATCAGGAAATAAAATATAATCTGGGTCTCATTTAAAATACGTATATAAATGGTGTATAGTTTGATCATCTAATTAAAAAACTTTGAGTAGAAATGGATGGTTTGTTATATTAAATGAAAATAATTTATTTTATACCTAGATTTATCTACCTTTCTATGAATCATCAAGATAGCACCATTCAATTTCTGGTACAATATGCTCAGGAGTAAAGAGAAAAAGATTACTATTTTCAAACAGGCATGTTAATAATTTGTTTTGTGTATTTCTAATCAATTAAGCAAACAAATGTGATAAGGAGTGATTATTCTTCAAAATATATTCAGTCCTTAATAACACATCAAGATAAATAAGTAAATTTTATAAAATGTAATTAATGATTAAGTGTATATTCTAGAAGTATATAGACATACCAGATAAGAATACATGATACTTTTATATTCTAATCTTAATTATAAACACCTAGCATATATGAGCACTAACTATTCTTGCAATAAAATTAGTTAATGATTCAATAATATGATTTATTTCAAAGTCTAACTTTAGATTTAATAATGAATCAAGATATGAAATAAATAAAGGTAGATAATTATCATTGAATGAATTACACAATGACTAAAATAATTTAAATGAAACAAGCAAAGTAATTTATTAGGAAAGAGAGTACATATACTCCAAAAGATCATAATTAATTAGTTTATATTTCCTTAAACAACTAAGTGACAAGAATAACATTCAATTTCTCTTTGATCTTTATCAATGTTTTTTGCATTATATGGACTCTAACATGACATCATCATTCCAAAACTTATTATTCATTGCAAATTTGAAATCTAATATAAAAATAGCAGACAATCAAATAGCCAAAGACAATCCTCTTGATATTCATATCTAAAAAAAATTTAATTAGACCTAACCTGGTCAAGTTAAAAAAAAAACAAAAAAACACTCCTTTAAATATGAGTAATTTCAAGAAATGACAATGATACATTCAGTATGTTGTCATATCAATCAATAAATCAGATATAAAATTAAGTTTTGCATTACAACACCAGATAAAATTCTAAAACATATCCTAAAGAGAGCAATTCAAGTCTCCCAAAATAACAATAATATCCAAATATCCATATATAGGAAATATAATAATAAAATAAATCAATATTCCTAATACTTTGAGCAAATTATACCATAAAAAATTGCTGATTACACAAACTCTTATAAAACAGCACATTATAATATAACGATCCAAACGCAAGTGAAGATCGAATCTAACCGCAAACTATTTATCTGCTCTACAGGGCGCCATCTAGGCATTTAAACCTAGAAAAATTTATAGAGTAGGCAGATACACGCTGTTAAGATTCCACTTTATTTAAATATTTAGATCATTAGCCCAAGTCACTAACTCAGTAGAACAGCAGAGATTATAAAATATAACTTTATATCTCAAATATAAAAAAAATAAAAGCCACTGCCAGAAATTAACACATAAAAATATTTATTTACGCACATATAAAATCATTCTAATTTGAGGAATAAGTTTAACATTTTAGATGTTTATATTAATCTTTAATTTTACATTTAAATAGATTTCAATAATGAGTGTAATATTTATTTAGTGAGTCGAGTATGAATAGACTATATAGATTGTATTTGAAAAGAAAATATTCTATCCCTTATTTAACCTTAGGCCAAAAAGTTCGCAGTCAAATTGGCGTCAATCCATCTGATACATTTATGTATTCAATGTAGCATGAAAATACGACAACACAAAATACTATACTGTCAGGAATGTACGTCTGAACAGTAAGTAGTTAGAGAAGACATTGTCTCTCCACCAACAGGAATGCTACATCTGTTGGCGAGTAGAACAATAAACATAAAACTCCATAGGAATGGATTGCGGTCCTTTACCGTCTTACAAACCCATCCATAGGCAAACAGAAGGTGTGTGGAAAATATATATGCAATCCTGCCCGTAGCGGATCTCATAAATATATCCAACCCATTGCGTCAATTCAACTACGAAACGAATAACCTAAGATTACCCTCCCTTAATATAACTTTACAAAACTATATAGCCATTCATGCCCGACTTAAATTTAACATTTAAATACGTTCGCACAGATGAATTTTATATAATTTGTTTTATAATGTCGAGTATAGATCGGCTGCACAGATTCCACGGTTAAAAACATTTCAAAATAAACACAACCGATCAAAATACAAAATCATCGATAATGTCAATTGCATAGGGAATACACAAAACCCAATAGCATTCATCGTAAGATGCTTGCAGTGACATCGTTGACTTATATATTCTAATCGAATGTGAAAACCACAACATTATCAACCGCTAACGAATCTATGCAACGTCTATACCCAACCTTAAATTCCCTCATTTAAAATTTAAACAATAAATATTAATACAAATAAAATAATAAATGGAAATGATTTTTTTATCAAACGCAAACATATATAAAATTACACATTATCTATTGATTTTAAACTTAAAAGTCAGATAGAAGTTCATAAGCTTGAACGAAAGTTCTTAATTATTTTTAAATTTAGAGTTCATGTCAATATAGCTTACGGTAGAAGAGTCCAGGTTCCTGTTTTTTAATTCCCGCGATGTCTCCATTGGAAAATAATGTTCTGGAGGTGGCATTAGCTGGTTCCATTCTGGTATCACAGTCTTTTCATTTTTTTTTTTTTAAATAAGTGAGAGAGAACGACAAGTGCGTCTTGTCGTTCGTCTCCCCAAATCAAGTTCGAAAACTCACTGGAACTCAATATTTTTCTTTTTATAGTCCTCCTATGGATTCCATGAACAAAGATGTCACTGTTCCATTTTTTCGTTATGGTCCGGGCCTTTATTTGCTGCTTCTATATTGGACAAGCTAATTCTTTATTCCTTATCTAATTTTGATCTGACTTTTTAATTACACAGCTTTTGGATAATTAATAAACAATCATTTCCATTTACAAAAATATTTTATCTTTAAGTCTTGTACTTTTTTTTATAAAAAAGTACGTTCAAGTACTTAATTGTTTTTTTAAAAAAAAATATTTTTAAAGTTTTGAATCTGTGCGAATATATACGTTTAACAAACATTTTAATTTTAGCGTTTAGGTTTTTTTTTTTAATAGATTTTATTTTTATTTGCGAACTTTAAGATTTTATTTTAAATTAATGTAACGACATATTTATTTATCGTTACAATAAATTTTTCTTTATAAACAGTGTCTTTCTGTACATGGGCAATGATGATAACACTAGTTTCTTCGCGAGTTACTATTATAGACTAATAGGAAAATATATTCAGTAAACAATCTGTTTATAATTGTAGGATATACACCCTGGTGCAGCTATTCTCTAAAAGAGATATGATTCTAACATTGGTTTGATCAATATAATTAATTTTCTTTATTAAAGAAATTACTTTACACTTTTTGGCAGCATAACTTTTTAGAAACTTTGGTTTAATATATATTTTTTATGATAACTTCATTTTGCATTATGCAAAAGTCAAGTGGTGTATGTTATCAGAAATGAAATATACCAAGAAATGTAATAAAGGTGAAAAAATATAAACATTACATATTCAAAATAATAAAAAAAAAAAATATTTTTATATTTCTAAAAATTATTTTTGTTTCTTCATAAATACTAAATTTTAAAATTATATTTTCGTTAACAGGTTCGTTAGATTCCTTACAAAATTTCCAATAAAATGGTATGTAACATGACTTATCTAAGGCAATCCATTCTTCCAAAACATCAAAAAAGACATTGATATCTTTCAATTTTTCTAAAAATCCCATAATTATTCTTTTCTTTGTAGATATCTGTATAATCAATGAAGAGAAAGTGGCAAAGAAGAAAAAATTTAAAGTAGTTTTTAGGTTGTAAATGGCTTAGATACAATACATGGATAACTAAATAGAAAAAAAAAAGTTTTGATTTAGTGCAATATAGAATATTAATATAATATTCATTGATATCCTTTTCATTTTTCTTTGTAATAAACTGGCCAAAATGTTTAGAACTTTGGCTAAAGAAAAGATTTATTATATGTATTTATTTTTATTAAATATAGCTGAGTGCACTTTCAATATAGAAAACCAAATTTATAGCACTCATGGGTTGACTGGGTATGTTGCAATGTTTATTGATGAAATATTAATTATTTAAATTAGTTATTCAAATATTCCATTTGCTTGAGAATTGGATACTGTTTTCCTTTTTGTTAAGAATATAATTGTTGTTAGCGCTAAACAACATCTTTCACTTTTCTTTTTCTGTCACCTCATCCATGCAAATAATATTGATATTCTTTGGGTCGAAGGCTTGCCCCAATCTTTGTTTGTGCTCCCAAAAAACTGATTTATATTCAGAGTTATTTTTTGCTTGCTTGTATTTATGTCGGCTCTTGTGACAAGATTTTCCCTCAATTCCCTGTAATATACTGCTTTGCAAGCGGTATTGCTGCATTTAATTTTGTACACAGTCTGAGGTATTTGGTCTGTGGTAGTCTGTCTTTGATGTTGTTTAATATTCTGTTAAAATTAGGGAGTGGGGAGGGATATGAAACTTATATTGCATGTTTTAGAACAGATCTTTATTATTTTGTGAATTTTGAAATATATAGTATGCTTAGTCATGGTTTGCTTTCCTACTGATGTTGGATTGTTTTATTTTTTTAAAGAATTTTTTGTGTTTAGTAAAAGTGTTTCTGTTATAACATATTCTGCATAAATCATTTATGTAAGCATTTATGTTTGCTTTTCTTTAAGAAGTGTTTTATTCAGGCGAGTTTATATGTCACAGGAGTGACAAATTGGGGTGAAATGTACCTCTAATTTCAAGTGGCTTTATGATCATTTTGAAATTTAGCTCAAACATTACATTCTATTCTAGATAAACCCAAACATAGGACATGGAATAAAAGTATAAGCAATTGCAAACAATATATGCAAGAAAACAATATAGTATGTTTAAAATAAAATAAAAGCAACCGATTTGTGCTGATAAAAACTAATGAATACCTACAAAAAAAAACTAAATTTTAAGTATGTCAAAGCATACAATACTAAAGCCATGAAGGCTAAATTTATAACACCTATATTACAAAAATACTGCAACAAAGAATATAATAGAATTGACTACTTAAAACTATATATATCAGTGGCAATCCCCCCTCGAATATTTTCAAACATTAAGCTACATAAAGAAAATTATCTTCTATGCTTAATGATAGTTTCGACAGAGCATATTACTATAATGTGACAAAAACTATAGAGTGGTTAATTGTTCACCTAGGATTCTGAAAATTTTACAGTAAAATCCTCCTTAGATCTGGTACAATCTTTCAACACAGTACAGATCAAGAAAACTATGGATTGGCATCAATAGACATTACCGAATTACATAGTTCAGTCTCATGAAGGGAGTCTATAGACACTATACAAATGCTACTACTGAGATCGGAATACAATACTCAAAAATGAGATTTTATAATAGATATGCTTAATTGGATCTGCAAAGATATCACTGCAAAATTTGATAATAAATTTTACAAATAGAAAACTCAAGGCCTACTGGTCTACCTATAAGCAACATTATATGCAGTCTAACACTATCCAATGTCGGAGAAAGAATTGCATCCAACTTTATAGAAAAAGATCCCAATATTATATACAAACAGTATGTGGATGATATATTATCATCACATAGCTATGTAAATTACTAAAACAAAAAAACAGCCGTCAAATGTACAATTGAACAAGGAAATACCTCTAGAGGCCTGAAATTTTTAGATCTGTATTGATATAGATGCTTTGCTATGTCTCAAATATATATATATGCATTTGAAGGGCATTTCAGCTAAAATTTCTGTTTGTAAATTTATTTCAAAATTTTGCCATACTCCCCTCATCACTATCAATCACACGCAGCTATGAGTATGAAGCCATAGAGCTTTGAAAGCGCTAAGCTTTAAATAAATTATTAATAAATATAACTTCTTTAGCGAGCGTAAATAAATTATTAATAAATATAACTTCTTTAGCGAGCGTTAAAAGCGCATAATTATTGATATTAAATGTATATTGTAAAAGTGAGATCACCTGTATATGCACACACATACGAATCGATAGAATAATTTTTTTTAATAAAATAAATGTCAAATTTTTCTATTAAAAAAAGAAAAACTTTATAAATTTCTTATTGTAAAACTATGTAGAACAATCTACAAGATTTTAAGATTTCAATCTGTTGTAATAAAAAGTTAGGCATTGTTCAGAAGATTGTAATAAAAGTAATTAGAAGGGAATGTTAAGAATCTGGCGTTATTTTTAATTAAAGCCAATTCTAGATGTTTCCAATAAAACCGATGGGCCAAGAATAGACCTGGAGACATATATAAGCTAAATTTTTTTAGCTTCATTGACTATTCACTTTTCTTCAATTCCTTTGTGAACACTGCTATTATTATTATACATTTTTCATGATGTCCAGTTACATCATTGCTTGTCACTACTAAATTTTCCGAAGAAGAATCTATGGTGGTTACCTGCAATTACCATCATATATGCAGCCCACTTACAGGTAACCAAGCATTCACCAGAAAATTGAAAGGTTCACCATTTCCAGTATTTTCATTGATAGTATGTGTCTAAAGGCTCCACAATGACGAACTCACCTCTTCTGGCATAATTCCAATTCCCATCATGGTTTAAACTACTGACCTGACTAACCTTCCGTATTCACCGATCAACAGCTTCTCTCAACTATCCACTAAAGAAACGGCAATATTCATTTGAACACTAAATTAACGTACGTACTCCAAAGAAATCCAAAGTCTGAAGCATAAAAGTTTCCTGCTAAAATGTGAGGACTTTATATACATCCAGTAATCTAGTCTTCAATCATTGTAGTTTGATAACCATGTATGTTTAATATGAAATCAGTTGTGTGATTTAAATTCAGTAACTTTATAACATTATAATATATATTAATATAATATTTTATGCTTTTCATTAATTTCCCTCTATGGATGAGTTATTTATTTTTCTTTTAGTAATTAACGATAGTTGATTAATCACAATCTAGGTTAAGTTTATTATTGTCACTTCAGATTTATTGATTTTCTAATTCATTATTTTATTTAACTCTTAAAACAATTTTCTCAGTATGTTGGTCGAGTATTTTATATAAATATTCATTTTTATAAATCATTATTTACAAATTTTCTTTAAATTTAAGAAATACATAACGTTTATTATTGTAGCTGGAGAATTTTCTTTAGATTCTCATTATTTTTAATTGATTCTTTAAAAAGTTGTCTAATGACTTGTCGTATATAGATTTAAAAAAAAGTTTACTACTTCAAGTATTTGGTTTGTACAATTGACTTTAACTTAATGAAAGTGTTTGTTGTATTATTTTGTTAGTAGGTATAATTGTCCATCTTTATAATTTCCAAGATTTATCAGAGCTTTCGTTATCTGTGTCTTTGGCAGCCAGTCTCTGTCCAAAGAGTGATATCTATTATTTTAATGATTTTTTTGAATAGCGGTCCATCTTTATCTCACTCTGGTTAAGCTTTAGTATGGCAACTAGTGCCTTTCATTTTATCACTGCTATATTGAAGCTGTAAATATTGCTGTACATATTTGTGCTTCACCTCGTGCCAATTATATAACCACTAACATGGTTTTGAACACAACATATGCATGTGGTTAGCATCAGCCTCTAGCAATAGGTAAGGGCAACTATATGTATATAGATACGCGAATCTGGTGGTGGGGGGGGCTCTACTAAAATTTAAATAGTTATGGAAATTAAATAGACATCTATTTTGATAAATTATCAAAATAATTTGGTTTCTTTTGCCAATTTAAGTTGTGTATGTATATATGTATAGACAAATCAATTGATAATATTTGTATAATTTATAATATTGTATAGTTTTTGTGTATGTATATATGTATAGACAAATCAATTGATAATATTTGTATAATTTATAATATTGTATAGTTTATCAATTTTGTATAATTTTTATTTTAAATAATTTTACTAATAATTTATAAGACAGAACTGATATCTGTGTATCGCAATGTAATCGTTAAACCTGGTGGATTTGAAGGGTCATTGTCTCATTTTTAAAAATGTACAAAATTTGAAAGGAACTAAAGATTTAATTAAATTTTACTTGGCTAATTGATCTTTTTTTTTCCTCCATTACCATATATGAAAATATACTTAAGAGAATGTATAAAATTTTATAGGGACAAAAGACTTTTTATTTAAATTTCACTTGGCGAATTGATCGGTTTTTCAATACCATATATGGAAATGTGGGTCAATTTAAGATATAACCAAGTATACTGAGATTGAGACAATGGCTGGCAAGCATTTAATCAGATTTAACATCTAAACAAAAATGTAAAGAAGACAAAGAATCACATTATGTATAAACAGCTAAAATTTTGGTTGACCAGGAGAATTTTTTTTTATTTTATGTTAGACAACTAACATAGTCCATGCAAGTTTAGTTTGTAAAATAAAATTGTCGGGTAAAGGAAATGACTGTTTGCTTCCTCATGCCCCTGGGATTCTCGTCTTCCCACTCATGATGCCGAAGCCCGAAACAACTTGGCCCAATTAAGTGAACTGTTCGAAGGAGAATACTTACCTGAATTTGAAATTTAATTATCAACCGATGCCTGTTTCCAGTAAAACCAGTACATGATCATGATCCACCAACCACCTGCTTCACATCAACAAGTCGGTCAAAGTAAATGTCTGCATTGCTGTCAACCAGTGAACTTTTATTAACCTAGCATTTTAATTTAATACTATTTTGTAAGCTGTCTATTCTTGTTTCTTTAAAGCTATTCTGTAAATATTAACTAATGTTTATACAATCTAATTTTCAAGCTGTATTAATTTTGTTTTAACTTTGGTGTAGCAATTTAGATTGAAATTTATTTCTCTTTTAGATGTTATTTTGATCTATTTTTAATATGCCAAGTTGGTATCCAACCCAGCGAGTAAACTTAACTCTACTACTCATAGTTTTCTCCTATTGAATTGCTGGAGACGTAAATGTTGACTCGCTTGGGTTTATACCAAATATTTCCTATAATATTGTTTACTATTTAAATAACAGATGAAGCTTTAATGCCAGTACTTAGTTACCCTCGCTAACTATAATTTAAATCCTTACCTAATCATTGAAATATGTTTTGCCAACTTATTTAAATAGTCTATATGTTTTACCAACTTATTTAAGTAGTCTATCATAAATGAGTTTAATATTCACGATACTATCAACATGTATGAATGATTTGTAAATTTATTTTATATACTTCATATGTCAAACAGAACGTGTATTAATTATTAGTGAAATGTAAGGAGATATTTTAGAAATGTGGGAGAGAGCAATTTATTCCCTTAGTTTTAAATTCCTATTCATTTCATATTTGATCGGGCATTGATTAACTGCCCGGATGGTTTGCATTCATGCATTCCATTACGTTTGATAGCAATTTAATTGAAACAGGTATTAATTAGTTTATCATAGTCGTTAGTGACACAAACTATCCATATGTTATAGGTATTATAGAGATATCTTTATAATCGCTAATTTAGTGATTTTCTTGCTTTGCCATGCACCCTGGGATCTTCGGAATGCTTAGACCCACTCCTCATTATCCCTCACAAAGTAAATGCTTTTCTTACTGGGATCTATTTCAGGCACTTCTAATAAATAAGTGTATGGGAAAATACAGATAAACCGTCCCAACACGCTAGCTTGTGCCACTATTCTTCAGAGATATGTTCTTAGCTGTCCTGCAAGCATATTCTCACTCTTGTGCAAATATGACAAAGCCATCCGCAGTATCTTAAGTGACCTCAATCGTGTATATGAGATTGTAAATTATAGCATAATATCGTCTTTATTATTATTGATTTATTATTTTATTGATAAACCTGCAATGCTATCTGTAAGATTTAATTGTATTTAATTATTTAAGACCAATTATGTAATTGCAGCTTTTGTTTTGGCGGAACCATCTTGCTCCCACCCATCTGGGTGATCTCCCAAATATAGTTGACATGTAATCACACTCACTCTTAAATCACACATCGACAACCATTACTTATATGTATAAAGTCGTATAATAAGATCTGTCATCCGTAAATTCATATTTTGATGAGGGTTAAATTATAATTTGTTATTGTTTATTTGATTCAGTTATTGCATAACCTTGGCATATTAACTGCACCAATCAAATTTCATGTACTAACCATGCAATTATGTCCTAAACCCAATATTTATATATATATTGGATATTATATATTAACACAATAGTGATATTCATTTATGTAACTTGTCATAATGATTGTATAGACATTCCCACACATATGTATTTGTTTCATTTATAATAATCAACTATCATATTTATTTGTTTAATAAATTTATGTTATATCATTTATCTGCTCTAGTATGTTGCTATTCAGTGTCCGAATCTCTGAACGTCACATAATCACCATTTATTATGCTTGCTCATGACTGCTATTAAAACAAGCAAAACAAACCAGAGTAATCAATGGATGCCAGAAGGCTTGTGCATAAAATCCCTATCAAGTACCCACTCATACAATATCCCCAGACTATTTTCTAGCTTGAGGCTTTCGTCAGTGAGGAGCCTTGGATCTGAGAGCACTGCAGCTAGATCTTAGGATCTAATGCAACTCTCCAATAGCAACCTTTTATCTCTATTTAACTACAAAACTATGAGAATAAAATTGAAACACAATAATATTTTCAATCCAAGCTCATTAGCTAATATAGTCATATAGGTCTGAACTCAGTTCAGTACCCATAAATTTTGGTGTCTTTGGTTCTTTAATAATCATAGCCACCACTATCCTATTAAGCAGGATTGGTATTAAACCACTAAAAATTACATGATTACCATTTCTTACGCTTGCTCATAACTGTTATTAAAATAGGTAAAAGTCTCCATACAGTAGTGCCACTGTCAGAGTAATCAATGGATGCCAGAAGGATTGTACATAAAATCCCTATCTAGTGCCTACTCATCCAATATCACCAGACTCATTTTTAGCTTGTGACTATAGTCAAGGAGGAGCCTCGGATCTGAGAGCATATTTTCAATCCAAGCTCATTAGCTTATATAGTCATATAAGTCTGAATTCAGTTCAGTACCCATACATTTTGGTGTCTTTGGTTCTTTAATAATCATAGCCACCACTATCCTATTAGGCAGGATACTAAACATCACATGCTCTCAGTTCCAAAGTTCCTCACTGACGAAAGTCACAAGCTAAAAACTAGTCTGGTGATATCGGATGAGTAGTCACTAGATAGGGATATGCACAAGCCTTCTGGTATCTATTGATTACTCTGGCTTGCACTGAGTGACACTACTGTATGGGGACTTTTGCCTGTTTTAATAACAGTTATGAGCAAGCACAAGAAATGGTAATCTTTAGTGGTTTAATATCAATCCTGCCTAATAGGATAGTGGTGGTTATGGCTATTAAAGAACCAAAGACACCAAAATGTATGGGTACTGAACTGAGTTCAAACCTATATGACTATATAAGCTAATGAGCTTGGATTGAAAATATTGTTGTGTTTTCAATTTTATTCTCATAGTTTTGTAGTTAAGTAGAGATCAAAAATGGCAGCTGGAGGGTTGCATTAGATCTTAAGATCTAATTGCAGTGCTCTTAGATCCAAGGCTCCTCACCAATGAAAGCCACAAACTAGAAACTAGTCTGGGGATATTGGATGAGTAGGCACTAGATAGGTATTTTATATACAAGCCTTCTGGCATCCATTGATTACTCTGGCTTGCACTGAGTGGCACTGCTACATGGAGAGTTTTGCCTGTTTTTTTTTGTCCAAATCTCTAACGTTAATTACTTGATTTAGTTATATTACATCTCTTTAATTAATGAAATCTCCTTAATTATTATCAATTAAACTCTGGGTTTCATGTAGCGATTATTGGTCAATCATTTTAGTATTGTGAATTTTAAGTCTCTTTGCTCTTCCTGTTCTCATTGCCAGGACTGGAGTTATGGAAAGCTTGTTACTATCCTCAAAAGCGTTGTTCATATAGTGAGACACCTTGGAGCACCGGTAAATAGGTTACATTTGTTAATTGCTATATTTTGCTTGGATTCTAGGTCTTGTTGAATGAATACACGATTTTGACCAGTACAATATTCAGTGTGAATCTTTCCAGGCCTCTGTTAGCAAGTCTCTGACAAGCTATGCTCTCTGGAAACATTAAAAGACACCTGTATTACTTACCATGGATAGGACAGTCAGAGTTATTATTGTAGAGCAGCGCTTCTTAAAACTTTTTTCATTCATGACCCCTTTTTATCAAAGAGATTTTTTTGCGACCCCAGATATTAAATATAAAACAGATATAGAAATAAATATTTCCATAAATAATTTATTTCTTTGGTAAACAATATACATATGAAAATAAGTATTTTAGGATTTGTTTTGTATATAAAAATTAATAATGAAAATCACGTTTTATAGAGGTGCTTGTTTTTTGCTGCATAACAAATTAAATCTTGGTGAAATATTTGATACTTTGGACATAAAAGCATCTTCAATGTTTTTCAGCATTGAACGATATTTGGATTTAATATACATTAAAGCTGAAAAAGTCATTTCACATAAGTATGTGGTGCTGAATGGCAGAAGAACATTTAATGCCATTTCAGAAATTGTGGGAAATTCAGTCCTAGCTCCGATCCAGAATTCAGTCAAGGATTTTTGTGGAAAGTTTTAAGTTTGAGTCACTCGATAGCTCAGTAAATTCCTCTTGGGCTTCATATAGCAGGTGATTAATCTCATTAATGTCAATCAAAAATGGTCTTTGAATCCAAGATAACTTTTCTAAATCTAAATTTGATATAAAGTATTTGCAAAACTGTGTTTCTAGGGTTTTGAAGTGATCTATAATAATTTTTACAATTAAAGTTTTACAATTATTTTTTTCAATTATAAAAATATCACTAGTCGAAAACATTTCCAATGAATCATTTTCCACCCTATTCTTCCAAATGTTGATCTTTTTAATAAAACCTTCAATTTTATAATTCGAAGTAAAAATATTGCTATTTTTTCCTTGAAGAGACAAGTTAAGATCATTTAGCTTCTCAAAAATATCAGACAAATAGCACGCTTTGATAGCCATAAGTCATTTTGAAAAAGAGCAGGAACATCAGATTTTTCTTTGGTTAAAAATACAATAATTTCTTCTTTTAATAACAATAAATTTTTTTAAACTTCGCCCTCTTGACATCCATCTTACTTCTGCATGTAATAATAAATTTTTGTATTCAGAATCCATGTCTTTACAAAGATTTGAAAAGAAACGGCTGTTAAGGGCATGGCTATTAATAAAGTTTATAATTTTGACAGCATACTGAAGCACATCGTTCAATTCCGTTGCTATTTTTTTTTACTGCAAGGGCCTCTTGATGGATCAGGCAGTGTGTAAAAGCTACATGATTATTACCAGAAGGTTTAACAAATGATTTAAAACCAATATTTTCACCAGTCATTGCTTTTGCACCAACTGTGCATACTCCAAAGCAATTTTTCCATTCTAAACCTTCACTTTTAAAAAATTTGTTTACTTTATTATATATGGCTTCCCCTCTTGTATGTTCTTCCAAAGAACAACAAAATAACAATTCTTCCTCAATATTTTTTTTATAAATGTATCTGACATACACTAATAATTGAGCTATTTTTGAAATGTCATTGTTTCGGCCAAATAAATTGTAAATTTTGGGCTTTCTTTAAGTCTAGTAATAAGTTGCTTAAATTGGTCATTGCTAATTTCAGAAATTCTATTAGTGCCAGTGTCATTTGACAAAGGAATTTTCCGAATTACATCATCATATTTACTTCCGTAAAGTATTTCTACCACTTTAATAGCAGCAGGTAATATAAGATCTTCTCCAATAATATATGGCTTTTTATTTTTAGCAATCAGATATGAAACTTCATATGATGCGAGTAGATAGTTATAAATTTCTCAAAATATTGTTTTTCTTTATTTGAAATTTTTAACAACATTCGAAATATTCTTTTGGTTTATTGACATATGAAGGATGCTTGGATTCAAAATGCCTTTTAAATTTGAATGGTTTCATGCCCTCCATAGACAAAACATTATTGCAAATTAAACAAAGAAGTTGCTCATTAAAAAAGTAAAGCCAAATTGGAGAAATGTCTTATCATATTTTCTTTTTCGCATCTTAGATGCCTCTTTCTGATTACGAGATCCTGTTTAAAGAGACTTTGTAGCATTGCCATCTGCATCATTATCTTTGGTATTCAAGCTCAACCATTTATCCATGGGTAAAAAGTATTTTTATCCTAAAATATAAATAAAAGTACTTATTAGTTAGCAGAGACACAAATTGGCAGCTGTGGTTTTTTTTTAATTATAGAAAGCATATTTACTACCATATGTTCTATTTTTTAATATCCCCGTATATTTTATTTTTTAACATTTAAAAAGTATCAATAAATCATTTATAAATTACCTGTTAAGTTTAAAAAATAGGAATATATTTTTACTTGTTAATAAATAAATGACAATAAGTTTGAAATAAGAAATAAATTTTTATAATAACTAATAGGATGATAAATTTTGAATAAAAAAGTGAGAAAAAAAAGTATACAAGAATTTTTATATAATATTTATTCAAATAAATACTAACCTTAGTCGAGTAAAACAATAAAATATAATATTGTATTGTTCTTGCGATGTGGACACATGTCGAAATGAAACCGAAACAATTAACTTGACCGGAAATGCTTTATAAACTCACAGTGGCGCCAACCTTATTCTTGCCACTGCAGCATATATTTTGATTCTGAAATAACTTATATGCTGAAATTGCAATGCAACACCACTATTATGGTGCATTTAGTGTTATTTTTTAATATGTAAATATAATTTACAACTCAACTTGGCCATCATAACGATTTTATAATTATGCTGTACAGAAAACATGATATATTAAATTAAAAGATAATGAAGGGATTGTGACTAATATTTCTTTAAATTCATGTATCTGAATTAAATTTTCGCGACCCCCAGTGTAAGAAACGCTGTTGTAGAGGCTGACATGTGAATAGTACCTCATTTATTATTTTTATATTATTCGTTTTAGGCTCCGATTGTTTTGGACAAGGTTGGCACACACAAATAAAGGACAAAATACAAGTTCTAAATTAATTAAAATAAAAAGTTATGACAAGTTATGACTTTGATATTATATCATTAAAGTGGATGCACTTCCGTTTAATTATAAAGAACTATTGAAGTAAAAGACAATTAAGATTCAGATTTATTTATTAGACAATGATAAATTATGTTTGAATTATTTAGCTAAACAAAACAAACCATAATTGAAATTAATCAATTTTAAATTTATTGATTTTTTTTTTATGTGATATATTTTCATTTTTGTAATTAATAAATATTATTTTGATTATTTAAATTTGCCTGCAATTTGTCTAATGTTATCTGTCTATCAATTGCTTAATAGTTATATGCCTCATGCTTTAAGCTCAGCTAGCATCAGGAGCAATTATTATATCAAAATATGTCCAGATTATCATAAACATTCACACAAATAAATTTTCCAAACTGCTAGACTAGTTTGGTGGTGCCCTCAAGTAATTGGATGCATGGTATCTGGTATAATATGTCCAAAGAAATATAATAAGTTAGATTTCCAAAATGATTATAAAGCTGTTTGAATTTAGAGATGCAATCCTGCCCCCAATTCCTCACTCCTATGATGCATAAACTCGTCAGAATAAAAGACTTCATAAAAAGAAATCTTTGGAAATATGAAGCAGATATACGATTTATGCAGAATAGGATATAAGAGAAACTTTACCAAACACAAAAAATTCTATAAAAAATAAAACAACCAATCCAATTAGAGGAGAAAAGCAAACTATAAGTAAGCATACCATATGTCCCAAAGCTCACACAGAAAATAAATATTCGGGGGTTTTTTTTAATATATAAAAAAACTTCATATGGGCAATTGTGATTATATTTTCCATTTTATATATTATATTCAAAATAAACATTGATTTCCTTAATTCATGTCTAATTTTTATCACTTTTATATTGATGAGGAAGCTTACTTGGCAAGTATAATCATTAATAACAATTCCTAATTTATAACCACCTGTCCACTCCATGCATTTCTCTAAATAAATATTCAGTTTTCTGAAGTATAATTGAATTTTTACTCTAATTTTAATATGCTCCATATTTATTATCTGCATTAACTCGATAAAAATGAGTTTTTAAATAACAAAAATAAAAAATTTATTGACAAATAAACTACAAATAAATTTAGAACATTAATGATTTTTGGAAATTAAATCAATTTTTTTAAATATATATACATAGAAACTTGTATGTCTAGTTGTTGATGTTACAATTCAAAAAAAAAAAAAAAATATGAAGCAGCAAAAAAATTATCACTGCAATATGAAATATGCTAAATATGCTAAAAAAAAAGCTTAGTATAATGAATATATAAAATGAATCATTTGCAGATGGATATCTTTGAATGAGTAAAGTGAGATTAATTGAAGATATCAGATAAGAAGAACATGCTTTCAACATTCAGTCCTAAAAATAAAGACATTATGTAGACTTCATTAACATAAAAACTCTAATTCTGAAAATAAAAACATTAATCTGGGAATAGCAAATTACTATATGAGAGTTAAAGTTAAAGTTTTGAGCAATAAAGAATTTTGAATAGGATGAAAGAAATAATTAATTAAATCTGAGAAAGATTTCATTAATATTTTTATGAATATCAGCAGATATAATGGTATTGCAAAAAAAAAAAAAAAATTAAAATAATGAAGAATTATGAATGGAGGTGAAAAAAATAATTAGTGAATTTGAAATAGTTTCATTAACATGACACTATTTAAAAAAATGGAGAATTACAAAAAAAAAAAGAAGAAAAATCAAAATTAAAAAAAAAGTATTTTGAAAAAAATAAATTAGAAATTACTAGGAAAAACAACCTTAAAAAAAATAAATGGAATTTTTTTGAGATTCATGAAACCAAAAAATTTCCAGTTTCAAATGAATTTGCTAAAACAAATGCAAGTATAAATATTATAATAAAACTAAATTGCAAAAAATGTAATAAAATATATATACATTCAAGGCAGTCATATATATATAAAGTCAGGTCCACAGAGGCATTCTCAACAATAAAAGATAAAGTCAGATTAATTCACATAAGAACAGCATTGTAACAAACGTTTTATAAATAAAAAAGAATCAGTAAGTGTCAATTAAATTACATCCTTTAATCTGGAAAATTACTCAATAGCTTACCAATAAAATAAAAAAAAATCCATGTATATATGTCTATAAAAAGATAATGTTGCCAAAATGTGGAAACTATAGCATAATCTTATATTACATCCAATTTGACAGATATACATGCTGGTTTACAGAAAATAGAAATATCATAATAAAAATGGCTGTACCAAAATATATTATTGAAATTAAAAAGAAAAATTCTATATGGAACTGGAAGCTAGAATTAAAGTAAAGGCTAATAACACAGTGGTAAAAGAATTAGATAAAGAAGCACACTGGAAAATAAATATAGGTTCAGGATTAGTAGTAAAAACATTAATCTTCAAAATGCAGATGTTATTAAACCAATATCTAATGATGAAAAAAAATTTTAAGATATTTATTAGAAAAATTTAAAGACCAGAATGGAAAGATGAGATTTAAGCCCAATATAAAAAAGCTAAAACTTATTATAAAAGATACAAAATAACTTTAAACCTATTGATTGATGAAATCTATCAATGACACCAATCAGTCAGTGTTCTTGAGTAATGAAAAACAATAGCCAAACACTAGTTTGGAGATTTGATTGGCATAGTAATGTAAAGAATTACTGCTCGGAATACAGATTTTAAATATAAACTAGAAGTTTTGTGATACGTTTTGGTATGTACAATTCTTTTCTCAAAAGATCAAGTGTTTATAATTAGTATGTAACTGACATCATATTTAATATACAGTGGTTGGTCTAAAGTCAGACTACATAACTAGACAAACAGATGGCTTGAGTTCAAACTCTTACAACACTTTAATCTTACAAATCATAAGCTTGAATAGTAGAAGAGATAAGTGTTTCTGGTTGGGTAGATTCAATCCAAAATTCCAAAATGACAAATAAACAGAAACTCATCCGGAATCTGCTTGTCATTACCAAAATAAGTGATATGTAGTGGAATATCATTATTTTAAATGAATAACAAAAATAATGTGATGCTTTGTTTTGTATATAATAAAGAATGCTGAGAAAACAAACAAATAATCAATCAATCTGAAGAAATGTCATTTTTTATAACTATCAGAAATCTACATCAATTTGACAACAAAGAATAATAAATTTATTTTTGCATTTTATATAAGCAAAAACAAAATATTAAGCATTATATTTTAATTAAAATTATTCTAAAACCTAGCACCATGTAACTTTTTTTTTCTAAGTAATACCAACTTTGCTAAAATTACTGAATATAATTTTAGAAGCAATAAAATCTCAAAGTATTACTTATATTAAATTTCAATTAAAATTTAATATATGACACCAGAAGATTTCATCTCCTAAAATTTACATATACGTATATTTATATACATAAATATTTAAATGAAAGAAGCAGACCAATTTTCACAAACGGTGAAAATATATATGTATACATATTTTTCATTAATAAAAAAAAATCGAAAATAAAATATTATATTGCTTGGAGAATGAATTTCAAACTCAAGCCAAATATAATGGCAGAAATAATAATTTAAACTTATACTTAGAGTAAAATAGTGTATTGATTTATTCTTGATTTTTCTGGCAATGAAATATACATTTATATTTTCTCAGTCCATAGAAATTGCTCTGCTTTCATATATTTTAGCACTATGTTTATTAGAATATAAATAATTCATATAAAAAATTCACTTACTTATACAAAAAATATACACACATTTACACAATATGAGATTGAATATTTAAAAGTCTGTATGAGAAGATGCAAATGCATGAAGATTTCCCATTTGACTAAGTCCACTCTGAATGTGATTTACATGAATCTCAACATTATTTTGGAAGTAACTGAAAAGAAATAAAAATTAAGTAAATAAATAAATTTGAAAAATAGAAAACTAACATTATTAAAATATCCTGAAAATATTTATATAGCTGAGAAAATTATAACTTTTTTTAACACAAAGATGTAAATTACAATTAGTATTGATATTAAACATTGTAATTTTTTTATTAATATATTTATATATTCTTTTTTTTTTTTTTCAAAAGAAAAAAAACCATTTAATTTAAAATAAAATTAAATGTAATCACAAGTCATTTACAACTAAATTATGAATACCAATAATAATATAAGTACTAATAAATACATCAAAAAAATTCAAAATGTTCATAGTAATAACAAGAATTGCAAAATAATAGACATAATTAAAATTAAATGCAATGAAAAAAATAGTTTAGATTATTAATAAAGCATAATTTTATTATTTTCCTAATGTAATGATATACAGTGGCTTTTTAGACAGAAATTTCTGTGCATGGTCCATATGCCCAAAAATCCAGTTCATTCACAATAAACTTAATCACATTATCCTCTTTAGATATGAATTAATTAAGAACTAACTCAAAAAGAACATCAATATAAAAGTAGAACATTGCCACTACTGACCTGAGAATAAAAGTGAATGACATATTACCAACAAACAAAAAGGCAATCAAACAATTATTGATTTATACCAAAAAAAAAAATTTATAAAAAAAAAAAATGTTTATTAAAGCCTTTATATGTGAAGACACCAGGAGTTGCCATTTTCTCAATGAAACTTAAAAGAATTAGCAGAATACTAGATGACAAGGCAATGCATTAGATTCCTACAACTTGTACCTAATTGACTAGAATCAAAAAGCAACTACAACTATTCAACATAATAATTTGAAAGTTTTAAGATACAAAGAATTCTGAACTCAATTTAATCATCTGTGAAACCAGTTTAACAATTGCTTATTTCAATGTAGTTAAAACTAAATGCAGAAGTGTACACTATATCAAAATGACATGATTAATTTATACTACTGCTGATATCTTCATTTAAAGTGAATTTTTAAACTGCTTTAGTTAATGGATAGTAAATATATGATCAACAGATTTAATGACTAGTTTCTGGATAACTAGTTTTCACTCAAAAAATATATTGAAAATCACATGAAGATTAATAAGCAGAAAGATAATCATAAAAAAGATGAAACCTACGAGTATCCAAAAAATTTTAAAAAACAAATAAAATTTTTTGGAAAAAGTGATCTGGAGTAAAATATCCAATGTTTTTTTTTTTGATCGATAATATAGGTGATATATAATAACATGTAATTTAATAAGATACTTTATTCTATTCACCTATTGAGTCATGATAATTTCTATATTCACATTCAATTACAAACTGATTTAGATTATTGGATTATTTCCATCATCTAATATTAAATATTGAATGTCTTTAGAAAAATTTTAAAATTTATTTATATACACCTGGGTCTCATTTTACGCGGATTTATTTAACGCGATTTTGAAGCTACGCGATTCATGTTTCTTCGGAAGTTGAACTCCGATAATGCGCTATTACTTTAAATAATAAATTTCGCGCACTTATGTCATGTTGAAAGTAATAGCACATTGTTGGAATTCGACTTTCATCTTAGTAATTTCAATATTTTCAGTGCTTTATAATAGTAAGATTTTATGCAATAATGAAATTAAAATCATGATTTCCACATTTTATGTATACACACATTAAATTTTACAAGATTATAATGTAAATTTGTTCAAACATTGTGCGTGTTAATTTTGCATTTTAAATCACATTGTTTTTGCTTTTTAAAAAGAACGTAATCAATTATTAATCATTTAGTGTCTGCAAGTTTATTTTTAAAAGGTGAGTAATAGAAGTGGGCACAATTAAATTTGACAATTAAAAATTAAAATCTGATTTTTAATTATAATTTGTTAAAAATTACTTAAGGCGACCTGAAATTAATGTGATGTGAATTTGGCACTAGTTGTATTTCCTCTTGTGAAGAATCTGATTTTTTTACCAGTTTGCAAACGAACGTGTTTATCGGCAAATAGCGATAATAATTAAAACGTGTATAAAAAAATGTAAATTACTGTACTGTAAATTATGCATAAAAATATATTATTTTGAATAAAATTAAATATTATAGTTAAAAAGTTTGTCCTGTATCAATTTTTTTCAAATTTGAAATTTTTTATTAGTCATATTTTATTTCCTTATTTTTTTTTTTGCGCTAATTTTAAAGTAATTTTACGTTGGTGCTTTGCTTTTACACGATTTTTGAAAAACCACAGTCTGTATCCCCCCTTTTTCAAGGTAAGTTACGTCTATTTTTGTGCGATTTCGTTTGCGCGTGTTTTCTGAGGAACCTATCTATCGCGTAAAACGAGACCCAGGTGTATTCCAATCACATTCAACTTTTAGTAATAGCACACAGGTTATTAGTATTGAAATGGTATTATTTTGTCTAACATCCCGTTTCACCTAGTATGTTCCAAAGTAGTATTCTTTCTCTAATTTAAACCCCTCCAAGTTCATGTATATGCTCATATATTAACGTATTTTATTATATTTACGAATATGTACATAATACATTTGGGTATAGTCTGTATGCATATTGGTTATAAAATGGTATAATAAATTAAAAGATGGGTAAAAATTGTTGAATGTGTAGGGGAGCACCTACATATATAAGTAAATGAAGCTGCAATGCAATAGATTTTATAAGCATTAATTAAATTATTTTATCTTTAAGTTATTATAAATTTAGAGTACAAATTTACTTTTATTCGCATATATAAATTTCAATTTCAGAGGTGACAAGATTACACATATAGCAGAATGTTTACAAAACTTAAATCTCTTTTAAAAGATCATCTGATTCTTGGAAAATCTCACGCCACCCACACCTGGTTTAATATAAAAACCACCAAAATCAAGCACTCTTGAAATTAATAATTCAGTTGCTGCTGGAAGTCATGCCCATTTTAACAATGGAGGCGAGTGAACAGAAGACTTAAATCTTGCCATCAGTCTACTGGAATGAAAGAGCTCAAGATCAACAGCCTGCCATGAAGACATCGGACAAGCAGCCCAATGGAGAACGCCAGTGCCAACGCCATGAAGGATGCCTCAGCTAGAAGATCAGTAACATTTCTTCCCGCAGAGCTCTATAAATAAATCTTAAACTAAACTAATTTAATAATTCTCTTAAGCTAGCTATAATGTTGAATGTTTGTATATAATAACTTGTAATGTTTTAATAAATAAATTCTATAATAATAAATTTAATGTAACTTTTAATAATAATAATATTTGTAAGAGTCTGGTCTGTATTTAAATTAAATGAACAATCATAGTAAATAATTCTCCTAAATTATAATAATTGTACTCAAGTTATTATTTCTATATACTTTCTAACCTGCGGTCATGCCCATTTTATTTTATATTATATTGTTTATTTCATTGCTTTATGATATGCCTTGATTCAAAGCAGAGATCAGAGATCTTGGTGATTTAAGAGAGATGATTAGAGGCTCTCATGTAATTGATTCAGGCTGCTTCTTTAGCACACATATAAATCTTTGTTCTGAAATCTATTTTTATATATGTTAGTTAAATTACCACAATTTAGCTTATTATAATTAAGGTTTGCATGATAAAGAATTATGTCTAGTTATTTAATCGCAGAATGATATCATAAAAGCATATTAATAAATTAATTAAAAGCCCAAAATATGCTTTCTTCTCCTTAGTTTATCATTATAAGCTATCAGATTTAACCTGTAGACTAGATTACTTTAAATAATCCCTTTAGCATGTTTTATGTATGCTAATTTACGAACTGGTAGAGAGTAGTTTCGCTGATCGAAACTATTAGCGAAACTATATATATATAATTTATGCACATTCAGTTAGTTCTTAAGAATACAAATTAGTATTTGTTATAAGCGTTGCCAAGGTATCTTTATAAAGCATGTAGAGTACATAATGTCTTGCTATATCTCTGATGGGTCCACTGTTACTGAAGGTCGTCACCTCCATAATTTCGGGTTTAGAGCATCAAGCATGTGAGTTGACCAAAACACTCGAGTTGCCAATCCTAGCCCCTGAACTTATTGTTCCTTATCAATGTAGCAAGCCGTTCAATTTTAGGCCACCGAATACTTGATACTGAAGCCTGTGGTAATAATACATTGGCACCTAAATCTTTAATTTAATCTTAGCTCTCTGGTTACAGACGCCATGCTATGTTCACCAGTTCGTCCCTCCATACTATTCAGTTCAGCATTGATCTGAACACCCGATCTAGTTTATATAAAACAATCTGCATAGGGAGCACATTTATTGCTCATTATGTATTATTAAGAAAATGAGTTATACTTTATCATTGTCCGTCTTGTAAACTTATCTCTTAGCAAACCTCGTAGGAATGGCATTACATAATTTAGGCATGAGTATAAATGGTAGATAATAATAACAATTGTAATAACTTAAAAATTAAATGATTTAAAGTGCATTCTAAAGACGAGACCTTGTATCTAAATCCACTCATTATTGTAAGGCATCTGCGAGTGTAAATCCCAATGCACTTCTATTTTGTATTATTTAACTCATTTTAATAATTATAATAATGTTTAGTGTGCTATTTGTAACTCATCCCAAATCTTATCCAAATGTATTTTAATTTATTGTTAGTTATTAATATATGCATTATCTAGACAGCCATATATGTGTGTTTGGTTAATTTAGTCGTTATTCCCCGAGTCTCATATTCCACTCTTTACTACTGCCGGCATGCGAACTAAGAGACCGAATGTAACTTCATATATGTCATCCATAGAGTAGTAAATCAGAGCATTGGTGAAGGAACTGAGGTACGATCTGATTCAAGGTCTCAACCTCATCTAGATCAGCTTTGGGATAATTTGTCAAAACTCTGGATATTTATGTACAAATATGACCGTTAGTATATACACAATGTTTCGAGTAATATTATTCTCCTTTATTCTTCAGGTATTGCTGGCCTGACCAGCGCCAGTGCTAGCAAGGGAATCGAACTGGAACCTTTAGATTCTTGGACATTCAATTTTAAGATAATGCTCTAACCAACTGAGTTATTCTGCCAAAGGTTTAGGTAATTAGTGTTACCTTAAAATTCAATATCCAAGAATCTAAAGGTTTGGGTTCAATTCCCATACTAGTATCATCATGGTTAGGCCAGCAATACCAGAAGAATAGAGGAGCCATTTAAAACATTAAACTGTGTGCTATTACTAACAGTTGAATGTAATTAGAATATTTAAATAAAGTTTAAAGTTTTTCCAAAGACATTCAATATCTAATATTAGATGCTAGAAATAGTCCAACATATAAATAGAACTAAATTCATCACCACAAACCTTCAGGCAAATATTTAAATCATCAGTTTGCATAGCATAAATATGAGTAATGTGAATATTATTGGTTGATGCAAAGCAATAATGGGTGTCACCTAAATAAAAGCTAAATAACTAGATATTGGCAGTGAAAAAATATATTTATATTCGCTTTCAATATCCAATTTTTAACTAAGAGTAAAAAATAGTTGCCTATTAATTATATATATATAAAAAATTATTTTCACATATGAAAATATATGTATTTATCTGCCCAATAGCGGGCTCAGTAATAACAACTATGCAAAAATTCTTCATTGGTAGCATACTAGGGTAATTTTTATTAAAATGGAAAAGAAATTTAATTTAAGTTAATTTAATTTAAATATTTATGTAAAACAGTTAAAAATAATCAATTTAAAACAAAATTGAAACAGACAACTCACTATAAATAAAAAATATTTATAGTGAGTTGTCTGTTTCAATTTTGTTTTAAATTGATTATTTTAATTTTATATATAAAAGGGAACATTATGGACAAATTTTAATAGTGAAATTTGATCATTTAAAGTGTTTATGTAAGACGGTATAGATATCACAAATAACAATTTTCTTTCATTTTTTGGGTTAAATAATTATTACTGCCAGACAAGTAATGTTAAAGAATTATAGAGATGCAATTTCTAAAGATAGTGTGGACAATATTTTCCTCAACTGTTTTAATACTACTATATTTTTCTTTGCAAAATATATGAATTATGTATTTTTTTAATATACTTTTCAAATTTAAACAATTTATTCTAAGACTATCTGAGAAAAATTAAAGGTTATTAATAGCACTAATGTATTTCAGTTTCTTTTTATAAGTTGAAGAAACTGCATTTAACCTTACAAGATTTAGACCTGAAGTTCTGTTTATCTTTTGACCATATAGGTCCATGAATTTGGCTTTTGACTAATAGCAATATATTCAATGTAATAAAAACCTATTTTCATAGTTTTTATATTTTTAGAAAGTAGTCATATTATATTTAGTATTGAAACTATAAGATTTGTATTCAAATCTTAGTTTCACCTTAGTTCTGTCATCATTCTACCTCTCGCCCCTTTAGTATGAGTTTTACATGGATTCTGACCTTGAATATCGGATTAAAGCGTAATAATATATAATATCTGTAAAATGTTTAAATAAATAATTAAATGTTATATATGCGCACATACTCCGATAAGCTTATTTTAAAATAACGCATTGCAAGGTATTATTAAATTGCCGTGCGTAAGTTATATAAATTTAAATAATCCTATTAATTATTCTGATAGGTTTAAATAATATTTTAAATTATAAATAAAATCAATAATTATATTTTAAAACGTAAACATATTATTATTTAGGTCAGATCCAGGTAATACTTAAATTATAAAAATAACTAATTCTCAATTAAAATAAAAATGTTTTAAAATTCCCCTGCTAATTAAAGGCAAGTCATAGCGGGAGGGGGAAAAAGATGACAGAGTTAAAAATATATTTTTAAACATACGGAAACAAAGAAAAAGGTTTGTTAAAAATAACTTTTATAAATGTAAGGGGTAAAATGTAAAAGTGAACAGATTGAAATTCCAACCTGTATGACTATTACATCCGTGACCTAAAGGGATGTATGGCATGCACCCGAGAGACAGCTGCATGGATGACGTATTGCTCGATGGATCTCCAAGATAAGGAAACAGAGAATAAAAGCCACAACTAATTATTGTTTTTTTTTTTTTTGAATCATGAAAAGTTAGAACCAGAAATGTTAAGTCCAATTATATTTCTCGTGATCCAAAATCTATATCAAGCAATGTGCCAAGAGTAGGCGCCGTGCTACGCTCTTCCGGACTGATGGCTATACAATAGTAAAATCCCACAAAATGTGATAAATCTACAATTCTGCTGCTTCCGTTGAAAATCTTCTCCTAAATGTAACTGCCGTTGAACCTGCTTCCGTTGAAAATCTTCTCCTAAATGTAACTACCGTTGAACCTGGAAACTAGGACTCTCCAAACAGTGTGCACACTGAAATGAACTAAAGGTAACATGATACCCAAGCTTTAAATTTCGTTTGGAACTCTCATTGAACTCTAAATCTCTAAAATATTACTTTCATTTTCTTTCCACTATTATGTAATCCTAAAATTAAATCTATTTTCTGTAATAATATTATTTATAATGAACCTAGTAAATTACTCTATCTATCATTATTCTACTTGGGTATCCAATTTTATTGTATTTGCTAAGATTATATTTCATGCCAACATGGTTTCCGAGCTGATATTTTTTATATAATTCGTAGAAGGGTTGCCCTCTTCTGCGAATTTAATATCATAATAATAAATCATAACGGTTAATAGATTTCAGCTCGGGAATCATATACTATTTTAATATATTTTATAAATACGAGACTTATATTATTAATTAATGTATTTGTCGATGAGCTATCATTCATGCTAGGTTAATTAAATTTTAAATATAGCCATAATGTTAAGAAGAAGGGGGGGAGTTTAAGGATAGTAAATTAAATGCTAGTCGTGTGAAGATTGGGATAGATTTGTCTAAATAATTGCGCTAGTTATTGATAAATGAATTTTTATATCGCAGAAATGTAATAGAGGTATTGTCAACGTGTTACTCTCGGACTTAAGTAGCATACAAATATATAATAGCACGGAACCTTGTCACGCGGTCGGGGATGGAAAGGCTACGACCTCATACCGACACCGCGCTCGTGACCACTCCTAAGGGCTCTGACCCGACGTTTGGCCGACCCTCTTCATATTCCAGCAGTAATTACCTTGTCATGCGGTCGGGGATGGATAGGCAAAGACCCCATACCGATACCGCGCTCATGACAGACCTGCAGGGCTCCGATCCGACGTTTGATCGCTCCACCAGCCTCTAACATTTCTTCTGCTATTATCCTTTTGAAAGCCGATTCTCTTATAGCTCGGCAGTATCCATACTACCGCAGGTCGCTTTAATAATAACTATAAAGTTTATGCTGGGTCTCGCTCCACTCCTCCACATATGTTAATCTATAATAAATTATTTATAATAAAATATTAATGATAAAGTAAATAGGATGATAGCTGTGAGAACGAATGCGCTCCTCTTTAAAATCTCGTACTGTGTCTCGTAACCTTCGTTACTTAAACGTGAGGCATGGAATGTAATTAATATTGATATCCAGGTAGCGTAATATATTGCTAATGTAAATTAACCACAATTAAATATTTAAATTAGCTATATCCATGTCTGTGTCTGCTTAATTTTAAATAATAATTAATATCTCTCATATCAATGAATAGTAGAATATAGTAGTAGTCCATAAGGTTAAATCATTAATTAGAGTCTCTTGTTTACCTGACCACCGGACCTAGAAAATAATGCTATTGTTATGATAGATGCGTTGTCATGTAGGTTTTGTTGTGAATAAATTTACTATATTCGAATACGGTATCACAGACCCTGAACCCACCTGTTATGCCGCTATTCGAACGTGGTGGTGGAACTTTGCAACATGTTAACAAGGCATACGTAATCTTACCATTACAGTATTAATATGATCTCAATTTTCTTTGTTTTCATGCTATACTTCCACATTTGTCTATTAATTCAATCTGGCTTAATTAAATAGTTAATGTTTTTTTCTAGTTTGATCATATTATGACCATACACACACACATATGTCTATTACCAGTATCTTTATTATCCTATTCATGTGCAATGTGCTCATAAATTCACTAATGAAGTGATCATATACCTGCAATGTAACACAACCAAAATTGATAGATCTGTTTTACAATAATCCCACTTCTATTTTAATTCAGTTGATCACTAACACAACATTATTTGATTTTTTCAATTTACTACAGTATAAGATCAGTTTCCTCTCTCTACAACTTTAATGCCATCTATTGTAACCTTGAATAACCTTAACTTTAATACATTGCAGTGCAGTTGAATTCCTATCATCAAAACAGTTTCCTCTCTCTACAACTTTAATGCCATCTATTGTAACCTTGAATAACCTTAACTTTAATACATTGCAGTGCAGTTGAATTCCTATCGTCAAACTAATTTCTGCCATCTACCTTGATAGAATTCAAAATTGGAATCAATGCAGTTACTCATTATATTTAGTAATTAATTTAAGACTTAATTTTCATAGTGACATGTTCAATATCCACACTTTATTTACACAATGTTAAATTTTTAAAGTAGCATTATCAACCAAAAAATCAGTTTTAAATTTATGAAATGAATAAATAATTGATTGACTAGACTGAATTTTAATAGACAAATAGCACATCTTTAAACAGTAGGGTTTTTTTATTTTAAATTTATTTACTTAATGTAACAAATTCTGTCATTGTAAATTACTATAATTATGTACTTCAAAATGAAATATCACATTATAAAAAAATTTCTATAATAAATCTAAAAAATAGATATATGCGATTTAATCTATTATCAAAGTACAATGAATTAAAAAAAAAATTTTACAAATACATTACATCAAATATGTAAGACTGCCTATTTATGACTGGCATTACGCATTATTCTCAGTAGATTTTGTTTCATATTTGATACTGTTACATGATTAGGTTTATTTTTCTATAACTTAACTTTCCAGCTTCTTTATAGTAGTGTTTATTAATTATTTGATTGTTAATTTGCTTATTTATCCTTTTTTTACAGTCAGTATAACATCAAGCTGTAATAGTCAATAAGGTTTAGAAAAAGAAGCTATAGCAGAAGCTTTCATATATTATTTTGAAAAAACTTGAATAAATTATTAGGAAGGTATGAATATATTTTGAATAATTCTTGAAATATTTATTTAAGTAATACAATGTTATGTCTTCTAATATTTCAAGAATACTTTTAGCAGTGATTATTTGTTTCTGTGATCTTTAGCAATATCCAGAAAGCTTTATGAGTTTGACTGTGTAATAACTTAAGAGCTCTAATGAAAGTAAATGCTGGGCCTCAGAAATGTGTTAGATGTTTTATGTAAAAAATATGTAAAATATATGTAAATCCTTATTGTACATAAGCTTAATATTTAATCACCCTTGTGCAAGTTCGTGTTAATTCTGAGTATAAATAAACATAACAAATTTGATGCAATTGACAGGATTAACAATAGGTTCATCATCAACTTCCACCATTCCACCCTGAAAGTAATGGCCAGGCTGAGAAACAAAAGAATGTTAAAAAAATCTAACATAGGCAATTGGAACTTCTGTATTGCCAGAATGCTATTAGTGCAGCATTCTATACCAAGCATAATCACTATTTAACAGGACTATAAGAACTAACATAACAGGTTTTTAGACCTACTTGTTCTAATGAAAAAATTAAAAATAGAAGAATTAAAGTACAGATAGGCACCCAAGTTCTATGTGTTGCATGCATAGTGGAATTACCAAATGGATTCCAACAATTATGATCAAATTTAAAAATTTCAAACAATGTTATCCAAACAGTAGATGAATAGCAACACTACAAACACAAAGACCAACTAAGGTTGAATTATGAATCGCAAGCCAGCAGTGATTCTATATGGTTCAAAGACACTGGATCTGCTAATGAAGATACCAGATCTACTAATTAAGATACTCCATCCACGGTTGAAGACAACAGAGTTATAAATGACCCTGGCGATAATGGAGCCAGACTTGAAAAAGCCAGGAAGTAATAAAGATGTCCATCAATGTATCTCAGTGACTACATTCTTAAGAGCTAATTTTACCAGGGGAGGGAATGTTATGACTCAACTTACCTTCATGTAATGGACTAATCCAGATTCAATCTTACTTTGATCAGATTCTTATCGCTACAGATCAATGGATATATGAATAGATAAAATATATAGCTAATGAGAGAAACAAACCAATAGGCAATAATGTTCAATAAATCTGATTGCTCCCATTAAAAAAGAGGGCCTGACTGTAAATAGGGGGCACATTTGGAAGTTAACACCAGACAACAATCAAATAACTGTCAGAGCTGAATGGCAAACATTATCCACAATATTGTTAAAGCAGTGAGACAAGTTCATATTGAACTGGAAGCTATTAGAATATAAACCTAATATGAAGAAAGGTGGAAGAATTACTGTACTACCACACAAGGTAATCTACCGTGATAGAGCTGGGATAACCAGTTAAATGTAATTAATTTTTCAAGCATTTGTATATTTATACACACACACATTTTGCATATAAAACAATACAGGACTAATAGTAACATGGCAATATTCTTTACAAACTTTCTCTTATAAAAATATATTATAGTACACATTAGCAGAGCAATTTAAAATAAAAAATAAAAACAGTAGTAATAATTCTTTACTTTATATTATATTGTTTTGTAAACTGATTTCATTAATTTTTTATAATATAAAAACTATCTAACTTTGTGTGCATGATATATAAGACAAATAAAAAAAAGCCATACATATCAAACAAAATGTAATTAAGCTCAACAATAAATAAAGAATTTTACCTGATATTGGAGCAATCCAGTTTTGTTTTTATTTCTTTTAAAGAGTCTGATAATGATTTAAATTCAAAAGAGTTGAGATCATTTTCTGCTAAAGACTGGAAAATATATTAAAAAATGAATAAAAACATCAGTATCAAAAACTTAATCCTTTTTTTTTTTTTGTTATTAATAATAAATAAAATCTCATCATTTTAAAATAAAAAATCTAGATAATAAAAACCAAAACATATGATTCCTCAAACTTATATTTAATTTGCATGCTAATCTAATTCCCATTTCTCAGTTCCTAAGCTATCGCGTTAAATATGAGAAATTAGTGATTATTAAATGAAACTAACAATAATATCCAGATTAATATTTTACGATTGGACTTCTTTGATAGGAATATTATGTAGTGTAGCTATCCAGAACTATCATTTACTCATCTTATGCTATTCACATGAATTGCTTGAAACTTTTCAAACACTCTAATGTTTTAATCAAACCTCAATTATGAATTAATAGATATCTTTAGTTTTTATGAAAAAAAAAAGATATATAAAAAAAAACAAATTAATATATCATTTCTATAGTTTGCACTTAATTAGCATTTGCAACAGTAATCTACATCACATAATTCTGGGTGTCTCAATCTAAATGAATAATGAATAAGTGGAAACTAGTCTGGGGATTTAGTTGGCATTACCATTTGATATACCATAATTACTCATACTTACAAAACTTAGGAATAGAGTTATGTTAAATGAATTGAAGCTGTTAAATGAATATCTAAATAATCACATTAATAAAACAAATAGTTACAAATTTTATTTTAAAATAGTAACTTAATAATTTTTAGTAATATACTATAATAACATATAAAATTATATAATATGAAGAAAGATGTAAAAATAAATTTAAAAATTGTTAAATGACTAAATTTATTTCTAATTTTGGTAACAGCAACACATATCCAATTCATAATTTAATTCAAATTTATATGATAGTGATATAGAATATAATGATACAAAAAAAAAAACTTTAATTAATCATTTATCACACAGTTCATAGTCATGCAGTTAATATTACTAATGAACTTTTACAAAATCAGACTCTAGGACAATTTATCATGTGGTCAATTGCTCCAAAATCATATGATGTTGAAACACTAAAGTGAGAAGCAGAGCATAATTTAATTCAATTGTCCAAAATGAAATACATTTTTTTAAAATTTCCTCAGTATCAATTCAGAAAAATCCAAAATCTCAAGTCTAACTTTCACCACTGACCTAAAACCATTCTGAGCAGCTCACATACTCAAAACTATTTATAGTAGAGTTAAATTAATAGTAAACAATTTGGGAGATCATATAACTATAAGCAATCTAGTAGAAAATTGCACATTTGACAGTATTTATTAATTTTTTTTATATTCATCACCAATTTCTTCAGAACATCTTAGCAAAGATCATTCTATTTATCACTATTATTGTTATTAAACAAATTCTTAATTCTAAAGTCAATCTATTTTGACTTTTTCTAATTATTATTTTTTCAATCACTTTTCATTTTCTATTAATCTTTTACTTCTATTTAGCATTTTTGTCACATTTATCTTTATTTATTAAACTCTCTCAAAAATTTGGTATGAGTTTGATAGATAATTCTTCTCAATTTTTTCCAGATATGCAGCCAATATAAAGATTATTATATTCTCTCTTCCCTTTTTCAAAATGGATCTTAATTCAGAATTTAATTTCGTTAAACTTCATCATAAATATTAAATTCTATAAATGTTTTCTTTCATAATTATATAAATTCTATAAATGTTTTCTTTCATGATTATATCTATTTTATCACAGTGATAAAATTCAAACATATTCAAAATTCTTACATCATTTATAAATAATAAAAAATCCAGAAATCACAATATTTATTGTATACTAATACAGAGAAGAGGTGTAATAAAAGATATGAAAAGAGATTCCCAAATTCAAGCACTCCATTAAAATTTGTGTTTCCATTCTAAGCTGGCATTCAATTTTACAAAAATCTTCCATTATTTAACTTTTCTTTTTATCTATTTAACAAGTCAATAGGAAATTCCTATTGTATAAGTATCAACTAACAAATTACTTCTTTTTATTAGGCTCTACAATATCCATATATTTATATTTTTTAAATCCCCTTCATTTTCGATATTCTTGAAATTTATGTTGTTATGAATAAACTATAGTCACAAAGTAATATTCCTTCACTTATTAACCAAAGAATAATTAACAAATTTTTAAAAGTGAAAAGGAAATTCAAATCTTCATACATATCTTCTCATTCCTTCTGTTTAAATTGTTTAATTAGCTTGAAATAATATGATGTAAAATGGCTTCTACTTAAACAAAGTCAAAAGTTTCTGTGCATAGATTATAAGCCAAAAATCCTGAGAGCCAAGTTAAACATTCCTGTTCTCCAAAACTGATCAAAGTTATTATAGGAAATTCATAATTTTTGTTCTACGAGAGTAAAAAAAAAAAAAGGTTAAATATCCTTTTTAATAAATAGCCTATTTCAATGCAAAGATCCAATAGCCTCTTGTAGAGAAATAGTGAAGGAGAAAAGCAGTTTTCATAAGGGTTGTAATATGTGAAACAAAAAGTGAGAGTGAGCACAATGTTTAATTGTCATCTTTATCACATATATTATATAAATACATATTTTAATTTTTTTAAAATAGAATTTTCTTTAATTATTCCTATTCAGCTATAAAAAATATATAATTAATTAAATTAATTAGTTCCAAGATTCTCAATTTAAGTTCCATGGAGATTTCATAGTACAATTAATTATTGCCTTCTAATTAATATTTTAAAATATGTAAAATATATATATATTTTGCTCTTCACTACAACAAAAACAAAATACCAAAATACACTGAATACCATTTCTCATATTAAAATTCAACTATCTATAATTAAATCAAATTTTGAAAAAAATATTCAAGATTAAGCTTTAATCCTTCACATTAAATACCAGTTTAAATTAATAATACTTGCTTTTCAAATACAAATTTGTCATTTTTTCCAATATTTTCAATTAGAATTCGATTTTTTGATTTGTTGTTTAATTTGTAACTAGTAAAAATTATCGTGACTCCAACATTTTTTTATTAAAATAAAAAGAGTTCTATGATTAAAATAAGTTGCGAGCTGGACTAGTAACTCTTCATTTTTATAAAACAAATACTAATATTGGAAAAATCCACTATATTTGTAATCATTAGCAAATATAAATTGTAACTAATTTTAAACAATTATCTAAGTGATAATCGTACCTTTAACTGAAGCATAAGTGACATTAACCCAGCAACAAAACTAGCCATTTTTTCATTTTTTGCATACTTTTTGCTTTGTGATGAACTAATCCTTTTTACCATCTCATGTGCTTCTTCTTCACACCTTTGGCGAACAAGCAGAGTTTGATCAATTGGCTGAAGTCCTTGTTCTGGAGCAATCTAATATGCATAAATGATATACATATTATATATTATTTGCCAAATAAATAATTAAAAAAATAAAAAATAAAGCAACAAGATTAAAGATATAAAAAATAGAAAAATTAATAATTATCATTCAATTTAAACGCAATGGCATACAAACAAATGAACAACTTTTTGATAAGTAACAAATGTATTTGCAAAGCAAGTGTAATGCATTATTAATGCTGAAAAATTTAAATATTTAAAATAAATAACAGTTCAATATATTAGCATTAAAAATTATGTGCTTATTATTCAAATAGTTTCATGTAATTAATTTAGACACAATATATACATTCAAATATATTTACAAATACAATTTTCAATTCCTTCCATTGTTACACATTATTTTTATAATAACATTTCAGTTAAATCTCACATAGTAGTGCCTAGATAATATAACTTATTAGCTATTGCTATTATACATGACTTAATTGTTAATTACTTTATCCAATAAAATATTTAAAAGAGGTTGTATTAATCTGAATGATTAATTTGATCTTTTTTGCTTGTTTGTTTTTGATCGAGATGTTTTATAAAAAGTGTTCAAAATGGAAAAGTTTTTCTATTTCATAGTGTTTACTAATGCAGTAGTATTTTCAGAATTTCAAAAACTTCTCCTGATTGAATCTGGTAATGGGTGTCACAATAGAATAAGATTTTAGTATTGCCAAAATGTATACAAAGACCAATATGCAAAACATATGAGTGTTTAGGGCATGATGGAGATTGTTGCTTCACTGTGCCAACCTACTAATGTATTCCAACAGTAATTACTCATACTTACATAAAAGCTGTGTAAACCTTTGAATTTAGAAAATAATACTATAGTACTAATTTTTTGATTATTGGTACAAACTGTTTCATGTGATGGTACTTTAAAATATGGCTGATTTTTAGTTACTTTTCTTATGTATAAAAAACTAATGTCTTTGTAGATGCCTTATTATAATTATTATTACTTTTAAAATTTATGTGAACAAAAATGGGCAGCAATTGTTATTAGGTTATCCATACTATACAAATGATGAGCTAGCCAAAATGTGTGATATTATAACAAGAAACTTCATTCATGCAAAAGTTCACGATAACATATGTACATATATTTGTAAATGTGCAAAGAACTTTTACTAAAATATTGTCAAAATACTTTGATAAAATTAATATATGTATACATACGATTTACAGTTGCACATTTGGTCTAATTTATTTCTGAATCATAAGTAGTTCATTGTATTAATTGTCCTTAATTAAAACAAGCCAATTTTCAAGTCTTAATTTAAAATCTGTAGCATTAGAAGCAGATTATAACAATATAATATATATTTTATACAGAAGTTTCCAAGACAGATTAGATAATAATGCAAAGACACACATATCAATGTAAGATAACTGACTATAATAATTTATTCAATTAGATAATACTTCCTTTTTAGGCCTTAATCAAACTTTCTGAAAAACTAAAAATGTGGTTATACTGATCAAAGAGTGTCTCTGATACCTATCTTGATATTAGATCAGAAACTTTTTTTTACAATATCTAAACCATTACTCATAGCTTTTGAGTACTAATGAAAAGAGCCATAATAATTTTAATCAATATCAAGCTTTCACTGCTATAAATTCATTGTCTAAAATAAATGCTTTATAACTGACAAAATTCTATCAACTAACCTATTTCTTGGCCACCCAATTAAATAATCAATAATCTTAAACACATGATGAGTCTGCATATTTGCATTAACTGATAATAGTCCATGACATTCTATAGTATTAGTCTGTAATTTTATATTTGATTCACACACATTATATTACATTCTAGATTTTCAGCACAACTCTTAGCGGACCTATACTTAACTAAGAATACATTTTCAGAAAGAAAAAAGTTTATTGGGCTACAATTTTAATTTGACTAAGTATAATTTTTGAAAAAATGCATATATAAAATCATTGCAATTTTTTAAGTTATCAAAAATATCAAAGTCATTAATGGCAATTAAAATTAAGGTTATTGATATTCTGAAATATTAATAGTAAATATTACACCATAAAAATCTTATTAAAAACAGAAATGCCCTTATTTTGCTCTTCCATTTCCACCAACAAAAACTGACATAAAATACTCATATTCCTCATTTAATATTAATAAAAATAGTAATCAATAACATATCTGAAAGATTTACTTGATATCCCACTCAAGTCATACAACATCTATAAGTAGTAAAAAAAAATATCTCGAATTAGTCCTTTATGAAAAATATAGGGAAATAAAACTTCAATAGAATAAACATGACTCTCTTCTCTTATCAAATCATTCTTTATGCTCAAATTTATATAAAATCCAAAAAATAATATGACAAGTAAGAAACCTATATGTAAAAGGATGTAAATTTGAGACATTTAGAAAGACTATTCAATGCCATAATGATGGAATCAAGCTGCCTTTGCAGTCATATCTATTTTCGAACAAATACTTGAACTTATGGCTAGATAAGAAATCTAAAAATCTTCATTTTTCTTGTTGTTGAATTGCTAAAATGACATTGTCTTCTGTTGTTAAAAAAAAAAAAAAAAAAAATCAATACAATCAAACAAAACTTGTCGGAAATCCTATTGTTGAACTAAGATGTAAAAGATCAAAGCATTCAGAATTTTTATTTTAATATACAATATTATTTGATAAAAAATTTTAAATGTTTTGTCTTCAATGTTTTTTACTGATGTATTTTGAAATGATTTGACTGGCTAATAGTATTGTGATGGAAATAATATTCTTCAGAACATCTATGAATTCTTGTTTTAATAAAAGTATTATAGTGAGACAAGCATAATGATAATCTTAAAAACTTTTGTGTTTCATAAAAATTGATGAAAACTTCTGTCTGATTAGACTGCCAAAAGATGAATTCATTACATAAGCTATAGAAGAATCTGATATCCACAAAATCTCTGAATATGCTCCAATTTTTATATTTATTTTTCTTTTTAAAATAAAGATATAACTTGAATTTGTCCACAAATTGTATTGTAATTTTATGTATATAAATTGCAAAGAAAACTAAGCTAGAAAAAACTGTTTCCTGTCTTCATATTAGCATAAACAAATAAAATCCTATTATTAATGTTATCATAAATCCCTGGAGAACATCAATTTCTGTACGTAAAATGAAATACTTATTCGATTAATCACTAGGAATTCACAAAGTCATATACCAAACAAATATTCAACTTAATAGATGTAAAATAAGAAAGATGGCATTCTTGAAAAATTCCTGAGCCTAATGATTTTCTAAAAAGATCATTAGCTGAATATTTCAACCAGAAAGAAACTGGTGCTATTTAAAAATTTCTGAGTGCACCTTAGAATAACCTTACTGAAAGTTTTGAAGTGATTGTATCCATTTTTTTCCAATAAAATGATAATTCCTTACTAGTTTTTTTTAATTAAAAAATAATTCTCATTAGAAATAAAAAATGCTTTTTAAAAAGCATGTTTGTTTTTTAAAAAGCATGTTAAATGCTTGACTTAAATCTAAATACCATAGATAACAAGTTTGCTTCAAAATTTTTAAATTATCAATTCCAGTAAATTTAGGGTTTTTCCAGTCAGCAAAACAATCTGATTACTGATTAGTTAATCGATATCTAGATATTTTAACTGAAGACGAAATATACAAGATTTGAAAGATCTAAAAGCAGAGGGTAAGACGAATTTCTATCGGGGGATTTGTAAACATTGCAGCCATAAAAGTTATCTATCAGGATGGTGATTGTAATATTAATTTCCTTGACAAAATTATTTCCAATAGAAAAATTTAAGTGAGAGTAAATTACCATCATATTAGATAAAACATTTTATAGAACAAGGTATCACAGGGATTAGTTTCTCATCTATATTTAATATATTCATTAGCAGATACAGAATTTACAATGATAATGTTGCTTTAACTTTTCAAGAGATTCTTTTGTAAAATAGAAGTCTCTCAAAAACATACAAAAAAATTGAAAATATGAAATGTTTTTCAAAATTCAATTTCTAAACAACAGGGAATCATCTTGTAATTTGAATATAACTTTATGCAATAATAGTCTGAAATATGATCCCACCCCATGCTAGTGAACTTGGATAATAGCATCCTTATTTTCCTAGTTTATCTCACGTTAAATCGAAATTAATTTCAAGGAATAAATTCCTAGAAAACATTATTTGGAAATACAAGTTTATTTCTTTGCAATGGTTTTCTGTTCTTCCACATATTTCTCCACCAGATACCAAAAGAAAAAACGTGTCACAGCAAATGTTCAAAAACCTTTAAGCAGATTGGAATTGCTAATAATTCAAGATATAATTTCACCACCTAAGACTCAATTCAAACCATGATTCCTTTTTTGAATGTTCAACCAAGAATCTACAATCAAAAAATTATATAATGTAACAAATGAATTCTTAAAAGATTCCGAATAGGTATAAACTAGAAAATGAGCTATTAATTATTGTCGAATTTATGGTCACAGTAGCAGAGTTGAGAACTTCATAAAGCCACTAGTGTATTTATCTCTGATTGGAATTTTTATATATTTTTTTTATTATATCTTATTATTTGTTATGCCGTCTAAAAAAAATCTACACTCTATATTAATTGAATATTAAGATCCCAGGTTAATTTGAATTTTGATACACAATTTTGTTTTATACACAGTGCATTATCGTATGATAAAAGCTTTTATCAATTTAAATACTTTAAGATTTTAAACCTAAATCAACCTGTTATATAGTTAATTTTGTACTAGATTCCATAAGTAAATAATACTAATTGTTGAATAGGTATATGTAATCCAAATCTTCTCACAGGCCAATAACCAGAAAATAGAATGCAGTTCTTGGTTAACAACACTTTCCATTGATTACTTAATCTTACTTAAATTACTGCTAAATACGGTTATGTATAGAAAATTACTGCTATTAATGTGAACATTAAACACAATCTAGGAAAGTAACGTGATGCTGTTATGGAAAATTGTATGTATGATTTATCTTTCAATGCATTTACTTCCCTATACCTACTCACAAACTTCTGTCTAGTTGCAAATCTTTTACAAAAACATCCTTAAAGTATTTTTGAAATTCCATTTACAAAAGCTTTTCCTCATAAAGCAGCTTCTGTATTGCTATAGTTTCAAATTATCTAGTCAATCCTTGGTCCTGTCTATTTTAGCCAATTCAACAGCGATTCTCTCAATTTGAGCAGTATGTAGAGAATCAATAATAGTTTATTCTTCTTTACATATACATTCTTCAGCCACTGTTTTAACTATATCATATTCTTGTGTTAAATTTACACAGAGTAATTTGTTATCTGCCAATGAGCTTGGGTGATATATGACAGAAAGTTGATATTTCATCGTACCCCTATGACACAAATTTGGGTCAATACTATATTAAACCAATTATTAAATTAATCTTAGAAATCTTCCTTTCAAAATTTATTTGAATTATACTTAGCTTTTTGTATTAATTCAACTAAAGCTTGAAGCACATGACCAGAAAAAAAAAAGCAGTATTTTTGTATCTCTTATTTTTAAGTTCATTGCAATCCTCTATGCATAAAAAATATGATCAATTGATCCATTTTATAAATTAACTGCTTAAAAAATAATACTGACTGAGATAATATAATCAATGTTGTTCAAAATATACACTTCTAAGAGTAGCATTAATGATGACGAGATAATTCAAAATCATAGTGCAGTAACTATCAGATCAATGCTTAGTAATTGATAAACCCATCATTATGTAAATGAATTATTACCTGAATAGTTCCTATATGTCGAAATTGAACTAAAAGATAAATGCTCCAATATCCACTCATTCCCTAGTTTAACTTTTACAATATGACAGAATTTATATTAAATAAAATTCAAAAATCTGCCAATTATGCAATGATTAGCAGATCTTAATGTGGAAAATAAAGCATGACATAATTCTCTTAACTTAATGCTGCAATCTATTCTATATCACCTTATAATATATATTATAACGGAGGGTGAACACATCTAACTATAATCAGATCTAGGGTTTTCATGTAGGATGCCATGAATGATGCGATAAAAATCTAATCCATGATTGCATCTATTTCAAATATGATAATTTAATATTTAAACATTTAATACAGATACAACTTAGACCAGTTCATCCAATCTTCACCTCTCTTTATTATTCCGTTATGCTCAGTATTCGAACTCAGGGTTAATTTTACACTTAACTTTCTTCAGAGATCAATTGATTTCTTATAGCAATAATAATACTTTTATATAAATTCGATAGATTTTCAAAATTCCTTCCAACCAAGTTATCATGATGTTAAATCAGGATGAGATGAAAATGTAGATATATGTATTCAATTTTATTTTATTATGAAAATAAAATAAATAATTAAAATAAATCAGAGACCTTAAATTTAAAATAAATTTAACAATATTTATTAATTGAAAAACAATTTAAATTTATCTTTATATAACAAAATTTTTAATTACAAGTGTTTAAATACATTTCTACTATCTTAGTATATACATTTTAAAATTATACCTTCCCATATCCTATAGTAGATATGTATCATAGCAAATACAATATTTAATAGATTGTAAAAATAAATAACACTTTAATACGAATTTAGTAAATGCAGACACACACAGGCTGTTATTGCCATATATACCAAACATGCACAAAAAACTTTACTCAATTTTTGGCAGAAGCTTTCAGTTATGTTTTCACACCTCTCCTAATTCCAACAGATTAATTAACAACACAAAGGACCGATGAACACCCTCTCAAACACCGCAAGCGGTCTACAACATTACATGCCCTCACAGGAATTGCAAATCTTCATATTATAAGAAAACCAAGGCATCATTAGAAACTAGACTGTCCCAGCATAAATACTTATATACCAAGGCACAATTGGATCCAGCATAGAATTCCATCTTTATGCAACACCAAAAGAATGTAGGGCATCCATGTGAACCGCAGACATTTGCAGGGAAGCAAATAATGTAAAACGCAAAGTGAAAGAGATCTGCTATATCGCAATGGATTGCAGCGCCGTCAACCGGAAGAAATCATGTTACCCCGTATCCAAGAAATGGAATGCTTAAAGCTGCATATACACCTGGGTCTCGTTTTATGCAGTAGATAAGTTCCTCAGAAAACATGCACAAAAGAAATCGCACAAAAAAACTTAACTTACCTTGAAAAATGGAGGATACGTACTGTAATTTTCCAAAAATCGCATAAAAGCAAAGCAACAACGTAAAATTACTTTAAAATTCGCATAAAAAAAAAATAAGAAAATAAAAAATGACTAATAAAAAATTTCAAATTTGAAAAAAATTGATACAAGACAAATTTTTTTTTACTTTTTTTATTAACTACAGTATTTAATTTTATTCAAAACAATTTATTTTTATGCGTAATTTACACTTTTTTCATACATGTACGGTATTTTAATCATTATCGCTATTTGAGACATCAGATTCGTCACGAAGAAATACAACTAGCGCCAACTTCATTTTTTTAAATTGGTCTTATAGTGGATTCGCCCAAACTAAAACGTTTTCCAATTGCTGTTGATACTTCCCATTTCGCTAAGCGCTCTAAAATTGAAATTTTTGTTTCCAAAGAAATTCATTTTCTTGGGTGTTTTTTCCTCTCCATTAGGATAAACTAAAAGTTTAAAATAAAAATAAGAACTTAGACTTATGATAATAAAAAGACACCGACTCACCATTGTTGGACAAAATTTAATTAAAACTAACAATTAAAAATTAAATTCTTATTTTTTGTCTTAAATTTTTTAATTTTCAATTCCATTTAAAAATCAAATTTCATTACATAATTTTTAAATTGTTAATTACAATTAAAAATCAGATTTTAATTGTCAAATTTAATTGTGCCCACCGCTGTTACTCCCCTTTTAAAAATAAACTTGCGGACACTAAATGATTAATTGATTACGTACTCTTTTTTTAAAAAGCAAAAATAGAACGTGATTTAAAATGCAAAAACAACAACATGCATAGTATAGACATCTATAATGTTTGAACAGATTTACATTATAATCTTGTAAAATTTATTACTTGCGGACACTAAATGATTGATTACGTACTTTTTTAAAAAGCAAAAACAACAACATGCGTAGTATAGGCATCTATAATGCTTGAACAGATTTACATTATAATCTTGTAAAATTTAATGTGTGTAAATAAAATGGGGAAATCCTGATTTTAAGTGAATTATGAACTTCTTTATTGCATAAAATCTATTACAGTACTATTATAAAGCGCTGAAAATATTGAAATTATTAGATGGAAGTCGAACTCCGATATTGCGCTATTACTTTAAATATGACGTGAGTGCGCAAAATTTATAATATTAACAGTAATAGCGCATTATCGGAGCTCGACTTCTGATCTAATAATTTTTACTGCATACAAAGATATTAAGAAGAAACATGAATCGCATAACTTCAAAATCGCATTAAATCCGCATAAAACGAGACCCGGGTGTAATTAAAATAACAGCCATTGTACAAAAAGAGCTATGAATATGAGAGCCGTGTCTCTTGAAAGCACTCAGCGTATGATTTAATAAAATACTACACATCTTTAGCTTTGCGGTTATTGCATTTTTAGCACTATATTGATTTACTAAAATAACATTTTATAATTCCAAAGATTATGATAATACTAGCTAACTAAATTTAAATTAAACAATATTAAGTATAAATGAAGACTTTTGTAATATCGAATCCTTTTGAAGAAATTCCATTTTTATAAGCCCTCCCATCTATGTATGATCCCTATCATTGAAAGAAAAGACCTTTCATCCAAAGATATTAGTCATTTATACCGAATAATAAACAAACAAATATTAATAAATTAATTAATAATAAACAAGAATTCTGTCATGTCATAAGTGAATGAATTTAATATGAAGAACAATAAAATCTTACCTTCATATTAAGTTTAATTATTATCCTGGTCAAGTCACTGCGTAAGGAAGACCTACACTTTATTAAATAAAATAAAAATATTTAATCCAATGATCTTTTTCCATTTTTCGTCTAGTGATTTTCCAAATGGATTATTCCAAAATGAGCAAGTTTTAAAGGCAAAGGAAATAAAATTAAATATTTATAGATGTGGATATGCAAAGATGGTAAGATATGTTTAAAGTTTATGATATTATTCTATTCATTTTCCAAAATATAAGTAGCAATGTTCATTAGGATAAAGTTATTTTATTTCCGATTATCAATCATCAGTGAGGCAATCAGTATACTCCATTGCTTCATAAATATTCCTCTTGCATGACATTGACCTCCCTTTCCTTAAATTATCTCACTGTAAACCGAAGTTGGATATTGAATTACATAAATGATATATATATTGTAACGATCCGGAAAATGCCACTTCAACGTAAACTGCACTACGGGGCGCCATCTAGGCATTTGAACCTAGAAAAATTTATAAAGTAGGCAGATACGTAAGTCAAAAAAAAAAAAATTTTTTTTTTTTTAATTTTGATTCCGGTCGTTAGCCCATGTCACTAGCTCAGTGGAATAGCAGAGATTAAATAATATAAGATCTTATCTAATTAGATTTCAACATTAAAAAATAAATAAAATAAGCCACTGCCAGTAATTAACATACAAACATTTATTTATGCACATATATATAAGATTTAAAATTATTTTAGTATTAGTTTACATTTTAACATTTAACATTATTTTTAACTTTGATTTTGATTTTAATTTACCTTTAATTACTATTATATTCTAATTTTACATTTTAATTAAGTTCGCACAGATGGGATTATAAAAGCTTGTTTTAATATGTTGCTATAGATCGGTTACATAGATTACACGGTTAAAAACATTTCAAAGTAAACATAAACGATCAAAATATAAAATCATTGATTACTGACAATTGCGGAGGGAAATTTATACGTAACCCAATAGTATTCACCATAAGATACTTGCATTGTCACCAATAACTTAAAAGACATCCGAATAAATACATTTTAGATACTCACCGTAAGGTATCATTATTTATCGAATGTCTATATATTTTGATCAAATATGGAAACGCAAAACATAGTTAACCAATAAACAATCCATGCAAGCGTCTATAAACAACTTAAATTTAATGCATTTTTATTTAGGATCGAGTATGAATAGACCACATAAATTTGCTTTTGAAAATAAACATTCTATCCCTATTTAACCTTAGGCTAAAATTCGTAGTCAAACTGGCATCAATTCATCTGATACATCGATGTATTCAATGTAATAAAATACGGCAGCACAAAAGGTTAAAAGAAGAAATTGCCTCTTATGAGATAGGAATATTACATCTATCTGCAAAGAAGAGCAATAAAACAAAAAACTCCATAGAAAGGAACTGCGGTATCCGACTTATAATTCCTTCCATAGGCAAACGGAAGTGTGCGGCGTATGAAGCGATTCTGCCCGTAGCGAATCAATATTACATCTACTAATCACACCAATATATCCAATCCATTGACCCAATTTAACCACGAAACAAATAACCTAAGATTACCCTCCCCTAATATAACTTTACAAATCTATACAGCCATTCACGCCCGACTTAAGTTTAACATTTATATAATTAATTTAACGGAAAACAACAATCATAATAAAACTTAAAGAACAAAAAATAAATAAATGGAAATGATTTTACAAAATAAATAAGAAAAAAAATACATCAAATAACATTATTAATGAAGAATTTAGTTTGGTCAGATAGGATTCTATTGCATTATTTACTAAAAAGTTTTAAAATTTAGAGTTCTTATTGTTTCAAGTGAATATATAAGTTCTTACGATTTTTAAAACGTCCAACTTTATCCGTTGCTTGCCATGAACGTAAATTCCCACGCCGTCCTAAAATTGGTATCCATTTAGCCGTTGTTTTATTTATTCATTCGGAGGTTTTTTAATTTAGTTGGTCCTCAATGTAGGAAACGATAGTTCATTTCTCCCTTCTTTAACAGCTGAAAGAATTGACCGTGCGTCTGTCAATTCCTCCAACTCCGGACTACTACATATAGTCACATCGTAATAATCAATTTCCAGTCACTGATTAATAATTTCCAAAATTTTCCTTTTATATTAATGTGAAGGATTGAATTTACATTACGTCACCGATGCGATGGTCCTTTCGCTGCGGTCCGATTCCATAGGGATTTCTTCTTATTTGCTAACAGTTTCTATTGTTTTCCTATCTGACTGGTGTTTTTACATTTAAATGCCGAAGGCTGGTTTACATTTAACTAATTAACAATCATTTCCATTTCTGATTAATTAACCTGTTTTCCAAATCAAAAATATATTTAAAGATAAATTTAAAGATATAATTTCATCTCCAAATCTTTTTAAAATTTAGTTTTAAAATACTTTTTCTTTAATAAAGTTTTATTTTAATAATTTTTCATTATCTGTGCGATTTAATATATAAGAGTTTAAGATGATATTTAATTTCAATTTTTAATTCTTAAAGAAAATTTTTAAATGCGAACTTTTTAATTTACTTTCATGTTTAATAAATTTAAAAAAAAAAACAATGTAACGAACGTCTATGCTCGTTACATATATATATATATATTTAGGCATTTCAGTAGGAATGAATAATTACACTGCTTTAGGTTAGAACAATAGCATTTGATCCTATGGCAAAATTTACTCACGATGCATTTTCTATAACTTAAAATCTCCTTAAAATAAATTTATTTAATATAAATATGTTTGATATTTGTCTTCTTTGGAATTCAAGTTTAAAATTATATCATTAAAAATTTCTTTAATTTCGCTTTTGAAATTATTATTAATGATATTAGAGAGTAATTTATTTACTCTTTACTTGAGTGATATTAGAGTTCTCTGCTAACAAAGATTTTATAAATAAGAAAAATTCATCCAAACTATTGATCCATCTTTCTAATGTGTTTGGTATTCGAACACAGCAAAATAAATATGCATAGTGACTAGTTCATTTGTAAAAGACGGAACTGATTTGGAAATTAATTGATTTAGCTTTTATAGTGGAATCGACTTCCAGTAATTAGCATGTGTTAAATTACTATTTCATTTCACAATTTTGTATTTCATAGTTAAAATAAATAATTATTTTATACATATATTTGAATGATTGAAATCTAATTATTTTAATATTTGATTTCATTCAAATAACTTTATTTGACTTGACTTTTGTTAATAAAATTTTATAATCTAACTTTTAAGTTATATATGTGTGCATATGAGTGTTTTACATAAAAGGATAATGTATTTACTGTTTATTAATTAAAATTATATTTTTAAGTTTATGGTTTGATATTGCACATAAATAAGTGAGCTTAATAAGATTATAAGTTACCCTTACAATATATATTTATAAAAGACTTGAACTCAGACTTTCAAACTCCTCTCGGCTTTCCAATCCATCTTATACAACTGATACACATGACCACATACATGTGAGAAAGATAAATGATCTACAATATATATATTTCATGCTGAAGCAGCACTCATCAGTTGGTCCAGATCACCATCTCACACATATATACAATCACTGCTCAGTTTACATTAAGATAGCAAATCTTCAAACTTTAATGAACAAACTTCAATCTTCTTCACTCTCCAACTCTTCAGTCATCTATATCACTGAAAATCCAAGGATGAAATGCTCAAAGCACTTGATGATGCCAATATTATTGTCATATCCATGTTGACCTTAAGTCAATTTGACCCCTCACACATAGGGCCTTAATATGTTATTTAATTATACAGAAGAGAGATTGGCAGAATACAGGCTGAATATGTAATATTTAAATATATGTATATAGCTATACTAAACTTATGTATTTATAAAAGACTTTGAGCTCAGATTTTCAAACTCCCCACAGTTATCCAATCCATCTTATACAACTGATATACATTATTACATACAACTGAGGCATCAAGAGCTTTGAACTTTGAATCCTTGGATTTTCAATGATATGGATGGGTGAATAGTTGGAGAGTGGAGAAGATTGAAGTTTGTCCATTAAAGTTTGAAGATTTGCCACCTTAATGTAAACTGAGCAGTGAGTGTATATATGTGTGAGAGATTGTGATCTGGACCAATTGATGAGTGCTGGTTCAGCATGAAATACATATATTGGAGATCATTTATCTTTTTCACATGTATGTGGTCATGTGTATCAGTTATATAAGTTGGGCTGGATAGCTGTGGGAAGTTTGAAAGTCTTGAGTTCAAGTCTTTTATAATTATATTAAGTTTAGTATGACAATATACATGTATTTAAATATTATATATTCAGCCTGTATTCTGGTCATACCTCTTCTGCATAATTAAATGAACATATTAAGGTCTTATGTGTGAGGGGTCAGATTGACTTAAGGTTAATATAGGTATGACAATCATATTGGCATCAAAAAGAGCTAAGAGCATTTCATCCTCAGATTTTCAATATGGATGGCTGAAGAGTTGGAGAATGGAGAAGATTGAAGTTTGTCATTAAAGTTTAAGATTTGCTATCTTAATATAAACTGAGCCGTGATTGTTTATATGTGTGGGAGATGGTGATCTGGACCAACAGGTGAGTGCTGGTCCAGCATGAAATACGCATATTAGAGATCATTTATCTTTTTCACATGTATGTGTTCATGTGTATCAGTTGTATAAGATGGATTGGATAGTTGTTGGGTTTGAAAGTCTGAGTTCAAGTCTTTTATAATTACATTAAGTTTAGTATGGCAATAGACATGTATTTAAATATTTTATATATAAAAATTAACCAAAGTTCACCAGATAACATTGTTTATAAGAATAGTAGGCCAGCTTCTAGTTATTGGCCTTTGCCAGTGTGGCATATTGGACTGCAGTTATTTACTCACATTATCAAAACTAATGACCTGAAATGCCAAATATCTTTTTCCAAAGCTCATCAGATTATTAAAACTTACAATTATAGATCTATTATCAAATCAGCTGAGCTATGCAAGCAGATTGGTTTACATTTGAAACCTTCATAATACTTAAAATTTCAAATCAATCAATTTGACTTCAGTTATGAGATGCCTGTTGGATGGTTATATGTAATTCAGCATTTTTCACAGTTAGCAACTAATCTTGGGATTTGATAAGCACTACTATCATGCAGACTCAACTATCTACAGAGTAAAATAATAGATTTATAGTATTAATTCAAACTTTTTATAAATGACAATATTAAATTTATTTTCTTTTTGAGTGTGATATATTTCTATTTTTACTTACAAATCATATCTGGATGACAAACTGTTTTTAATCTTGTTATATATAATAACACAGCAAAGGTACATCCATTTTTTATTTAAAATATATATGTTCTACAATAATATCAACAAATAAAAAATCCTTCTCCTTTTTTCTTTTCAAAAACTTTATTTTTTATCTCAATACTGAACATATATATACATTTATATACAAAACTCCAACGTTTCAACTGTTTTATCTCATACCGTCATTTTCAAGGATCTGCAACAATATTAAATACACATCAACAAATAAACTTCAATTACATAAAAACTTTCTCTTACATTAACATAATAACAAACATATTAAACATATAGAAATATATTTTACTTACATCTTTCTCCCACTGCTATATTTTATTACTCTTTTTTTTTTTTATTTACATTGTTTAATTACAAATATATCTTAAAATCATCCAAGAAACTTTCTATACAAATTTAAATACCAACTCTAATTTTCAAAAACCTCCCCCTTTCTTTAAATTTTATCTAAAACCCATCTTAAAACTACATTCCTAAACTATATATTTAAATGAATATAAAACAAATTTAAGCATTCCCCCCCCCCTCTCTCTCTCTCTTTTATACAAAAAAACTTCTAACAATTTACCTAAACCCATTAAGCATTTATTTTAATTATACAGTAATTTATATTCCTTATCTACTCCATTAATTCTATTTAGAGTAGGATTATATTTTTTTATATAAAAAAATTCTTTAACCATCCTTTCCCTGTAATTTTTAACCCTTTCTAACATTTTAATACTAAATTCTTTATGACCTAAACCTTTACAATGAATGTAAATATTTGAATTTTTGTCATACAAATGTTGTCTAAGTCGAAGTCGACTTAGACAACATTTGTATGACAAAAATTCAAATATTTACATTCATTGTAAAGGTTTAGGTCATAAAGAATTTAGTATTAAAATGTTAGAAAGGGTTAAAAATTACAGGGAAAGGATGGTTAAAGAATTTTTTTATATAAAAAAATATAATCCTACTCTAAATAGAATTAATGGAGTAGATAAGGAATATAAATTACTGTATAATTAAAATAAATGCTTAATGGGTTTAGGTAAATTGTTAGAAGTTTTTTTGTATAAAAGAGAGAGAGGGGGGGGGGATGCTTAAATTTGTTTTATATTCATTTAAATATATAGTTTAGGAATGTAGTTTTAAGATGGGTTTTAGATAAAATTTAAAGAAAGGGGGAGGTTTTTGGAAATTAGAGTTGATATTTAAATTTGTATAGAAAGTTTCTTGGATGATTTTAAGATATATTTGTAATTAAACAATGTAAATAAAATAAAAAAAAGAGTAATAAAATATAGCAGTGGGAGAAAGATGTAAGTAAAATATATTTCTATATGTTTAATATGTTTGTTATTATGTTAATGTAAGAGAAAGTTTTTATGTAATTGAAGTTTATTTGTTGATGTGTATTTAATATTGTTGCAGATCCTTAAAAATGACTGTATGAGATAAAACAGTTGAAACATTGGAGTTTTGTATATAAATGTATATATATGTTTAGTATTGAGATAAAAAATAGTTTTTGAAAAGAAAAAAGGAGAAGGATTTTTTATTTGTTGATATTATTTAATCTTGTTCTAAGTTTATTTTATTTGCCTGTGATTCAATGTTAATAGCACTAATTAATCGTCATAATGTTTCTACTCGTTATCTCCTTAAAATCAAAAAGGTTTTAGAAAATTAATTGCAAAACTGACAATATTATTAGCAAAGTCTAGTCAATTTAACACTGGAAGAGTATAGATTTCATATCACTTGATTATTTGATTCCAAGTCTATAAATTTATACCAATGTAACATATTATTGCTCAACTTCAAGAATGATCATAAGCAGCAAATTAAATAATCATTACAAGAATTTTTCATCAAGTCGTGTTTAGCATGTAATTTCATCTTCAACTCTAAACATGCTTATAATGACCAGAAATCTAATAAAAAAACATCTAAATGAATATATTGACCTGAGCATCATGGTCAATTTTATTACTCTATCATGAATGATTAACTAAGACTAAAAATTATTTATATATATATATGTTCACTAGAGGGAGCTTACCACTAGCAACAAACAAGCTTTAATTTATAAGTGCCGAAAGAGAAAGAATTCAAAATCTCCATCGGAATGTCCTCATCCCCAGACCAATTGTTTTCGAGCTTATGGCTCACCTCAGTGAGGAGCCAGGACTCCAGACACTAGATCTGAAATACCAACTCAAAAGTCAGCACTTATCTAATATGTTACTATCAATTTGAAAACCTGAATTTTTCAGACACGTAAATGTTTTCAAATCCAGCCTTACAAGCAGATAGCTATATGGGTCTGAACTCAGCTCAGTTTCACCATATATTAATAGCCTTAGCAATATAACATCACAAAAGTCTTCAAGGGTACACTTATAATAATTAATAAAACAAGACACAAATTGTATAACTTACTTTTAAGCTTGTATTAAAATGTTCACTAGAGGGAGCTTACCACTAGTTCCAGTCAAGCTTTAATTTATAAGTGCCAAGAGAGAAAGAATTCAAAATCTCTATCGGAATGTCCTCATCCCCAGACCAATTGATTTCGAGCTATGGCTTACCTCAGTGAGGAGCCAGAACTCCAGACACTAGATCTAAAATACCAACTCAAAAGTCAGAACTTATCTAATACATTACTATCAACTTGAAAACCTGAATTTTTCAGACACGTAAATGTCTTCAAATCCAGCCTTACAAACCAGATAGTTATATGGGTCTGAACTCAGCCATAAGCTGGAGACCAATTAGTCTGGGGATGAGGACATTCCAATAGAGATTTTGAATGAGGACATTCCAATAGAGATTTTGAATTCTTTCTCTTTCAGACTTATAAAGCTTGATTGGAGCTAGTGGTTACACTCCCTCTAGTGAACATTTTAATACAAGCTTAAAAGCAAGTTACACAATTTATGTCTTGTTTTATTAATTATTATAAGTGTACCCTTGAAGGCTTTTGCAATGTTATTTTGCTGAGGCTATTAATATATGGTGAATCTGAAGTGCGTTCAAACCCATATAGCTATCTGGTTTGTTAGGCTGGATTTGAAGACATTTACGTGTCTGAAAAATTCAGGTTTTCAAATTGATGGAATGTATTAGATAAGTGCTAACTTTTTGAGTTGGTATTTTAGATCTAGTATCTGGAGTTTGGGTTCCTCACTGAGGTGAGCCATAAGCTTGAAACCAATTGGTCTGGGGATGAGAATATTCCAATAGAGATTTTGAATTCTTTTTCTTTCGGCACTTATAAATTAAAACTTGATTGGAGCTAGTGGCAAGCTCCCTCTAGTGAACATTTTAATACAAGCTTAAAAACAAGTTACACAATTTGTCTTGTTATGTTAATTATTATATATATATGATGCTTTACTTTTTTTTACTTCTGCAACTTCCTATCATTTTCAGCATAAAAGTTCTTACATAAAACAGAACTCCATATTTTAGAATGTTATATCTATTAATTCAATCATGATGTAAACAAGACAGAATCAATTTTTAATAAATATCAGAAATTAAATTCAATGCTAAGTAGTATTATTACAATTTATTTTAATGCAATATTTTATAACATTATTAAAATCATTTTTTCAACATTTAATTCCATATTGATAATGTTTTTGGAAGAAAATCTATGCACCTCTTTCAAGTGTTAGCTTAAAGAATCAATGGTAGGAGTCTTTCCAATGGCCATAGCAAAATAACTAGATACACATTTATCGATATTTATCAGTAAATAATACCTAATTATTCTTTAGCTAGACAATAAAACAAGTATGGAAAAAAATCACTCAATTTCTCATTTCATGATAATTGTCAAACCTAGTGAATAATATATTTTCTCTCACTGTTCTTCTATAGCAGATGTAAGGAATCTTTTCTTCCCATAGAATCATTTGGATATTCATATCATTCACAGGCCATTACAAAATTTATCAACTTAAAAAAATTAGTCTGCTATATATGATTAATTCACCCTTAATGTGATGGCTTAAATTGCTTCCCTTTAGTGAGACATGTGGTAACTGATATTGACAATCTTGCTACTCCAATTGCTTTTCCAGGTTTGCATCATATGGAGCACAATTGACTCTTTGTAATAAGTTGTTCTAAACACAGATGCAATTTCAATGTTTATTCCCTCAAAATGGAAAATTTAATATTGCTAACAAGACATTTATAGAACTCAAGTAGTGGGAGGTTGGAGGTCACTTTCAGCTCATCATTGCATTGCAGCTGAATAGAATCCGGCACATCAGTGATTTCACATTAAATGAGCGTAGGTATTCAATTCCATTTGTTTATTTTTCACATCTTTGAATTTTTCATTAAATGCTCTAATTAGTTCCACACATTCAAGTACTGTAGAAGGTTTGTTTTTCCAAGGTGGGGAAATGCACTATATATTACTTTTATCAAATTGCATTTTCCAGCCAATTTACTTCAAATAATTTCACAATTGAAAACAGAGACCTGAGAAGCCGGATGGAGCCCTAGAACTTGATGTTCAACTCTGAGAGTACTTGGTAATGTCTACCAAGAATGCTAAATCATATAGCCAATTACTGAGTTCCCTGACAGGTTTACCTTTCATCTTCGTCAACTATAAAACCATATGAGAATATTCCTAAACTCAATCGCAGCACTTCAGCATGATAAATAAAATCACCATTTTCAGAATCAAGATTATTGAGTAACTCCTTAAGCTAGCAGCTGTTAAACTCAGCTTTTGATCAAATTTATGCAGGGCACTATAGACATCACATTGTTGAGCCACAGTGACTGTGCACAGAATCTTTATTGGTCCATAATATAATGGCATATAATTAAATCACTTGGAAATGATTTATTTACTTTTTTTGACAGATGCAATTAATACTTTTTGCAAGACAACCATAGCTAGAGCTCCATCTGTAATAAGCTACTTAACTTTTTAATTGTTAGTTGAAGTTTTTTCATTAATAAAATAAATCTCTCTAACAAACCCTCACCTCTTGTAGTGTGTCATGCATATATTCCAGTGACAGCACTTCTGGCATGTCAACCTCTGCAGTTATCCCTCAAACAAAAACAATCAGTTAAGTAATATTTGTTATATCTGTTATCTTGTCACAAGCCAAAGAAAAATTAAAAATCTCTTGCAGATCAAACAAAAACAATCAGTTAAGAAATATTTGTTATATCTGTTATCTTGTCACAAGCCAAAGAAAAATTAAAAATCTCTTGCAGAATTCTTCAGTAACATCTTTGTTAAGTCAGTAATCCAACTAACAACTCTGCAGCAGCCACCTTGTACTATTTCATAAACTCTCCTTTATGAGGCTTCAGTTCCTTTGTGATTAGTTTGCTCACTACCTAACTCATCTGAATAATGTTATCTCTGTCATAAGGAGGCCCAGTGAAAGCTGCTTGTTGTCATTTCAAATTCTGCATATTGATTTTATCCCAACATATTTGGTCTCGTGAGTTTAGCATGTTTGAGCTATGATGCTCAGATTATTTTTTTCATTATTGCTAACACATCACCACAAAGGAAAACAGATTTGCTTTTAACTTCAGCAAAAATAAAAATTTATGGTCCATTTCTTTTAGAAAGATTGACATTCTGCCTCAATTTTCCTTTACTTTGTACTCGCCATTAGCAATATGTACCAATACTTAAAAGTTTTAATAACCATCCAATGTATGTTGTCAACAACAAGTTTATATGACTTCAGCGATGAGATTATTCTCCTTTGAGATCACTGTTTGTAGGATATTACATAAGTTTTAATAGCTATTCAGTATGTGTAGTCGGTGACAAGAACATGTTACTTTGATTACTATCTTAATCCTGCATTCTGAATTTGGAGCTTATTTGTTCACATCATTGATTCTTAAGGTTGCCTTGGCTGGCTAGACAAAATGATTTTGCAGGTCCGATGTTCCCACTTCTGTTCTATAGGGACTTTTGGAGCTTTGTTCTGCAATAGGTTATGTAAAGGGTGTTTTTATTCAAAAATATTATACTGATATCCTTTCCCCACAATCAAATGGATGTTAAAAAAAAATTATTTTTTTTTCATAGTCAATGTCATACTATAAACTATAGAAATTATTAAATAAAATTTCCTGACTTTACATTTCTTTTTCCTTAAATGATATCATATTGCTCAAATTTAAGTCAAAGAAATAGTAATACTACAATGAAGTTTCAGTTAATTTTTCTTGGCAGTGTAATATATTTATCTACGATGTTCAATGATGATACAGATTTAGGACGACTGTGATATTTTAGATCAATAATACTTTGAATAAGTATTGATTAAGTGGCTTTTATTAAAGTTCTGATCAACCCAAACATCTTCCTAGAAATTCATAAAATTCCATGAATTCACCTTGAAATTGGATAGTATTCTAACATCTTTTTTTTTGATCAGCCTTCAAATCTAGGAATTATATCAAGGTATATATATATATATATACACATAATATATACACAAACCACATGCAAAAATATAATTACTACATAATCCAGCTTACCTCTTGACAATATTGCTGAACTCCTAATAAATATTCATTTAAGTCTTTGTTTAACCTATCCAATTCTAATACTATATTTGCATACTTCCTCTGAAATTCTAATGTAATTGGTTCTTGGAAAGACTTCTAAAACAAATTAATTATAATAAATCTTACTAATTTGTTGAACAAATTCTATTTTTAAAAAAAATTATAAAAAATATGATTACTAATACAATAACTTTTTTTTTTTAATGTGATAAAATACAAAATTATTATTTATTCAAATACCATCTGTTCTGCTTGCGTATTCATATCTTTTAATTCACGAATATGTTCTTTCTTCACAAAAAGAATTTTTGACAGCCGAACCTAAAATAAAATTATTATTTTTAATTAAAATATTTGAAATGAGTGTGTGTATGCATATATATATATAATGCAAATATAAGCCCCAAGGAGTGTTTAAATATGAGATTTAAAAAGTAACACTAAAATAAAGTATGATATCCAATGCCTCTTCTAACTAATCATTTCTATGTTCTGTTAATTATAAATATAAATATGGAAAAAATGCATTGTGTGTCTGTGTGTACAGAATTTGTGGTTATGCAGGTATATGGAATATTATTCTAAAATGGTAATATAGTTATTTGATATTAATTATAATGTTTATTATAGAATAAAATTAATGCATTTTATGTATAAATATAATTATTCTTTTGTTCAAATATATTAATGCGATTTGGAAAAGAGCAGTAAGAATGAATAAAAATTTAAAATACATGTTGATAGCAACCAGAGTAAAAATTGTAACTACAATAGACTTTTTTAGAGGAAGAAATATAAACAGGATAACACTGTACAATGCAAAATAGAATTAAAAATAATTGTTACAAAAAATAATGGCAGTAATGTGATAGATTTAAACCTTTGAAAACTTGCCAAATTTCCAGCTTCTATCAGGTTTTCATATTTCGTCTTTGATAAAAATAAAAATTCAAATAAATAAAGCACATTTAACAGAACTAATATAAAATAAATTTCTAAGTCAATTAACAATTTCTTCAGTTATAAAATTAATTATTTACTGCACACCAATTAAAATAACAGCAAAACTTCAAAATTATATAACCCACATTTCTTTACTCAAATTTATCATAGGAAAAAAGTGGAATGCATTATATCTCAAGAATAATAATAAAATAATACATAACTAATGTAAATTCTTAGTGAGTATCTAAAGTACATATTCAACAATACATTAAAAAATGGATTGTAGAAATAATTTATTTGTCGCTAACAGATACAAAAAACATTAATCAATGCAGTTTTATTGATTCCGTCACAATTTTATATGTATATAAGACATAAATTATTATCAAAATGTACATTAAACATTTTTAAAACATGTTATCTTCTCTAATAAGATTCCTAGATCACATCATATTTATATACAGTCTGCAAATATTCTATCAAAAAATCTAGACAATAATATAAACTAGTAATTAATACAAATTATTGACTGAGCAATATATGTAAATAAATATGACTTAATTTTGTAAATTAAAGTGTTTAAAAAATTATTTTTTAAAAATATGTTATAATAAAAAAAATTTTTTTAATGTTTATCTGTCACTAAGAATTATTTACAGATTTGCACACCAATATTTATATTTGCTTTACTTTTAAGCATAAAATAGAAAATTTTATTTTGGGAAAAATAAAAAAAAGGAAATAATCAGTTCACTACCTAGAATAGAGATACATCCATATCAATGTCTCCTCTAGAAGTAAATCGTCTCTGAGCTAAAAATACAAGGACTGACGACCCTAAACCGACCCATGTGCAGCAAAAAAATGTCAACATTTAGCATTTATTTGTATGTTTACATATAAAATAGTTTATATATAATGAAGTATTGTAGAACATAACTTAAAAATAATAACAAAACTCAATAAATAGTCGGTTTTATTTTTTCACATCATTCTTTACGATTTATCCAAATTTTATAAACTTTTGTCTAGATTTATCTGCTTTTCTGGTAAGATATAATGCTTAATTTTTATTAAATTGTCCAAATGTTTGTTATCTGGTTTACTACAAGATTTTGATTTTATTGCTTTCATTAAACTAAAAACTACATTCACAATCTGTTGGATAAGAAAAGTTGTACAAACATCAAAAAGTACTGAAAGTTCTTTATATTCTTGATCTTTTAAAACGTATGTAGCTAAACCATTAAATGATTCAATTACTTCAATTTTAGATTTTTCGTTTATTAAAAATTTCGAATTATCATATTGTTCTAAAATTGTATCTAAGCTTATATGGTTTTTATCATTATTATTTATTATAGATTCATATTTTATAAATATACATTTTTGACTATATTTTCCTTGCTCTATGTTTGAACTATTTTTCATTACAAAAGGATCTAAAGTATTCTAGTTCTTTATATCTCCTTCGGAAATCTAGTATCTAAATAATTACAAAGCCGTTAAATAAATTTAAGTATTGGTGAAGTATCTATATAATCACTGAAATCTAGAATTGTTTGAACATTGATACTCCATCAGACATTATCTAGTTGTAGCACTCTTAGTTTATTAATTTATGCTTTAGCAAATTGGTATATCTTCACTGAGAATAAATTAGGGCTTTGCAATGTTTTGTTTAATGCTAATAATTCCACAAATACGTTTTGAAGAATACTACTCAAAGCAAATTGGTATATCTTCACTGAGAATAAATTAGAGCTTTGCAATGTTTTGTTTAATGCTAATAATTCCATAAATACGTTTTGAAGAATACTACTCAAAGTTGTGGGTTTTTGAAGATTTTTTAAACAATATTTATTTATCGAGTAATTAAATTGTTTAACTTGTTCTGTGCAGTAACTTATTAAAATATAACTTCTTATCAGAGCATTTAGTACGAAACATCTAAATATTTATCTTGCTTCATTAAGAGGTCTAAACGATATAACATCAATTTGGCCAATTCTTTAATTTTTTCCATTCTTGTAGATAATCTACTAAATACTGCATTATTGTCCTTAAAAGGGTTTCAATATTCTTAATAAATGGACCTTGTTTCTATGCATCTAATATATCACGATGCTGTTGAACTAAATATAAAATATCAACTTGAACTAATAGCCATATCATTTGTTTTTCTAACACTATAGAGATAAACATAATCATTTTTTGTACATCAAGGTTATTCTTTCTGTAAAACTTTTTTTATCCCTATGATTATCACATGCAAAAACCTTAATAATGCTGACAAATTTTGTCTGATAGCTGGATTCAATTTTTCATCAGTATTATATATATATTTTCTACCAAAATATCAGTACTTTCTTCAATTATCAAACAATGAAATGAAGATGTTCTAACTTTATCAATAATCTCCTTATGTACAATCAAATTTATACATTCTTAACAAATTTTCCTATATGATCATGTACAGAATACACAGAAAGCATTGATGAATTAATTGTAATTGCTAGGATAACATTGTCTATTAGAATTTTAATCATATTTTTGCCCATTTTCTTGCGTTCAGCATTTTCTAATCTCCGAGTTTTCAGTTAAAATTTTCAAAATTCTTCCATTGATTTTATTTCAGATGGCAATAACTGACTCAGTATAAACTTTTTGATTTGAATTTCACTTTAAATAATCTATTTTCCATTAAGCCTATGTTTTACTAGTAGTAAATTCACCTTCTGAATTTGACTGACAGCAAATTTTATAAATAATATCTGTATTGCTTTAATCACTAATACAATTTAATATTTAAAAACCTCCCAAGTTTAGTACTATAGCTATAATTTTTGATGACAATGGCTTTTCAATTTAATTTATTTGGAAAGCCCTTCATATTTAAAATCGTTTTTTCTTATTTTTGGATTAACTTGACAAAGATTACATGGACTTGCTGAATGTTTCAAAATTTGTAAGACCTAAAATAAAATATTTATATGTTGGGTGATTTTTTTTTCTTAAATTACAATAAAAACAAATCTCATTGCATTCAAACTGCAAATCCAGTTGTGTCAAACATCCTGCCACAGCAACAGCCAGCAGAGAAATGGATTAATTTCTGGACAACTCAATCTTTTACATTTTTAATAGATAAAAAATGTCTATTTAATATTTATTTCATATTTAAAGAGACATTTATTCAGTTGAACAAGATAGTTTTAATCTTAAACCACCTGAGGAAATTTTTTTTTACTTTTGAAGGAATTACAAATATGAACTTAAAGTTGTAAATATAAATTTATTTAATGCACATTGATTATGCAAGTAATATTTACTAAGGCAATAAACCTAGAGCATGTGCAGTTGGAAATGCGAAGGTAGGGATCTCTACAGATCTTATCCACAAGCTTACACATAAAATGATAGTTATTAATATAATTATGACTTCAGAATACTATATTTTCAAGACCTAAGATACTTAGTGCTTAATCTGAGAGTGATGAATGTATTAAATATATAAATGTCAAAACCATCTTCATTATATTTAAATTTTTACATTTTTAAAACAGATGCCCTTGTATACAAATTAATCCTCCTAGCCTATGTATTCCGTACATCTTGAGGAAACAGGTTTGTTTAAATTGGTTAACAATTTTGTTTAAAGAATATTAAAGTGAATGTAAAAAAAAAATTTTCACAGTGAATCCAAATATGAAATCAGATGTTTTTATAGATTTAATTGGAATATCATGCCTATATTTTTGTCATTTCTTATAATCATGACATTAAAAATTAATATATTAAGAAAAAAAATTTATGTAAAATACAATTTATTTCTTTGGGAAAATCTGTTAATGCTGGAGGAACAAATCTAGTCAAAGCAGAAGACTGCTCAGATTAAAATATGTTTAGACATATTCACACTTGAGCCTAATTCTATGTGTAGATCAACTCTAAATCATTATTTTGTGCCACCATGTTAACAACTAGAATGTATTGCTTCTTTCTTAAGTATTATTTTTGTTAAATGTATACCAATGTTGATAATTTAAATGTTTTGCCATATGACAAAACTCCCTTATCATCAAAATTTTGGGAGCTATATGCACAATAAGCTAGCCTTTAAATCCCAAAAATCAAATTTACATCATTAGTAATATAAAGCTGTCAATTTTCTTTTGAATAAAAAATGAATCCCTCATATTTGTTAAATAGCAAGTGCAAGAATAATCCCAGAATGACAAAATGATTTGCATAACTTATCATTTGCTAGTGCAATAATTTAAAGGGCCAAAAAAATCACACATATACTGATATTTCTGCCTAATAAATACAAAAAACATTAAAAAATTAGTGAAATATTCTGAGACCAGTGCATGTAATTTTAAGTCATGAGGAATTAAACAAAGTATTAGCACAAGAAAAAAAAGGGGTTAAGTTTAAATAAAAAGCATCAATTTAGTAAAATTATATTTCTTAAATGTTTTTTAGTTTATCTTTTAAAATCTTTTAAATGATATTCTTTCTAATTAGATAAAGTTTTTTTTTGCAATTTTAATTCTAAATCAAAAACTTTTGAATATCTTTTTTTTTTTTTTTATTACAAATGTTTTTCAAAACAAAATCAATTACACAATTAGGATTAATGATTTGGAACCTGAAAGTGAAAATAACAAAATAAAGTTATTTTGACTCTCTATATAAAATCTTGATTAATTTTTGGTACAAGATTAAAAATAGTAAAAGAATATAAAATCTATTATTATGTGTTTTGACATTGGTAGGCATATGAATTTGTCTCATTAAAAAATTATAAAAAGAGAAAATTTCTGTTTACTTAGTGTAAGTTATTGAATAATTGGAAATTAAAAGTTATTTTCCATAGATTTCTCTTTGGGGTTAGCCACTGCAAAAAGAAATTATATAAAAGAGAACTGGCTCCATATTTAATTAAGTCTTTGTGAAGTGCCAAATTATGACAACCAAATGGTATTTGAAATATTAACTGATTAAAACATAAGCCATGGATGAACAACTTAAAAATTCTTGTATTTCTCTCTTTGAGTGTATATTGCCAGATTTGAATGGTATCCTGCATATCCTTTCATCTGCTTGGTAAATATTTTACTTATTATTATAAATATATTTACACTATATCCTGATTCCATTGCTGAAAATTAAAAGTTTTATCTCAAATTTGTTTACGTTGTAATTCAATATTTTTCAATAATATTCTAAAAGTGTTTGCCAGGAAACCTTAAAAAGATTTTAATTGGATTAAACAATATAGTAAGAAAGAAACTCACTGTAAAAATTGTCGATAAAAGGTACATGATTTTCGTGGTTCAGAGACAATTTTTTATATTAATGTTTCAAAAATCATCTGAAAAATCCACACATCATTAGAAGTTACACTGTTAATATATGAAAGAAGAAAAACTTAATTAATTTCTTACAAATTTTTACTTTACTATATATAACATTCATTAGAAAATTTTTAAAAATCATTCAAATATTTGTCTGTCATGAGTGTAATTTTCACAATTTTTATTTTGTTAGTTTAATTTTTTATTATATGTTGAAAATATTTATCTTACTTTAAAATAATATTTTATATTTTTTATATATATTGTTTAAGGATCAGGAACATATTTCAAATATAGGAAAATCTAATGGAGAAAAATAACTTGAACACTATTAGTATTATCCAGTTTAAATAATAATTTAATATTGACTTAAGATTTGAACTACTCTCTAATATAAGTTTAATATATTTCATAATCATGTTTGTTTGAAAATGAAATAATATATTATTTTTTATATATTAAGTCTACAGATCATAAGATGTAATTTTAAATAAAAATGTGTTATGGTCTATTACAATACGTGGTAAAAACAGAAATATAAAAAAGTTTAAAATTATTTCTAATGAAATTTTAAAAGTTTAATGAAGAGTTTGCTGTACTAGATTTGTCCCATAAATAATAAATAATTTGATAAATGAATATAAATCAGTTAAAATTAAAACTTAAAATTAAATAGACTTCTTAATTATTGAAATAAGTTATTAAAAATTGCTACAAGAATGTGTGTCGATATACATATCTTCAGAAATAATCCTGTTATTATTTACATATTAGATGTTATGAATTACTAATTTTTTGTAGTTAGAGAGATTAGATATTTGAAATATACAAAGCTTATTCAAATTAATGTCTGAGAATAAAGAAATAATTTGTTTTATTATTAATATTGTATGTGGTTGATGTACATCTAGTGTTGATACTAGATGATTTAAAAGATAAAAATGTGGAGATGAATATAAGCTTATGTTATAAATTACTATTGATTATAATTTAGTCATCTAACATTTGAAATCACTGAATATATTTGTCAGTAATATATGAGAATAATTTACAATTGATTTATTTATATTTTTGCCATGGGCAGTTAAAGTGTTGATCATCATTCTATATTAAGATATCATTGGGAGAGTGGTTTATTAATATTTGCTGTATGCAGACAACATCGCCTGTTATTTATGCCCATGAAAATACCTTATTAAAATGTTATTTTATATATCATGACTTGGGCATTAAGTAGATATTATCAAGAATGTTACTATGCAATTCACTTTATTTAATAGATATTGTTTGAGGACATAATCATATTTGCTTCTTAGCAATTTTATTTATTAACTCTAAATGCATCACATTTCAACTCTAATATATTTAAATTTACTCACATGATGTAGATAATAAAAGAATAAAAACTTGATACTTCATAATTATTAATTAAGGAAATTTAAAACCAATAAACATAAGAAGAACCTGAATATTTGATTATTATTAAAGTTATTTAGCCATTTGTGAGATTAGTTTAGTATCAGGAAAGAGTTTATAAAGTACTGATAGAAAAATAATTCATTTCCAAAACACTTGATCCAAACATACAGATAAACAAATAACACCAAATTTAGAATTTAAAAATCAACCAAATTAAAAATTCACAACTAATGGTGAAATCTGCCTTGGTAGTGAAACCACTAGTTGTGAATTTTTTATTTTGGCTAGTTTTTTGATTCAGAATTTGATGTAATTTGTTTACTATATTAATTAATTTAGCTTTTGGTTTTTTATAGTTTACATTTTGAAATATTCAAATATATGCATGTACATTATAAATGTTTAAAAGACTACTTATGATGTTCCACAACATATTGGCAGTATTCCATTAAAGTAAACAGAATAATTATTATCATAATAAATAAATAGCAACGCTTTTAATAAGTTATAATTAGTTTAATCATCTACAAAATTATACATAAGTAATAGAATAATTTAATACCATTAAATATAATAGAGGCAACTCTCCATACAGTAGTGTCTCTGTTTTAGCAGCTTGAGCCAGCATAAGAAATGGTGATCATGTGATATTTAGTGGTTTAATATTCATTAAATATAATGTAATTAATCTTGAGAGTGTGTACGTAAACCATATTTTTTTTGTTTTTATTTAAAGCTTTTATTTAATCTAGAAATTCTGTTTGTTTTGTTTGTCTGAGTCAAATCCTATAACCAATTTTTAACAAACTTCTGTCAAATGGATTTCCTTCAAATTTTATAGACTTGTTAGGTATCGATGACAATGTAATATGATACTGAAATATTTCAAGGTTAGTCATAGTTTTTCAGTCGAATAGTGTTGTCCGTATTAAATTTCAAAACATGTCACACAGTCTCCAATTTTTTTAGTGATGCAAAGTAGATGGCAGTATTTTTTTTTTTTTAAATAAGATACATTCATTGAATATTCATTGAAAAGCATTTACAATTAATTAAAATAGAAAAAAAAAATGAAGGATAAAATCTTAATTCCTTCATAAACAAAAAAAAAAAGTCTTATAAATGATTTTTGACATGTGTGAATTTCATTTCAGAAATTAGAAATACAGCAACATTATTTACATTCTTACTTTTTAAACTTGAATATGAATAATCACCTTACAAAAAGTCTGCTGCAAAATATCTGAATATTAAAAAATCAAAAAATAGTATATATAAAAGATATTTTATAAAAACACTTGTATTTAAATGAATGAATAATACACTTAAAAACAAAAAATAATTTTTTCTTCAATCACATTTTGTGTTGGGTCATTTAATCTGCAATAAAAGAATGACTGGGCGGGGGGGGGGGGCTAAATTAATTAATTCAATAGTATTTGTATTAATTACTTTATGGACAGCCCCCAAATTTCAGGTGAAGAAAAAATATTTATTTTTAAGTGTCACTCGTCTAATTAAATAAAAGCGTTTTTTATAAAATATTATATATATTAAATTATCTAGTATCATTTCTAAACTATGATACACGAGAACATTATTCATGATATAAAGATATCACAACTATGTTTTTTTTTTACCACAGTAAAATCAATGTTCAAAAGTTAACCCAAACAATTTATTAATCACGTATTGTGAATTAAAAAGATGTAGCATTTTAAGAGATTAATTATAAAAAAAATAAGTCAATTAACTTTAAAAACTTGTCTTAATATGCAAGCTTTCTGAAACTCTAAGGCAATTTGCTGAATGTACAATATAAGTTTTAGCTTGCATGACAAAACTAATTTTTATGCAGAATTTCATCTTAAAAAAGTCAGATTTTTTAATAAAATTATTAACTTTCTCTAATAACAAGTCAATTGCCAATTATAATTAAACTGGATAAATCGATCCATTTTCACAAAATTTTAATGCGTATTACATAAAGTTTAATGTATTTCTGGGATTAATCCTACTTAATTTGATTTCTAACTTTAAAAAAAAATGTTAATGTTTAAATTCTGTTTGTGCATATTTCATAAAAATAAAATAAATATGTCATTATATATATACTCTATTTATACATTCAAAAATTATATACATTAATTTTTTCTACAATCCTAATAAATGTCAGTAATTAAATAAAATACTTACAACTGAAACAAGAAATTTAATTGGAAAGCCTCCTAATGTGCCTCCTTCTATTCCTAAAAGTTTTGATTTTAAAGGTGCTGCACCTAATAAAGGATCATTATCCTGGAAATAAATTTTATAATTAATTTCAAAGTAATTCATAAAAGATATGATTAAAATGTAGAGTACAACTTAATAAAAAATGTTTTTATTTCTTAGTTATTAAATATATTTATATATTTCTGAAATAAAAATCTACACATGCATATATTATAAGAATTATTTCCAAGTCAGAATTTTTTAGAAGTCATTTTAATAAATATGTAAATAACATCTACTTGTATTAATCTAATAATCAGATAAAAATTAACCATCTTCATTTGATTCCCAAGTACCAATATATATAAGAGAGCACTGTCAAGGAGTTTAGGAGTGATTTCTAGAAATCCTAATTTGTAAAAGATATGCATATGAAGATTTATTTACTTCAGAAAAAATGAATAGTCTCAGTAATATATATGGGTTATGAAAATTAATATAATACATATACATTAAATAAATTTATGACAAAGTTTGTTACCAATTGTGTTGTATTATTACTTCCACAACCAGGCATAAACCTTGGAGGTGAGTAAAATGTATTCCTAGGCCTATGTTTTTGTGCAAAGGTAGAAATGGGCATAGTTTCTTGAGGTTCATTACTGAGTACTTCGTAATCAGGAATGGAATGAGTTGTAAGACCTTGTCGATCAAAAGTTACCCTATAAGTCGCATTTGAAGTATCAACAGCTTCAATAGATCCAGTAAATAAACCATCCTGCGGCTTCCGAAGGCGAGCTATAATATATTTACAAACTTGTTTAATACTATTTGATAACATATACAGATAAACAACTTTATGATTGCATACACTCAATTATTATACATAATATAAAAATTAAAAGAATACATTATCTGGGAAACAATCTATCTATAAAAAAAGAAAAACCTTTCACAAAGTTAAAATAACAGTTAAAAATGTTGATCCACTTAATTTTTTTTTTGTTATTTTTCTATAACATAATTACAAATGTTTGTAAGAATTAAAAAGTTTTTTCAAAATAAAAATACAATTTTGTTTGCCATTCTTTACATATATGACTAGCAAAAAAAAAAATGTATGCTGAATCACATCTTTATAATGATACATTCTGTCATAATCAGTACTGATATAGAATTTAATTAACCTGCCTATATTACTAATTATATTACTATTGTGCTTGTTAGAATTTAAAATTATTATTTTTTAACTACTTGTTATAGATTAGTTAGTTATTTAACAAAAAAAAAGCTATGATTTTTTTCTCTTTATTTATTTGAATATTACAAAACAAAAAAAGATTTTGAAAAGTCATCAATGAACTTGAAAGTTTTAGATAACTAAAAATTCTCATGTTAACTCAGAATTTTTTCATGCAGCTGAAACAATCCAATACTAATCTATTTATAGTTGCTTTTCCAACAAGCAGTTGATTAATCTCAGGTGCTTGTCAATATTTATGAAGATACTTGCCCTGTGATGTAAAAAAAAAATCATCTAATTTAGAAACAAACTTTATACTAAAATTCAGGATAAAGAGAAAATTACAAAAAAAAAAATTTCCTTAAATAATTTTTAAATCAAGTCCACTTTAGATTAAAGCTAATAATTATTTCAAATTTCCAGACTATATGAAAATTTAATTATTAAAAGTTTTCTGTTTTGTTAAAATTTTATTATAATCTTTATTCTACAAAATAAAATTTCAAAAACAATGAACCGAGCACAATCACTATTTTACTCACATCTATTGTATTTGTTTTTTTAACATCACTAAAGAATCAATTTTTATTAAAAATAAAATATATAAGCTTACTTGGATGTGTCAAAATTTAATTATCCTGACCTATTTCAATGATCTACTGTTGTAATCTTATTATCAGATCAAAATTTTTTTTCCATTGTATTAATATAATTTAAATCAGTGAAATATATACAGTTTTTAAAGTTCCTTAGTTATTTAAAAAGATCTAGACTTATTTACGCAATAAAAATTTATAATAATGGCTATGGTGTTCAACTATTTACAATTACAAATTTAGCTTTCACATTTTAATATACATAATTTTTATTGATCTAGTCAACTATCTACATTTTAGTTTTCTCTTTGAGTCTTTAAACACTGCTTTAAACATTGGAGTGACTAATGGAAAAATTATAGATTTCCTTGCTATTTAATCTAAAACCTCTTAGTATTAGCTTTCAATGACAGGTCTTTTTTTTTTTTGGTGAACTTTTATTTCTCTTTTCAATTTCTTATTGGGTTTAGAGAAGAAAGGGTGGAGGAGTAGGAGGGAGATTGGGAGTGGGGGAAAAATGTAAATTAATCTCAAATAATCATTTTCTTATATGTAAATGAAAAAAAAAAATTGGTTTGAAAAATTGGATTCTACTTTTGTCTTTAGAAAATTCTTTTTTTCAAAGTGAGAGGGAGATAAAAGAGCTACAGTACGGACTTGAGATTTATACTAGTAATTATAAATTCACTATATAATCTAAAATCTCTTAATATTAGATTACATTGACAGATCTTTTTTTTTTTTTTTTGGCAAACTTTTATTTTTTATAAATTCAATGTGAATTTTAAAAAAAGCCAAAAAAGGAAACAATATTTTCCTGGCCTGTTGCACATTACAAAAAATACTTTTTTTTTAACTTATTAGAAATTAGTTTAAAAATAAACTTTGTATTGATCATATTGTTAACTTAAAATATTTTTATTTGAAAAGGTGTTCATATAAATTATTGAATTATTTTTTAGTTTTTAATTTTAAAAAAAAAGCAAAATCCAAATCAATAAACTAGTTTTTATAAGCTTTTTCATTTTTTGACTAATTTGTTATTGTTTCAAAACCAGCCAGTTCATTTTTATTTGGAGTGTTTGATTGGATTTGTGTTTAATGTAACTGCATCAAAGTTCACAAAGCAATCCACCATCCCACTTCTGCTCCCCCTCTCCTCACTTTTTAAAAAAAAAATTTTTAAAGACAAAATAATAAAAATTCCAAACCAAATCTATCAATTACAAATCAAAAGAAGTTGTTTGAATTAGGTAATACTATGATGCAATTCAGCCTTCCCTTCTCCCTCCTTCTTTTCACTTTTTAAAAAGCCAATAAGAAAAAAAAATTAAAAATTTTTCAAGACAAAATAATAAAAATTTCCAAAATAAAATCTATCAATTATAAATGAAAAGAAGTTTTTAGAAATTCTATATCAAATCAATTTTGTAAAACAATGTGAGCCATATTGTTATGAGAAATCCAAAGAAACCTTGAAAAATTAGAATTGACCTTTTTTACAAATTGATAAAATATATACTATTAAATGTTCCTCAAAAAAAAAAAAAAAGACCTGTCAATGAAAACTAATACTAAGAGATTTTAGATTACACGATGAATTTATAAATTAAGTCATAGCACTATCACTATGATATATCACTATTTTTTTAAAGAAATCTTCAAATGATTGATTAGTCATCCAAATATTTTTTCATGGTGTCAAAAATAGTCTTTAAAAAGTAAATAAAAGATAAAAATGAAAATGGAGATAGTCAACTAGATCGGTCTCAGAATTTATAGCCTCTAATTAAAAAAAACAAAGATCTACATTAAGCATTACAATTTTAATCTGACAAATTTTTTAGCTCAGAATCACAGCAATCTTGTTTAAGATTTAAATTTATACTTATAATTCCCATTCATTTTAATGTTAATCTTCAAAAATTTTTATTTTTTATTTTATTTCTATAATCTGCAGCCAAAAATAGTACCTACTAGCAAGTGAGTTTTCTGTGAATTAAATGGAAGATTGTTTGTACTTTTTTTATGTGTAAAATATTATTTGCTGCTTGCTTAGATTAGCACTTTCCATTTTAAACAAGCTTATGTTATTTTAATAAAACCGTATTTCACAAAATTTACAGTATTTGGAGTAACTTTTCAGCATACTACTATTATCAAAAAGCCATAAAACCTTTTTGTTATATAGTATACAAAATACCAAATAAGAATTAGTATTATATATAAAAACATAATTATTGTATGTTGTCATTTATATTTATTACATACATACATATTATTAAACAAATTACATCAAATTCAGAATTAAAAATCAAATCAAAATTAAAATTAGAACTTCATTACCAATGATTTCATTGCCAAGGCAGACTTCTCAAGTGCACCTGAGAAGTTGCAATGCATATAACAAGTTTTCCTTGGCAGTCAAATCATATTGTTAGCGAATTTTTAATTTAAACTTTGATTTGATTTTTAATTCTGACTTTTGTGTAATTTATTTATTATTTTAGTTTTCGGCTTTTGATAATTTATATCTACAGCCTTCATACTTCAATGAAAAAATAAAATATCAGCAATCTGTTGTCAAAGGAATATTACAATTTACTGCCTAATAGTAGTATTGCTTTAATAATAGATTGCTGATATTCTATATTGGTTAAATTAAGTATGAAAGTTATAATAATGTAATTTACATATAATAACCAGACAGCTGCTAACATTTATGGTTTAATATATATTCACATATACATACGTAGTTCAAATTAATAAAAAAAAATTGTATTATAGTACATAAATTACCTGTGACTTTTGTTCCAATTACTAAAGGTAAAGGAATTTCATCTGGCAAATCTTTAAAATGTGATAAATCAACAGCTTTTCGTTGTTGTAATAATCTTATTTTATTTCGTTTGGTTTGCAACGATTGCCTCTCCTCAGCAAAAAAAGCAGAAGAACACCTAAATTAAAAGATTGAACATAAAATCTAAGTAATTTAACATTAAATACAGTCTTTTACTTTGACATTAAAACAATATTTTGAAAAAACAAAAATAAATGCATTATCACTATCATTTACAATCCCTTTAATTATAGATTGAAAATAATAATAAAAATATAATCCAATAAAAAATGAATAGAACATTTATGAAATTTTATTAAAATATGAATTGTTGCTAATGCAAAAAAAAATAGTTAGAAGAAAAAAGTTAAACATTTATATTATCATCTGAAATTATTTTAATAACATAATTACATAAAAAGCAGTCTTGGGTTTAAAATAGAGTGATATCCTTTTTTTTTTTCTAATAGCTGAAAAAAATCCTCAATAAACTCCGAAATAATATATTCATTTTAAAATATATATATATATACAGAAGCTCAGACTATTCATTTGCTAAATATTCAGAATGCCTAAATTGTTTCATAACTGAGATCAGTAAAAAAAAGATAGTGGTTATGGTGTCAAGCTTTATAGTTAGGTAATTATGCTAAGGTTCAAAATCTTGAGATATTAAAAAAAATCAATCTCTTAGCTACAATAGCGTAATAAAATAGAAGTGCTGTATTCTCTACTATTATGGAAGATCAGTAATCAAAAAACTAATCTGGAAATCAATTTAATAATACCATCTGGTATGCATCAATTAACTATATGTCGTCGCAGATTGTTCATGAACACTGATGCAAAATAAACAACTGCTATCAGTATAAATGTAATTAATATTTTTTTTTATAAAAAAAGCAATAATACTATAATTACTATTACCTTCGTGGTTTCCCCATTAATCTTCTAATTTTACACCATTCAACTCTTGTTAATTTTCTAGTCTTCAAATGAGGAAATGATTCACGCAAGCATATACAAAAATCATTATCTCCATCAAATAATGGTCTTTAAAATAATAACAATAATAAAATTAGTTAACAAAATAAAAAAATACAATTGTTCAAAAAAAAAATTAAGATTTTTTAAATTATTACAATTTTTGAATTTTATTTATAATTCAATGATTTTAATTATTCTTAAAAATAATATTACTTTTTAAAAAAATACTACTTACTTATCTAGATTTGAATAGAACCATTCGTAACAGACCCATTTATGAGCTTTTGGAAGCTTTAAGAGATTACGAAGCTGGACTCCAATTTTTTGAGCAACTTTCTTATCTGGAGTGCTTAAAACTGTTGATTTTGCCTTAAATACAAATAAATAAATGCAAAACATAAAAAAAAAAATGATAGACATTACATTATTTATCCTTACTTAATCATTTTTATTTTGTCATATTTCATTCAATACTTATCATCATTTCACATCTGTTAAACAACTTTATACATCTATGTAACAAAAAATTGGTGTAATTTTGAAGTTTTTAAAATAGTAATAAAATAAAAAATTTAAAAAGTACGTTTTAATTAAAAATACACAAATCAAATCATTTATACATACAGATTAAATTTTGCCAGCAATAGTATAAATCACAATAAATTTTAATAACAATAGTATACCTATCACAATACCTGAGAATAAATTCTATTCAGTATAAATTTTCCACATCACCAAAACAAATATTTTTCAAATTTTTTAGATAATTTAGTTGATATTTATATAATTAAAACAAAAACATCCACACAATAAATTAATATTAATTAGTTTTTACATTTTAACATATGAAAATGTACTGTAATATACTTCAGATTCCCTATTTTTTGATTCAAAAAGACATAAAGATTCCCTATTACTTCAGTATTTCAATTTTAACATTTTAGTAAAATAAAACTTAAAATATAAAAAACAGTGATAATGATATATAATATAGTGCTAAATAAAAAAATTTTAAAAAGAAGCAACTTATAAAAAAATTTAAAAAAAAATATTTACTGTTAGTGTCACTGCATATTTTTTCATTCACAATTTTAAAAAAAAAAAGTCCATATTTTGTTGCTGATTTCTTTTCTCTGGAATAAAATAGTAAGGAGATGAAGGGAAATTTTTGGGAAATGCTATAGAACAATCAAGAAATGTGTGCTTAAAAAATAAATATAATTAATGTTGTCAACATTTTTTGATAGTCAATTTGGAAAATTAAAACTCCATTAATCAATGTCACAAGTGTTAAATATATTTTGGCTAATTTTTCATTAATAATATTGTTTTTTTAAAAAAGAATTAAATTTTCTTTCATATAAAGTTATATTTTGTATAAAGAGTTTTAAAAGAATTTTTTCATTTTAAGGTTCAATGTAAAAAAAAATTGAAGTAAAGTGGACTCAGTGAGGTCAGAAATCTTGTTTCAAGCAAAAGGGTAAATGTTCACACAATCTATAGATCCTTCTTTTTTTCTTCCTCTTTTTATACTTACTTGTTCACACTTAAAAAAGAATCATGTCAATTCTATTCACTAAATAATTTAGTTTCTTACTACAAAAATAATTTTCCTTTCAATAGCAAGATGTTATTTTTACACTTTTGAGACTTATTTTCTTCTGTAGTATTCATTGTCAATTTAATTAATTATATTATAATTAATTCTAAAATTAATCATTTTTATATTTTTTTTTCATGTTCCTTTTTTTTTTTCATTGTCATGTCTCAGTAAAAAATTTATGAGAAAATGCTGGTTTTTTATAACAACTATATTGCTATTCTTAATAGTATATCAGTTATCTTCTTACTGATTTCATTCAAATCAGAACCATCTTCAAAATCCTTATATTTTTAAATGATTTGCAAATGCTAATTCAAATTTACTGGAGGACATCTAAAGGTTAGGAATATCAACTATTATTGTAAATTATCAATTGAAGATTATTCAAGTTTATGCCTCAACAAGTCAATAGTCTTTTTTACCAGTTATCATCTCTCTAATTTTGCATATCTTACATCTCATTAATCAATAATCATTTTTGTGTTGAATATATTAAGAACATTACAATCTTGTCAAAATACTACAACATTGGATGCTTCAATATTAATTTCCATTCAGCATTTTTTTCAAAGAAATATTTTATTATATAAAGATTTTCTTTTTCTGAAAACCCCACAGATCTGTACCTTTTTTCATTTCCAGAATCATAACCAAAATTTACACAAATCATTTTTATTTTTTGATTGCCAAGTCTAGAATTACAGTTTCTCATAACAATTTTAAATATTATTTAGACTGATTAAATGTATTTTGCAGATCCATATAAAAATCCTCTACTTTTTCATTATAATGAAAACTTGTTGAGACATAAACTTGAATAATCTGCATCTGGTAATATCCATTAATTTGGAATAATCTCCATAATGTTGTTCTTCCATTTTTGATTTATAATAACTCCCACTCCACTTGTAATTCCAATATTTAAAATATTATTTAAACTGATTAAAAGCATTTTGCGGATCCATATAAAAATTGTCTATTTCTTCATTACGATGAGAACTTGTTGAGGCATAAACTTGAATAATCTGCATCTGATAATTTACAATAATTTGGAATAATCTCCATAATGTTCTTCTACTTTTTATTTATAATAACTCCAATTCCACTTGTATTTTCAATATTTATCCCTTTGTAGTAAAGTATATAGTCACTTTTTAAATCAATTGTCTCTTCAGCTTTTCTTCTAATTTCACAGAGTCCAAGTATGTTCCATTTAATATTAGATCCTTCTTTCCCAATTCTCATAACATTCCTTCCCCACAAAGTAATCTACTATTTTGATACCTAAATAAAAGAGCAACATTGAAAGGCAGTGCTAAATTCATAATCAGGGGATTCTCTTTTAGCCACCAAATACTATCTCATTTGGCCTTTGAGTGAAATAGGCTAAGAACTATTTTCCCACTGTACAAATAGTCAGATACACTTTCATTTTCCTTATATCCAACAATCATTTTCATCAACCTTAATTAGCTTGTGTATTATTCTTCAATTTGGTATTAATATGGATAATATCCTCAAAGGTCTCACTTCTTTTTTTAGAAAATTCTTCTATAAGTTGCTTGGTTGATTCAATAAAAAAAAAAAAAACATGAATTAGATATTTTTTTCCTACTCTAATTTCTGCTATACACTTCCTAATCTCTACTGTCATCTCTTTCAAGTCACTCCCTTATCAACATGACTTTTTTGCTTGCATATTTAACACACATATGCTCATGATGCCCCAAATGATGAGCAAAAAATATCATACAATAAATAGCAACTAAATTCCTCATAAAACCATAACAGTAGAAGATTGGAATTTGTCTCCAATAATAATGAACACAAAAAACATGTCAATCATCTTATCATCTGTCATTATACAGATCCAGAACTTGCATTAGATTTGAATTTATTTTGCTTATTTATCAAACAACAGAAAACCTTTCATATATCGAAACATAATTAAATTATGCAATTAATATAATTGGATATGCTTCATTTAATTGAGAACAAGAAAGCATAAAAAGAAGAAAAAAGGATTGATCTCTCCATTTTGTACAGGAAGTTTGAAGTCTTTTATGATTTTTTTTCAATATCAAGTAAAAGCAGTTTGTTTTTATAGAGACAAGCATGGTGAGAACAGAAAAAAAGATGTGAATAAACTCTTGTTGAACTTTATTAAACACAACAACAATTGTTTTATATTTTTGTAACAAATATTTCTAAAAGACCATGATATTTTTTTATTTCTTACCATTTTTTAATGGCAAAAATGTATTGATCAGTGCAATTTCTATGTCATTGGAACTTCTTACATTTAATTAGTCATACTATGCAAGAGATTATTGTACATATGTATGTAAGCATTTTTTCAAGTACAACAGAATTTACATTATTTCCATTTTAAACAATAAAATGCTACACTTACTACTATTGAAAATTTTAAAAGAATAGTAATTTGCATATCTATAACTGATATATTAACAAATTGTAAACCAATACATATATTAAAAAATTCTTCCCACTTTAAATTTGTTGAAGAAATTAAACATTCAATGAACAATTAAAAATTGATTTTAAAAACAATTATCTAGAAAATTACTTTCTTCTTTGTGAAATACATATGCCTCCAATCATAAACAAAGAATTGTGAGATAGCAAACATTTTTAAATCATATATAACAATTACTTGACAACCAATATTTTGTGATTTTTTTTTTGTTTTTTTCGACATAAAAATAACAGATAAGTTATCAGAATAATAGAAATATTTTCTTATTACAGTAAATTTTAAAAAATATTAAGAATGTCAATGTTTGAGTAAAAATGAATATTGGCAATGTAAATGCAACGATAAACTGATTAAAATTATTTACTATAATCTCTAATGGATTGTAAAAAATTCATTAAATGACCTTCTAGCTAATGAAAGAAAATATGGCTAGCAGTTATAATTAATAAATAAAAAAATAAAAATATGAAATGGTAAAAATAAAAATGCTTGTTAGATAGCATAAAAACTTTTTGAACAAAAATAATATATCATTCTGCAAAGAAATACAAGAAATAACATTTAAAGTCAATTCAGTAATCACAAGAATCACAAATAGATACTAGTAATTATTAAATGACCAGAAAGGCTGAGTTCAGTCCCATCCCCCCCCCCCTTCAAAGGAACCCCTGTGATGATTAGTACATTTAATTTAGTGGTATAATGATAAACTCTGGATTGAAGCTCAAGTCTATCTCATCCAATGTTTGAACATCACATGATTATTTTTAGTATTAAATCAATTAATTATATTTGTTAAATTATATTCACCAATGACATTATTTAACATCTTATATTTCTTAAAGATCAGTTTCACTTATTTCCCAAATTATATCCAATCATTGTAAACAAAAAAAAAAATGATCAGAATTAACAAAAAAAATAAAAAGCACAACTTAGAAAAATGTATGTCTATCTATCTTAATTAAATTCAAGTCAATTTCAGGTAAAAATATCTACGTTATATTATTCAGCTTTTACTATTCAAAGTATATAAAAATATCATATCTACGCAATTTGGATTTTTCAAGGAACTTATGAAAAAATATATTTAAAGATCCATAGAAATAATTTTACTAGCCAAACTTCTTTCAATATACTTTTTTTTTTTAAAAAAAAAAAAAGATATTCTATATACATCAGAACAAATATATGATGATATAAAAATTTATCTATTTTAATTTAAAAGCAGAATACAAAAACAGCCAAAATAATTAATTCAAAAAATAAATAAATAAATGTGTTGGGAAAAAGATAAAAAACTAACAAATATAAAAGCAAAAATAAAATAACTATAAAAAGAGAAAGGAAGATCTAAAATTTTCACATAAACATCTCAAGTTATGATTTATCATAATTGTTTCATTCACAGAACATTCTATAATAAATCGTCATATCAAATATGAGTTGTGAAAAAAAATGTATGAGAAAAAAATAACTCCACAACAATTCTTTCACATTTTCATGGGTAAATAATTATAATATTTCAATGTAAAATAAATGAATGCTATGCTTTAACATACATTATATCAAAACTGTTAATTCTTAATAAATAAAAAAAATGCAGTTTGAATTTTAAATAGACTAAAATTTAAAATTTGTATTTTTATTGTCTGTAAAGGTTTTGATTCCATTTTTTACATTTCTATTTGAAAATCACTATGTATATAATTATTCTTAATAATGTAATTTAAATTTGCATTTAATGTTATAAGTTTTATTAAAAATTAACAAAAATAATTTACACACATTGTACTCTTAAATATTTAAATATATATCTATATTTATATGTACAACAAATACTTACAGGAGAATTTAGTCGTAAATTTTTTCTGGGTGAAGATCTTGATGGTGAATATGAAGTTTCATCATCATCACTAAAAAATAAACGATTGCGTTTGCGAACCCTTGGAGGCTGAAAAAAATAAATAAATTTGACTCTTTATCTCATTCTTTAGTAATAAAACTATTGCATAACATGATACATTTATGACACAATATCACAAATATGCACAAGAAATCATTTCAAAGTGATTATTTAAAATGTTATTAATTATGACTCTTTAAATAATTGTTTTAAAAATTAAAATATAAATTTTATTGAATAATTAGTATTAAATTTCAAAAATAACCTTCTCTTCACCCTTCCTTTTTTTTTTTTGTCTATAGAAAAAAACAAAGAAAATGACAAAAAATATTATAGCTAGATTTTTTTCAAAAAAAAAAAATTATGAAAAAGTAAAAGAGCAGGTGATGGCAAAGCATTTTCAGAAATAAATACTAGAAAAATACTATTCTAATTTTTATGCAAAAGTTTACTATATTTTTAATTGTTTATTCACAACTTAATTTTAATTCAATCTGGTCATAAGATGCATAATGCCCCCCCCCCCTCCATTAAATTTCTTTTTTTAACTTCTGAAATTTGCATAATCATATTTCTTAAACTAGGAGACTTAACAACTTGGAAAGTTATGTAAAAATTTTATAACTTTATAGAAAATTTGGAAAAAATAAAAATGCTCATAATTCTGAATTAATTCAAGATCCTTTCTTAAAAAGGTAATAATTGCATGCAATGATAGTTTTGAGTTTGCACTTGTAAGTGAAGGCTTAGATTGGCATAGAAGGAAAATTTAAATCTCATTTTAAAATGAGGATTAAATTGAGAAAAGTTATAAAAATCTCTAATTTACAAAGATAACTAAAGTCCACTCAAATTCTCTTATAAGATTATATGATCACAATCTATTTTAATTAATAAAAAATAATGCTACAATCACTTTTTGTTTGATGATCTAATAAAGTAATAAAAAATTATTCAATAATTTATGACATATGCTTATATTTTCTAATTCAGTGTATATTTTAGAGATTTTCTATGCTTCCTTTTTATACAAAAACTAATTAGTGATCTTATACACTGTGTAATAATTATAATAATTTATACATTAAAAAATATTTTTACATAAAAATTTTAATATCATAAAATAAATTTTTACAGTTTCTATTTTTATGTTTCAAATCAAACTTTATTGTTCATACAAGTTACATTGTTAAAAATACATGATTGAAAACTACATAGCTTTAGAACAAACAGATAGATATTATTGGTACAGTTCAAATAAATTGTTAGACAGGTATTTGATAAATGTAAACTTGTAAATGGTATATTTGCCTAGGGTTTTATTTCATTGTCTGAGGGTTTAGTTCATCGGTTTAAATTACTTTTGATTGAATTAAATATATTCTTTGGATTATTCAATACACAGATGTGATGTTTAATACAGTTTCTATTTTTATTTTGCTACAAACTTATAAAAACCTTGGTGATAGAAAAAGAAAAATTAAATAAGGCAAAAAAAAAAAACCAGAGTCTTGACTTTTTCAAAAATATAATAATATTATTTAAGAGTACCAATTGTTTCATTTTGAACAATGAAATAAAACAATCTTTATAAAACTAAAAGTATAATTTTGAAAAAATACTATAATTCTTGGACAACTCATGTTTTCTTTTTTTCAAAAGCAGATTATAAAGTATACTGAAAAAAACTTATTTAAAATGCAAACTCAATATACGGATAAATAAAATTAAAATCAAATGAGAAAAAATAACACTACATAGATCTGATTGTTATGGGCAAGTATTGAATGAGTTTTCTAGACATCTTGGAACTTTTCAAATCTTTCTATTTTTCCAATTTTAAAAGCTAACATGAAAGATTATTTTTTATTCCTCAGTGTAGTTCAGAAAACTTGTTACTAATAAAAATTAATCAAAATGACGCTTTTAAGATTTTCAATTATTTATACCTTAAATAATAATTCACTTATCAAATAATAATAATAAAAAAATTGCTACTATAACCATCATATATTAGCAATTTTAATTTTCACAAGCTATAAAATAAAACATCCTAAAATGTTTTTTGCGGCATTTTTTTTACTAAACAGTGATTGGATTGCAAAAAAAATTAACTTAAAGAGATTTGTGAGGGGAAAATAAAGAGGAGAGTATAAATGAAATTAAAAAAGAAATAATATGAGGAAAAGGTCACTTTTGAAATTTTGTTTAATAAAAGTCATACTCACATTTCCTCTCCTAGGAGATTTGAGAACACTATTCTTATCTACAAAAATAGATTTTAAAAATCAGCTTATATTTTAAATAAAACATACAATAGAAAAACATTTTTAAATAAAAATATAATTCTGTTTTCAAAGTGAAAACAGGAATGATCATTCTGCTTTTTTTGTTTTACAATTTCTCAAATACTTATATTTCAAAGAATATTTACTGCACACTTTAAAATGAAAATATAGGTTAAATAATTGAAAACTTACACTGATGAAATACAAATTTAAAACTTTAAAAGATAATTCACTAGTTTCTACCATTAGAAAGGCAGTTAATTTTGTTCCAATAAATAAAAAAAATGATAAGATTGCACATATATTATTACATTCTCTATAATTCAGATTTGTACATATTCATTCCTTGGATTATGCTAATTTCTACAGAAAAAATAGTGATCTCTTCCCCCTCCAAACTATACAAACAGAAAAAAAAAAAAAAGGTCAAAAAATACCTAGCATTTTAATAACATGACTGGTGACATTTATCCATCTATATATGAGCATTAGCAGCCATTTGTAAATGAGTATGGCCATTCTAAATGCAAAAAAATAAAAAATAAGTTTTTTTATATATGTGTTTTAAATTGTTTGAAAACTTATTAATTCTATATACAAGAAATATGTACATTTTTAAATAATTTGATAAATTTAATTATGAAACATATATTGAGATATTTAAACTTTATAATGTACCGGTCAAAATAGTATGCTCACTTAACAAGATTCAAATCCTAAGCAAAAGTACCTCGAATCCGATCATGCTCGAGATGCCTATTCTTCGAGTCTCTGACTAATGAACAACAATCCTGATGAAATAGCACAATTATTTTAATTCCGGGCTCGGAAACACAGCGGAAAAGCATAAGATCAGAATGATGATGATGATCGAGATAAGAGTAGCCCAGGAATTACATTTATGAATGTTATATTTATTAATGCTAAGTTATTAGATAAAGAAAATAGTTCTAAATACTAATTAGAAAATAATAATTCAACAACAAACCAGGATTTACATGAAATATATATTTAATAAAATATTGAGAAAATGCATATATATATTACAAAAGGTTTCACGCTTGGAATGATATTATATATTTACAAACTTGGGATTTGTTTTTATAAAATCCTCTTTATTAATTATTTCATGAATATAAATTTATAGAATGTAATGTCACTTGTGCGGAATTAATATGCCAATTTACAAATGTTTACAAATAAAATGGTGTGGATGTATAAAACAAATATAAAAGATCGTGACAGGTTTAGTAGTAAATGATTTATTTGATAAACAAGCAAAATATACAATTTTAATCATTTACCTATCTTATGAAAACCATTATATGTATTTTTATTGGCATTGTTTGGAAAAAACGTCTTTGGAAAAATATACATAAGAAACAAACAATATGCTTCATTTACGAGAATACGTGATACAATCATTAGTATAACTTGCTTTACGTCTATGGCTATCGATTAGTATTTAAAAGAAAGCAGTTTTAAAATCAACATACTGATTAATTAGCATGTTGGCGCATTTCATGAATGAGTCATTATTTCCAACACCTAATGAAAGGTCAAACAGGCATAAATCCATTAACTAAAATAATAACGATGCTAGCATGTCATAAGAGAAATACGGATCTTATGGTACTTTGAATTCTTGAGGATGAATGAGGGTTGATACGTTCGCCATTTCGACAGCACGGTATCGAATGGAGGGGTTTGGTTTGAAGGCCCACAGCACAATCAAAACCCTACAAACCTCGCGTTCCACAGGGAGTAGGGTGTACCCTGATTACGAACAATTTTGAGAACTAGTAGGTAGGGAGATTCCGATTTCCGAAGTCCCTAATGACAAAGCAATACAAAATATGTGTGTGGAAATACCATAAGAGAAAGGAAAGGTATGCCAGCAGCGTTGTACATGTACAATAAACTTAATATACTATATTCGAAAGCCTGTAAATGGTTTGACTCCTGCACAATGATATATTTAAATAAAGAATCATTCAGAAAATTATAATGGAAAATAACTCTTTAACTAAGACATTAAACTAACAAAATTTTACATTTAATTTCGATTCCCATATACGTATTACTGGTAAAAGTAGCCCTCCAGGCAACAACAAAAAAGGGTGAAATAATTATATTAAGGTTCATGATCTTTTAAAATGAAAATTTAAAGACAAATTCAAATAACAAAGTAAAATATGCATCCACAATAAAATATTTTAGATAAAAAATGTGAATAACAGATTTAAATATAAAACCAACCTGGCAAGCGATTTCAATTTTAAATAAACAAACCTTTATCAATAGATTTTAAATGAAGCTCCCGCTTCTTTCCAAATTAAACAATTATTTCCCCCCTTTTCAAACTCGCAAGTTTGGTTATTGGCATATTAAAGAAAATAAATTGTAGATATATATATTAAACAAAACAAGTTAAATATTAATGGAGCCGCACAAAACTATATAACATAAATTAAGCGTGCAAGAGCATAGTGAGAACTACATTATACTAGTAAGGGATTACACAGAGATAGTTCAAGAGAATAATTAATAGAAACTTATAAATTAATATATTAATTAAAATACAAAGGTTGAACTACATATTACAAAAGGATTTACTTATTAAGGCAGCTCTACATTAAGTGAGGTTACCTCCGCATAGCAAGTAGATATAGAATAAGCAGTCAATCAGTTGGGTCATCATATACAGCTGGTCAGATGGATGGAACATGGCGGCAGCAAACAGACAGATAGACAGTTCTCCGAGAGAAAGATGAAAGATTCCTCTACTCAAACTTCATAGCACAGAACTTGTGTTGGCTTCTTAAAATTTATTTTACAAACTCCACTGAAAAGTAACTAAACTCAACTGACTGAAAGGTAACTAAAAAAAACTAAAAACTGCAACTAAACTAAACTCTTTTGTTCTATGGGCTCCTTTTATACTCTTTAATCCCTCCAAGAATGCAATTTCAGTTGCCCACAGCTATCTCTGTAATCTCTTGATTACATATAAAAAAATACATTTAATTAGCAAAATATTTTTAAAACAGATAAGGCTCGAAATACTATTTGATATATTTTTAAAGATTTGAAAACAACTAACAAAAGAATTGCTTGTGATTTTAATTAAGATTTATAATTTTAATTAATGAAAACAGTCTGAATCTCGATAAAGATTATTTCAGTATTTTGAGCCTTCCCCATTTTTCTTTGTTGTTACATTCCAATACCTTAATTAAATACACATATATAAAAAGATATTTACAATTATATAAGGAAATGTTTAATTTTCAGCAATAAATATTAATAAAACTATTGCTTCGTTCATATATATATGCATCACACAAACTCCTGTTTCACTTTACTAAATATAATTAATTTTACTAATTTCTCTAATCATTATGCATACAGTGTGTGGGTGAATGGCATATATTTACGGTGAGGTCTGAATTGTAGGCTCCACAGGAGGTTAGTGTAGATGGTGAAGCATGAAGCTCGATGATGATTAGACATTAACTGCTTCAATAAAGGAAAAATTGGCAAAAGTTACAAATGTAAATATTAACTACATAGAAGGTAAACAAATCACACCAGCGCCATTATAACCACGATCTTAAAACTGCAAGGATACTCTTTCTTGTGGCTGGCTGCAAGAATATCCTAGCAGTTTTAAGATCATAGATAAACAAACCTTCACCCTAGCGCCATTATAACCAAGATCTTAAAATTGCAAGAATATCCTTGCAGTTTTAAGATTATGGTTATAATGGCGCTAGTGTGAAGGTTTGTTTACCTTCTAAAGTAGGTACAATTTAAACACTATGCTTGTAAAATTTATAGAGCATTAAATATAAATATTTAAAATAAAGTCTATAACTTAAATATTAATTAATTAATATTTCTTGATATTCTGAAATACCATAAATTATTTTTAAATTATATAAAAAGATTATAGATACAAAGGGATTTATTTCTGATTTTGCTAAAAATTTAATTTTTAATACAATAAAGAAAACTAGCTGTATATAATCAAAGGTGTTTTTTAATGAGATGTGATTATAAAAATTAATTCCCATATGTTTGTACTTATTAAAGAGATTTAAAAAAAAAAATTTAAATAAAGTATTTTTAACTAATTTTTGCTTTGGTATCTAAATAAAGAACAACCACCATTATATTATAGTTATAATCTTGTTTTTATTAATAAAGAAAAATGCTTTAATTCTTTCTAATTATCAAATTGGTACATTCTTTAATATCTATTATAAAAAGTGGTGTCAACTTATTTGAAATAATAGACAAGAAAGAGGACAATTTCTAGTTGACTCCATGTTAATTGAGTTTAGGACTGCCAGAGAAATGTGTGGAGGTCTTTGGGCTACACTTTAATTCTGGAGAATATAAAAACTAATAGTAAATTACAGCTGTAAGCACTTGAGCTATCTATTCAGAATAATTAAAATATTTCTATAAGGTAGCCAAAGATTTCTAAAAGGTGGTATACTTGCGTATACAAGCCGATGAAGGAAGCCTTTGTTTACAAATATACATATTGTATACACATGAAATCTATTATACATTCATAGAGAAATACAAAATGTTAATAGAAGACTTTATTAATATATATATTATAAAAGTCAGTTAAGATGAGGATGCATTGGTAATGTAAATTAGAAAGCATAATACTAAATAATGAATATACTTACTTCATCTTAAAGGGTTCAGTTATTATTAAACTCTGGGTACAATCTGACAAATATTAACATGAAATATTTCAGGAGTATATCCTATTTCTGTATTTGTTTTCTTCATATTATTTAATGGTTAAATAACTAATACATCACCCTCTATCTATAATACCAGACCAAATTAAGGATTATTTGAGTTACTTCTGGATGATAAGGAATATAGAATTAATATTCAGACCTGATACTTTACATATAAAATAATTAAAACTACACAATACATAGCAAAAAAAAAAATAATAAATATATTTATAAATTTTTAATATTTTAATATTCAATACATTTATCTTACTTTGATTCTTAAGTAAATTGGCTTTTTTCATTAGAAAATATTTACAAATTATATAAATCCAAAAAAAAACTATTCTTAATACTCATAGTTAATGCCTATCTAATTAAATATAAATAACTAGCTATGTTGTTTCTTTACTAGTCGTCTCTAAATCATCTTTGCAGAAAGGCAAATATCAAACAGATATGTCCAAGGTTTATTCCTGATCAATTTTAATATATTAACTTTAGAATCACAGCTTATAATATGAAAATATAATTATATGATTCAGCAGTACTTGCCAGCAGTAAATATCCCATGCTTTTAATGCATTAAAAATATAACTATGTGTTGCTGACCTTTATAAATATAACTCGTTTATTTAACGCTTTTTAGTTTCATAGCCCTCGAATATGTAAAAATCTAATATAAAGTTAGTCTATCAAGTACACCTTCAGTATAAATCTTGGTAAACATTCATGCATATCTTTAAATTAATAATTTAGAGTTGGTCTTCTCGGAGTCCTACCTCTTATAAAACAAAAATCATAAACTTAAGGCAATGAGATGATCAGCTATTAGATGTTATCTTATATAAATAGTATTCTTAATATTAAAGCCTTTGTAGAAGTGGTCAGCTTCAGATTCTACTTCTTATAAACATAATCACTTCTTAAATACTTTTATTTCACTACAGGTATAAACAAGGATCTACATAATTCTATTTATATAATAAGTTCACGCATATAAAAATATATTTCAATGTACTGTAAATTAATGCAAGAGTCAAATCTATGTATAAGACAATACCAATCATATTTTAAAATAATAATCAATTTATCTGTTTAATTTAAAACTTGCAGTTTGTTTGTTTTGTTTTTAAGAAACAAAAAAATTTCTTGAGTAATCTTCAATTATAGTGCTTGGACATTTCAGATATTCCAGAATGAAGGGTGGATTTAGTTTATGTGGAGCCCAATCGGATATTTCTTACAGGATCCTTCAAAATATGACTTTAACTTTTATAAATAAATATTAATTTTTTAATATAGAAAAATTAGTAATTGAATAGTATAATGTGAACAAACCACTAAACATCACATGATCACCATCTCTTATACTAGCACTTAATTGTAAACAAGGCAAAACTCTCCATACAGTAGTGCCGCCCTGTGCCAACCAGAGTAATCAATGGATGACAGAAGGCCTGTGCATAAAATCCTTATCTGACGAAAGCCACAAATCAGAAACTAGTCTGGAGATATTGGATGAGTAGGCACTAGATAGGGAGTTTATGCACAGGCCTTCTGGCATCCATTGATTACTCTGGTTGGCACAGGGTGGCACTACTGTATGGAGAGTTTTGCCTTAATTGGATTATAAGTAAAGGGCAGGTAACAAGATGGGTGAGAAAGGTAATGCGGTATGCAAAAGATTTGGATAAAGAATTTATATCAGTATACTTGTGTAAAAGGTGACATGATTGTGTTAGGAGGATTGTTGAGTGTTATAGTGGTAAGGAATGAGATAAAAGAATAAAAGCATTAATAAAAAGTAGGGAGTTGGAGAAATGGAGAACTAGTATGGAGGGTAAGAAGAGTTTAAATATATATAGAAGTAAACGGAATATTGGATGTGAGTTAATTTATGATAATAGTAAGGAAAGTGTAGTTTATTGTTTAAGGCCCGAACGGGATCTTTAGCAACAAGAAAATATACATGTAAATGGAAAACTATGGGTGGTTTAGTGTGCAAATTGTGTAAGGAAGGTATAGAAAATATTAGGCATCTGTTGATTGAATGTAAATGCTTGAAAGCAGAAAGGGTACAGATAATGAAGTTATGGGAGAATAGATATGAACAAAGTGACTATACAGAAAGTGAGTTATTGGTTTTTATGCTGGGTTTGCAAAAAGATAAGGGGGATTTAGATATAAAGGCCATAGAGATGACAAAGATTGTGTTGTGGAAATGGGATGGGGTAGAATATGGGAAGACTTAGAGTGGGAAATGGAAAATAAAGTGGCTGACAGGTTTATCTGGGCATAATTGCTGAGATATTTTTGACTTCGTTTAAGGAGAAGCCAAAATACATCACATCACCTTGTTTAATAATTTGAACAAATTATATATCAGGGGTCCCCAACCCTATGCCCGCGGGCACCATGGTGCCCGCAGACCATTTTCCATGTGCCCGCCGCTATCCAAACACAATAAAAAATTATTTATCTGATACAAATAAATTTAATTTTTAAAATTTCTTATAAATTATTGTATTATATTGTAATCAAATTGCAGGGCATACTATACTTTTACAGTGTAAAAATATAAACTTTAATTATATGTTCAAATTTTATTTTTGAAATAAATATTTTTTTGTACATTATGTGTATTATTAACAATATCCAACTATAAATTTACATTGAAAAAATAAATGGTGCCCACCATCTGGTTGAAAAAAATAAATGGTGTCCGCCATCTGGCCGGTATTAGAGAATGTGCTCTTAAGTGCAAAAAGGTTGGGGACCCCTGTTATATATCATCTATATTAAAGCAATATGAAACAATATTTAAAAACATTTTCTAGTTATCTAGCTGCCATGCTTTTTGATTTTCAATGGATAGGATCGTTAAACTGTTTAGTCTATCTTGGGTCATAATTGAATTTAAATAACAAAATTTATCTGGAAAAAATAAATCATACCAAAAAATGAGGAATGCTATAAGCTTGACATCTTTTATTGAGTAATGCAAGTGATTCTGCATTACTTTTAACTTGAGAATCTGATATTTCAAGTGCATGATAGACTTCACCTATTTGATACCTAACTGCCTTAACACTATGAATGTGATATTCTCATCTTGTATCACAAAGAGACTACATAGTAAGAACTTTAACACTTTTGTGGCGAATTGACAATCTCTTTGTGGATAGTGACAAAACATAAAGGTGTTGAATTGTATTAAAGAAAGTTAATGCATCAGGAAAATGTTTTAATTATATTTGCCAATATAAAATTATAATTATGATAAACACACGGTATCCCTGCTCCCTGAAATTATTAATATTTAATCCTAGAGAATTATTTTCTAATTTCAGCACAGCATATAAATTTTTTTCTGGAACAGCTTTATATAGTTATAAATTTAATAAACTGGTCATAAACATAAATGATTGAATGATGTTTTTTACCATCAAGGGACATTGGTTCTTGGTTACTGATATCTGGAGCGTAGTCAAGAATAACAGCAAAATACTTTTCTGATTTTATTCAATTTATAATCTGGCTCTGTATTTTACTTCCCATTAAACTAATTTATTTTAAATTGTTTTGCTTAATGTTCATGATTTTGTTTACTGGCAATTCATAAAAGATGGTCTTGATTTATTTGGTCAAATTTCCCAAGCAATTCAATAATTCCTAAAAAGTTTCCATTAGTCAGATCCTCAAAATTCCAAATTATGCTCAGCTAGAAATTGTATCACAGGCACAAAAACTTGCTGTAATTGCAATTTTTTTTGATTCAGCAATTTTTATTGTATCTAATCTATATTTTCCACAGCTGAAAGTCTCTTTAGAAGTTCTGTACTTTTAACATTGCAACCAAATGTGCTTTGATTTTTTTTTTTTTTTTTTATGTTCTGCCAGTCTGATATGGCTTTGGCCAATTATTGAATCCTGTTGTGGACAAAGAAATTGTTATATCTTCATAGAGAAGATGACAAAAAAAAAGTTTTTATCTTTTCTATCAGAATATATTAATAATTCAGGAATAATATATGATTTCTGCATTTGGAAGTTCTCTTTTAAAATGAACTTTAGAAAAATGAGCTTCATTATTTTGATGGGAAAATTCATTCACAATAATTTTTAGTAATCTTTTTTTCATTAAATAATCTATTATTTGACGGCTCATTCTTTCTGGCCAGATAGCATGATCACAATGAACTAATTCTATAATAATGATTCCTTCTTGTAAATGTGTTTGTTCATGATTATTATGTATGTTTATTTTACCTACCCTGAACACCTTTTTTGAAGACATTTTCATTTATATATTTTCATTTTTCTTGATTGGTCACTTCTGATTTTGTGTTGTCATTGTGAATTCTTAAAACTTTGTGCAAAGCATCTTTTTATTTTTCAGCTATAATTTTTCTTATTCCACTTACAATTTTCTTTAGTTACTACCATTTTGACATTTTCTACTCATTTTTCTTTCTCATCTTTAATTGGACATACTATGAAAAAATAGTTAAAATGTTAAGATTTCTTTGTGAAGACAGATAATTATTGAAAATATTTTTAAATATAATGATCAATCTAAATAAAACTGAACCAAACAACTAATTATATTTACAATTAATTAATTATCAACCAGGCTTTCATCTTTTATTGAGACCTTTTCAAGATATAAAGTATTTTTCAAGATATAAAATATTTTTTTATTGGTTTAAACTTTTTAAATTTGCATTAAAATAATCAAAATATTTTCATAATTTTATATTGATTTTTTAAAAAGTATTGAAAAATTGCCACAAACAAAGTAAATTTAGCAATTTAGATTTCATATTTTTAAAATTTTTAAGATTTTAAAGTAATTAATTGAACAATTATGAATTTTTTTTTTTTTATATATATTTTATATAAAAAAAAAAGTTTAATATAGATAAGCTTATTCAATCATTTATCATATAAAATAATTAAACTACTGTATATTGAAATTAGTTACCTTTGCTGTAGAAATAATTCACATAAACCTAAATAATTTAATTCACAATTCACTGAAATAAATGGTAACAATTTATTTCACCAATGTAATTTTTTTAAAGATAACATGAAGTTAATCTTTATTTTTTTGCAACAATGTAGAAGACAACTCGCTATATGCATACTATGTATAGCAAGAGTTGGCAGAAACTGCAATATAATTAGTCAATTCTACACTGTAATATAGATAATGGATAATAATGTAAAAAAAAAAAGGTATTGAAATCTATATAGATGTTTCCAATTATGGGTTGTATTTTTTTTAATTACATAAATTTTGACAGGCATGGGTCCACTTCAAGTGTGGGGTTCAATTGAATGGAAGCAGCTCACATCTGGCCCTGCCCATATCATATATTCACACATATACACAATGTATTTATTGCTATGACTATTGTGCTCTCTAGTGAATTTATTTAAATTTTCATATTATAGAATAATTTTAAATATTATTACAAAATGTTTTTATTTAAATATAGCTCTTTTTTATTTTTACTCATCTATATTAGAGGAGATACCTTTTAAAATCAATATACATTTTTAATCAATATTAATTTTAACACAAATTCTCTAAAAAGAAAAGAATATTTGTTTCATAAATTCAATGTTAAAATAAATTAACCTCAAGAAAAGTTGCTTCTTTTAAATCAGTTTATAAGAAACAAACAAATCTTCCACTTTCCTATCACAATTCAATTAAAAATTTACACTAATTTGTAAACTATATGTATATATATATTTAGTAACCTAATCTATGCAAATATATATATGATACATTTTCTTTCTGATTGTCAAAAAAAAAAATAACATTCTTAATATATCAGTTTTTTTAAATAATTCATAAAAAATATATATGTCCATATAACTGTGGTATAACACTTATTTAGTAAGAATTGTTTCAACAGCTTATTGTGAGGCTTCATAGTTCATATTGTAGATTTCCCTCAGAAACATGTACATGTATTTTTTTTTTTCATTTAAGACTAAAGCAAAAATAGTCGGAAGTTTCCTTGACAAAGTTGAACTTTCCTCCCTGTTGTTTAGTTTTGTTTATGGAAAGCTGCTGCATAGATGTTTGTTAGTTAACTATTCTTTCCAGTTGCAATGTGAGTTTAAAAATTTTTATGATACATTCAAGTTAACAAATATTGGATCCAATGTAGACTTTGGGCAGTTCGTAGCTTTTCCTACTTCTTAGCTCCTAAACATAATGGCCAGCTTCAAAGAGCAGTAGTAAAATAGAGTTCTAAGAGTTTCATTACATTTAATTAAGAAAATATTTCAATACTATGATCTACTTAATTAAATTAATCTGAAGTAAAAACTATATCTAACTAATTATGACTTCTTTTATTACTCTGCAACTTTAAAATAAAATCTTAATCCTTTTTAATATCTTTTTTATTAATTAAATCAAAATGTAGATGCTTTAATTAGTCTTTTCTGATGTCTTACCAGACATGTGCTGTCGTGATCTAGTTCATTTTGTTCACAATGCATACTTATGTTTTGATGTTTGCATTGACATTGTTTAGTAGTACTCAATGTAAGATTGCATTTTTTAATTTCAGTACAAGCATGTAGTATTCAGATATTAATTAACTTCATATTAATAAGGATAAATAAAATATACTATTATTTTAAATTTTGAAAGAGAAAAGCATTTCTAATAGATAATTACTTTTTTTAATTAAAAGTTAAAAAAAATTTTGATAATTTTCAAAAGTTCACTTTATATCAGTATTTGTCAATCCAGCAACCATCTTTTGGCATTCTTTCAGCAACAGTCCATTTTCTTTTGTGTCATCTGTAGGGTTCCAATGTTAATGATGACGATTATTCCTAGATAGTATTCTATTCTCAACTTCATTAATTATTTCTCTTCATATATATATCCAAATATATTGTTTTAAATCACTTAGCACAGTATTAGCATACATTAAAGAAATGATTTTTTTATTGTTATTCATTCCATTCATAATCTTGCAGATATTAAGAACCAATGTCCTTCCTTTGCAAAATCTACACACAGATCATTATTATTTGTTTAATACATTCATAAAGCATTAAATTATAGATTAAAAAAATTGATCCCCCAAAGTAAAAAAAGGTTCTTTTGTTTTTAAAAAATGTGCTTGTGCAATTTTTTTTTTATACAATGAAAATAAAATTTACTATTCAATACAATAAAATAATCATTTTTATTTTTATTTTAATTCAAATAATTTTTTTTTTTAATTCAGATGCATGTAATTTTTTATTTTTTAATATTCCATTTACACTTTCATTCAGGCATTCATTCCGAGTTTAAACCTATCTTAACTATTTTAATATTAACTAAATTAAGTTTTATATAAACAAATGATTCTTCTTTTCTTTATTTACAATTTAAAATTATGAATGGACATGTAATGAACTCATGTCATATATTCCTGTCTTTAATAAAGAAAACAATTCAACTTATAATATTAAATTAACACTAATTTTCTAAATAAATCTTTTATTTACAATTTAAGATCAACTAAAAATTTTATAATCATAAAAACAAAATTAATTACAATAAAATTAAACTTCATTTTAAAAATTAATTAGATATGCTCAAGAGGTTTAACTATATATGGTTTTAAAGTGTGGGGATAATATACTTCTTTAACATCTTTTTCATTTTCTAAAAGAAATGCATTATCCCCAAATTTCTTACTTTGTATGGTCCTTTATACAAGAAGAAAAATTTCTTGTATTTCTTTAATTCAGATCTACTAATGGGGTTTTCTCTTACTATCACAAGACCATCCTCATCAAATTGACATGGTTTATCATTACCCTTTTCTTTCTTTGCCCACCCTTTTTTATTAAATTTTTCTCTTCCTATGCTTCATGGTCAATCTCTTTCTAATGATAAGTAAGTTTTTATAAGAAAATGATTGTCTTCCAAAATGAAGATGAATAGGTGGAAAGCCAGTACTCATTTGAGGTTTAGGTAATGTAGTTTACAACATGTTGAACTTGTTTAACTCATACCTTTATGGATAAACATGGAAAAGTCTGTTCAGTTCTCTCATGACTCTCACAGAAATTAGACTGTATTATGGATTGAAGTTAAAACATGTTTGTACCCTTGCTCATGAATCCAATCTTTCCATTGTGAAATAAATAGGATGCCATGATTTGATTATTTACAGTTCTAGATTTTCCAATCAAAGGAAATTGATGGTTTTGTAGTTTATCAATTGTAGACTTTGTATTTGCTTTTTTAATGGGATAAGCTATAATATATGTAGAAGATATATGTAACAAGTAAATATTTGAAATGCCTATAATGATGGTAATGGTCCATAAAAGTCATTAGCTAGTATTTCATTGGGCTTTTGTAGTATGATAGGTTGTAGTATTTCATTATAAGTTTGTATTAAAATTTAGATTTTAATGTCATTAAAATACTATATATATAATCCCTGCCAACAGAATATTTCATGAAGGATGTATTCTATTTTATAAGAACTATAGACAGTGTATATATGTTGGGGAAGAAGTATTCTCCAATAGATTTTATCTTGTAAAACATTATAACAGAATATTATCATGTATCTCTTGAATTTTATTATATTCTGGGTGATTGAATGACAGTTTTAATTCTAAATATGAAATATTTAAATAGCATGGATGATTTCTCTGTATAGCATTTAAATTTTTCAGGTTATCTTCCACTGAGCTATCAATTGCTAAAGATAGAATGAGAACAAAAGCATCTACTAAAAAATGTGCAGTAGCTTTAACAAAATTGCAATTAAGAATATCAGCAACAGTATTTTCTGAACCTGGACAATAAATGATGCTATATTTAAATTTTTGTAAAAAAAGCCTCCAACGAATGAGCTACTTGTTGTCTAAATAACTTCTATTTAAAAATTGTAAACTTTTGTAATCAATAATAACAATGACTTCTGAACCCAATAAAAATTGCTTAAATTTATTAAAAACTCAAACAATGGCTAAAGCTTCCTTTTCTGTTATGCTGGAATTCAATTCAGCATCTCTCAATGTTCTATTATTAAAATATAACACTTGGGATTGTTGAAGGTCATTAATTTGAAATAGTACAACTCCCAAACCATATCCACTACTATCTGATTGAACATAGAAAGGTATATTAAAATCTGAATATGCCAATATAACAGTATATAAAAATTTATCCTTGAGGATTTGAAAATGATTTTGCTGTTATTCATTCCAATTCCAATTTTGGTCTTTCCATAATAATTTAACCAAATGTTCAGTGTCTGAGGTAAAATTTTTATAGAACCTATAATGTAAATTGCATAGCTCTAAAAAGTTTTTAACTGATTCCTATTATTCGGAGTAGGAAAATTTTCATCGCTTGGATATTATCCAGGTGAGGTTGGATTCCTGTTTTGCTCACTGCATGTCCCAAAAATGTTAACTCTTCAGTGGAAAAAGTACTTTTCTTCAAGTTAATCTTAAAGTTCTTGTCGTAGCATTCTTGTCATAGCATTCTTGACTTTATTTCATATAAGTTGATTTTCATCAATCTTATTCATTATGTCTCATGACAATTTTTCTTGGCTTTGCTTCATTTCATTCATTAAGGTCTTCAATATTGCTGTTAAAAATTCATCTTGATCTGTTTTTGATGTGTCAGGAACTTCACTAAGTTACTCTAACACTTTCTGATATTCCATATTTTAATATACCTTATTTCATTTAATAGAGAACATGAATTTCCTTCTCAATTCAATATTTTAGATCTGACTGAACTAGTCACTTCTTATTATGCTTTATATCTCTATTCTTATAACACATTTAGTTACTTAACTATATATATATCAATTTACATAAGACATTCTCCCAACATAGGGTATTATACTAGCATCATTCACTTATCTATAATGGTATTACTCCAACTAATGTATGCTTTTTTTTTTTTTTTGGCTTCAAATTATACCATGTCTTTCTCATTGCCATTTAGTGTAATTTTTTACCAATGCCTAAAAGACTGTGTTATGGCATTTTCAATATATTCATGTAGAAAGTGTTGATGTTTTCCATCAATTTTCCAGAAAATAAATATAAAACAATGCAGTCAACAAACTAATAGGTTAACTTCAAAAACATTTAACTATTCTCTTTAATATTACTTCATAAAAGAACTAAAATGACTATTTATTAGTAAGCCTGCATTCTTTTGTTTTACCAACATATTTTGGTGCTTTTAAAATTACAAATACAAATTTCAACCTTTATTATAATTTAATAGGCCCAGATATCACCACTTGGTATTTTGTCTTCACTTGCTCTTTTCTCATGCATTTATATAAAAAATATTTTCCAGCTCCTACAGCATTTTATACTTCTTAACTATTATCTATCAATTTGTGTTTGTTACAACATTCATCTCCAGAAAACAAACTTTAACAATTCAACAACCAACTACAAAATTTAAACCATCAACAAAACATAACTACAAAATTAAAATAACTATTATCCATTGAGTCATCATTAGTTTATCTAATATAACACTGATTACAGACAAATAACATTGTAGCGGACGGTAAATATGCATGGATTTGATCCTGCCTACACGCCAGATGTAACGGATGGGAAAATAATCTGTGGATTGTGATGCTATGCAGATGTAGCAGTCTGGAGACTATGGCTCAATGTGCCCTGATTTATTGCCCTCGATGACACAGTCTGCAAAGTTCTACTAGGCTTGGAAAGGGAAAAGTCGCATCTGACTATGGTCGGACTTTGGGCCTTCTGGTAGGATGCTGATGAAAACTTGATGAAATGCACGTACTTTTAATTGACTAGCTCTATACCTATTTAATAATATCAGGTGCAATTTAGATTAGTTCATACACTTTTCACCCTTTCCGATTCCGTTATGCCCTAATATTCGAGCCCAGGGAGAATATTGTCTTTGACTCCCTTAACAGGTATGAACAGATACACAAAGCAACTCCTGCACCTCTATATAGGTTACAACTAGCATTTAAAATATTTGATTTACTATGAAACTATTACATGACAATGAAATAGATGTGTGTGCATGCATAATTGTTTGTTAACTGTTGAATGCCAGGACAACTCAATAAACCAGAGACCGGAAAAATATAAACTCTTTAACATTTATTGACAATGGTAAATGAAATTAAAATAAAGTATTATAACAATAGTAATAATAAAAAATAATATATACAGGTGCCACACATGAATTTCTACCATTATGTTAGTTAATAATTCTCTAGATCCATACCTTTTTACCCATGGTAGATATCCATCTATGATGCTCATTATTTACAAATCATGAACTATACAAAAAAAAATAAACATTAATGATTTAAAATGATTGTGATGCTAACTAACTAAATTAAACATCTATTGATTTCCGCAAAGCAATCTATTTGGTTTAAGTACCCCAATCTAAGTTTAAATATATATGTGATAGGTATAGGAATTTACACTAGTTGATTATCAATCACCCTAAAAAAATATATAACAATGGTTAATCAACAATATAAAACATATAAGATGAATTCTGTAATTTACCAAGTGTTGTGATTTAATCTGTAAAAATAAATGGGAAACATACCTTAATATATGCATAGATAATCTGATGTGAAGCAGGTGGGAAACTGAGCTGACCTAGATTTTATTTACAATAAAAAAAAAAAACTAAGTTAATCAACCCCCCTTTTCTTCTCTGCTAACTCTGAAAAATGAGGTTGCTAGCAGCATAGACTATGAATTGCCCCATCACAGTATAAAAATATAACATAGATAAAAGAAAAATCAATCCAAAATTTATAATATTAATTTCTTGATCAAAATAATAGCTGGGACAAAGTTCATAAAATTGTCCTAGTAGTAAGTGATGGTTTAGGCGTATTACTTTCCAACAGCAGTTTAACTCAGCAAATCATTTTCCTCGGCAAGGATAGATTTCGCAGGGGTATCTCCTGACCTGTATAGTAAACACATCGATCCTTTGCTGATTCACCTTTAAATATTCCTGTGTATACTTATTTTGGACCGCAGTCATCTCCTTGCATATTACAATAAAGTAGAATGAAAACAGAGGTCTTATGCCAACATGTTAGGGAAGAACATGATCTCACAATAGCACATTTTGCTTTATCCCATCTTAAAGTACCATTAAATAATTATTTATAATCATAAATTATGTTAGAGATATAGAAGAAATTTTACATATACATATATTAAAAGTTATTTCATTTTTGCTTTCTATTATTAGCAGAATTAATTTTCGTTTTTTGTTTTTTTTTTGAAAAGATTTAAAATATTAAAATTCTTTCAGTCATGATCAAAACATGATTTAATTATCCCAAAAATCTATAAATTGTTCTTACTTTTCATTTCTCACTTTTTCTGCTGAATTTGATTAAATTTAAGGTACAATATTTGATTTTAAAAACTTCTATGATTCAAGTAAAAGAAAAAACAAAACTCCATTTTGGCGTTTGAAATTATAATTTAATTGCTGTTATATCATTGTAGCCAAAGTATTGTTGATAAGAAGAACGATTTTTAAAAGGTTTCTGTTTTTATGGAGTCCATGCTTATGTCTCGCGACCCGTTCAGATCTTCATAAGCTGTTGGACTGACATGATTGCCTATTGCTTAAATATTTTATTGATAAAAAAAATAAAATAAAATCATAGTTTTATTTTCACACAGTTTCTATAGCTATCTAACTTGACCTCAGGTTATCTCTCAGAGTCATTTGACTACAAATAGCGTATACATGTACAATATTATTTCCTATATTGTTTGCACTAAATGATTTGTTAGAAAATTGATTGTGACTTCCCTAATTCACTGTGAATGTAAATAAATATATATGTGTTGTACATGTATATATGTGTTAATAATAAATAAATCTCCCCATTATTAGTGCAAGTTTCAAATGGATTTGATTCAATAAGTGGGTTAATCTTGGCAGGAATAATTGTGTTGTAAGCTACCCCTTACAACATACTAATTATGGTTATTGATTAACTATTTTATTCCTACTGTGATGATGCCTCCAACATCCCTCCAATAACCAGTACACACCATGAGACCCAATCCTTATTCAAGCCCCATGATATTAGGGTTACTTATTAAGTAATAGAATTAGGTAATATTAGGGCATATAAACCGACAAACCAGTTATCACAACCTAAGCCTTAAAGCCAAATACAAATAAAATTTAAACCAAATCAATCAAATGAAGGTGACAACTAATCATACCACAATTAACATTAAATGTATTGTGATTACAAACATAAAAGAGCAAAATACAATAGATCAGATGAATGAACTTAATATAATATTAAAGTAAAGAAAAACCAAATGTTTATTTTATCTTTTTTTTTAACAAGTTGTTTATGTTAATATGTAACAAAAATGACATCAACAATAAAGTACAAAAAATTGAGCACAAACTGGCATAATATAGGAGATATAAAATGATTTTTTTTGTTTAAGAAGGAAAAAAGAAAGCCTTTTATCTGAGTAAACTGAAAGAAAAATTTGAAGGTTTGTATCAACCAATTCAAACTCATAATACTGGTGAAGAAATCTTTTATAAGGATTTTAAAAAACAAGGAAAAACATTTAACTCTAAAACATCTAAACAAAGAGTTCGAAAATTCTTAATTTGCAAACAAAATGAAGTACTCGAATCTCTAAAATCACCATTGATTCCTCACTGTAGATTTTCAGATTTAAATCCAAAACATGTAATAGTAGAAGGGATATTGACATTTCTCCAAGTTAAACCACAAAAAGTAATATAAGTATTGACTAAAATAATTATGCATTGCTAAGTGCAAAGGGAAACATCATGGAAGAAAAGTCATCGTTCATGGAGATACAAATTATCTCTCTGTGCTTGGATTGATAAACATTGAAACGATCCATAATGAATTTTTTTTTTACTCCTCGCTTCAAAACTCCAGTTCAAAGGCTTCCATTGGATATTCGAATTCTCAGCTATGTATAAAGGAATTACCATGGATTATGAGAACAAGCCATTAGAACACTGTCCATACGAACTACTAAAAACCCAAGTTATAAAGTTGACATCATCTATATTGATATTCAGTTGTTTATATGCTATGTGTAATAATTTAATTTTCTTTATTTTGATATAGGGCCAAATAGCTTTAATTTAGAATTTATGAAATTAAGACAAAAGAAATTTCTTTTATTAACCAAAGGAAATACATATAAAAACAAAAAAAGACTTATAAATCCAATAAATAATATTATATTTCAACCAGAGGACTGGTTTTCATCAGAAAGAAAACCAGTCCTCTGGTTGAAATATAATATTATTTATTGGATTTATAAGTCTTTTTTTGTTTATATATATATATTCAACAAATCATTTATGTGCAAAACCTACACTTTCATTAATTGTTTATTCTAAAGTTCATATTAATTATTAATATTTTTTAATACATTTTCTATGCATATTTTTATTGTCTTAAACTTATAATTCTCCTTCATTGCACACACTCTGTACATAACAAGGGGATCTATTAAACTATCATGGCATTAACTAAAAGACATTTAAAAAAAAGATAAATATGTTACTATATATATAATAATGTTGTATTTAATATGAAGATCGTTTATGTTAATCAGGATATTTAGTGGCTATTCTTTATGGGTTCAGAATGGGGAACATTGGTATAAACCAAGCATAAATGAAGAATGACCACAAATGTCTAAATGAGTTTTCCCTAATTTTGTTATAAATTTTCTTCTCCAAATGCTAATCCATATATATATGTTCATTAAATTTATTTAAATGTTGAAATACATTTCTTGGTTTATTTTTCTTTTGGTTAAATTCTGCTAAGTCATATCCTTACACACATCACAATTATTATTTGCATGTATAGAATATACTATACCCACTCCTATTAATAGGAATAGACTCATTTTACACATATTAAGAATACGATGATACAAGTATTACCTGAACCTGAGGACCATACATCATCATGAGTTCGAAATCAGGAATAACAGGAGTAAACTACAATACATAGGCAATAGGTTAAGAGTAGAATCAATAGTTATTTAGATCTTATTCTCTTCTCCCTTAACCTTTCCAAAATTCAGCATAACGCCCCTTACTTTTCAGCAACTGACGTTTTCTTTGTCTCACGATCAACGTAAAATATATGATAAAAGGTTTATTACTTATCAGAAAATAACAAATTTGACTTTATTTGATAGATATTTATGTTTATTACTGAAATAAATTTTAAATGTTCACATTTTGTTTCTCTAAATATTAAAAAAATTAGACCGTAATCAAAACAAAGAAGTTATATGTCACGTTTCCAGAAAGATTATTTTCAGTTTATAAAATCAATGAAATATTTCTTAATTTTTATTATTTTTAAACATTTGAAACGTATAATTATTTATTTCTCTTACATCTAACGAATTATACTTTAAATGTTTAAATTTTTTGAATATTTATTGCAAAATTACGATATTTTCTTTTCTTGTAAATAAAGTAGTTTGTTTACATCATAGCTTGTCTTCTAATTTGCTTCAGGCCATATTTAAGTTAGCTGCTAATATAACATTATATTTTTGAAAATAAAGTATTTCAAGTCAAAATAAGTTATTAAATAATTTATATTTCTTAATATCTAATAAATATAGTGTAAATTATTTTTTTAAAATATCTAAAACCGTAATAAATTCGCAAATAAACATGTTCTTGCGTCATTGAAAACTCAATGTCGTAAAATGCCAAATGTTTTACAGCCATGTCAACAGACAATGGCTGGACATGTTAGGGAGAGGCTTATGTCTATTGTAAGAATGGGAATTTTGAATTTTGCGCTTTTTTCGGGCAATTTTTTTATAATAAAATATACTGTTTTACACGCATTTTAACATATAATACATACGAAATAATTCACCCGGGGGCGAAATGGCCAAAAGACAAAATAATTTGTCCGAACTGGGCGAAAGGTTAAGTATGAGTTTAATGTATATAGGTATGCATGAATGTGGACAATAAGATATACCTACACTCATAAGGAGGATCCCACTCATCTTTGTGCACACCACGAAAAGACCTTCCCATTACATTATATATCTATCTCTCATTGATTAACTATTTTATTCTTATATATCTATCTCTTTATGACTAACTCTCATGGCTTTATATTAATCAGTCCAATCATTGCACATCTAAAATGTATAGCAAAATCTCAGATAAAATTATTTTCTCTCGAGCCCCATGTTCAGTAACCAAACACAGACAATAATATTACTCAAGTAAAAGTTTTCTTCATGCACCACATTGAGTAGTCAAAATGTAAGTCAATAATTAAGTAAAATGGTTTGCTCAAGCCTCAAATTGGTGCCAAAATGTAACAGCCAAAACTCAGTTTTATATTAATTGAACTTCACTGGTTGGCAACCAAAAATATAATAGAATATAATTCAGATAGCACATTGATGGCCAAAATATTATGCAACCAAAAAATATAACTGATATAACTATATGATACCAGAAAAGTCATATACTGGATAAGCCAAAATATAATGGATAATCATTAAAAATAAGATCAAACTTAATTCTATGTATTTGTACCTAAATTTATAAGCTATCATAACTAATCCTTAATAATATAAATCCAATATACAGGTGTTTCTCTACTTTCATACAATTCACTATTTTGTATGCATTTCATATTTTTGATTTATATCAATACATGACAAAATGCTTGTACTTTCATATGAGTCTCCCTTTCTCATGGACTATTACACACTAGTCTCCATCTCTGACATTAATCATTGATTTTTGGCATCATAGATTCATTTCTAAGCAGCAATGTTTTGAGTTAGCACATGTTGATAAGTTGTGTTTTGTCACTTTATGTTAGAATATGTTCTATTACTTTATGTACCTTTCTGTTTTGGTAAAAGAAATTTGCCCTTATTAATTCATAAGCATGAGCGAAAAATGAAAAAACGGCAGTGTTGATACAGACAAAAAGAAATCAAGGTAATCTCCATACAATCGAGATAAAGATCGTAAATCTTTTGCTTCAATTGATCACTCATATAATTTAAGCCGATTAACAATATGTTCAATCGTAAAAATCATGAACAAAACTAAGAAATATTTGCAAATTCTTACATTGTCAAGTTAATGCTTTTAAGCATTTTTAATATTATTTGTCTAGATCTTATATGCATATGATTATATCATGCATGTCTGTATAACGTAAGTGGCCTTTTTTTTTTTCAATTAAAATTTAAAAAATTTAGCTAAAAAATATTTTCAAAATATAAAAATTTATTATATATAAAGAATTCTTTAATCTTTTTTTTAAAAAATAGAAACAATATTTAGCAGAAATATATATATATATACATGTATTTTGAAAATTCTTTTTGAGGTTTTTTTTACACTGCTCTACTTTCGTACATCTCAACTTTCATACACATTTCAAAAACCAATTAGATACAAAAGTAGAGAACCACCTGTATAAGATTATAACTTTATTATATTTTGATAGCAAATAAATTTATATAAATCAGGGTTATTAAAGATTCATATATTTATAAGGTGCCAGTGAATCTATAAATCAATATTTAATTCAATAAATATGTAATTTAAAAATTAAGTCTCTGAAAGTTAATATAAATGTAAATTGAGAAATAGATGAATCAATACATTAATAAAAAAAAGAATCAAATAATGAACTTATTAATAATAATATACAAATTTATTAATATCATAACAAAATTATACTAACAATTATAAGATTCAAATATACACTATAATATAATCTATTTGGACTATTGCAATTTCTACAATTTCTATCTGCCTTTAAATAATATTCTGATATATATATATACTTCATAAATGATACAATTTTAAAAAATGCAACAAAGGTAGCTGGTAGAAAAAAGCAGCAACTGACCAATAAAATTTCCACTGAGATTAGAGAATTCATGAAGAAAAGAAGGAATATGAAGATATACAAAAATGATGCATGAAAAGGGATTGAATATCTCAAATTTTGTAAAATGGTACGGAAAAGAGTTGAATATGATATAAGAAAGTATAACTGTGAACTAGCAAGGTAAGCTGTAGAAGAGAATAACAGTCTCAAGAATGTAAAATAACATTTTGGTATTGTTAGGAAATTTATATCCACAATAAAAAAAAAAAAAGATGGAATTATTACTAAAAAGAGAGATATCATGAAATGGGTAGAAGACTTCTATCAACAATTATATAGTAATAAAGAACAAGTACCTCCTATATCTACTATATTTTCCGAAATGCCCAGAATTTTAAATGAAGAAGTGAGACATGCATTTAAATGTATGAAGAAAGGAAAGGTTCCAGGTAATGATGGAATTATAATTGATATATTAAAAGCAGGTGAAGAAATAAAAAAAATTTTAGCAAAGTTATATACCAAATGTCTAAATGATAAAGATGTACCAGATGATTGGAAGAATGCAATATTAATATTTAAAAAAGGTGATAAAGAAGATATTAAAAATTACAGACCTATCAGCCTTTTATCAGTTTTATACAAAATTTTTACCAAGATAATTACAACTCTCTAAAGAGAACATTGGATTTCCACCAACCAAGAGAACAAGTTGGATTTAAAAGTGGTTTTAGTACAGTAGATCATATTCATAGAAAGGACAAATGAATATAAGTTGCTATTATGTTTTGGATTTGTAGATTATGAAAAGGCATTTGATTCTATAAACATTTCTTCAGTGATTAAAGCATAGGATCATCAAGATATAGATCCAGGATATTGTTATATTTTAAAAAATATTCAAAAAATGCAACAGTAACAATTAGATTACATAATAATACCAGGAAAGTCAACATTGAAAAGGATGTAAAACAGGGTGACTCCATATCTCCAAGAAGTATTTTGTGGATTAAAATGGGAAACTAAAGGAGTGAAAGTAAATGGAGATTATTTAAGTCATTTAGATTTTGCAGATAATGTAGTTGTTTTTGCAAATAATACTTTAAAGCTGCAGGAAATGTTGCAGGAGTTATCAGATGAAAGTAAGACTAAAGATAAATGTTAAAAAGACTAAAGTAATGTTTAATGGATTTTCTCAAAATATGAAAATAAAGATTGATTATGATGAGTTAGAAGAAGTTAAGAGTTACAAATACCTTGATCAGATTATTAATACAGATGGAAACATAATGGATGAAATTAATCATAGAATTAAACTTGATTGGAGTGCTTTTGGTAGAAATAACTTGATACTAAAAGGAAATATACCTATGTGTTTGAAAAGGAAGGTTTTTAATAAATGTTTTACCAGTTCTTACTTATGGATCTGAGACTTGGACACTTAATAGAAGAGCAATAGAGACTTCAGATCATTCAAAGAAGTATGGAGAGATGCATGTTGGGAGTAACGAGACGGAAAACGCAATATATGGGTAAGAGAACAAATAGGTGTTACTGACCTCAAAGAAAAAATTAAAAGACTGAGGTGGAGTTGGGCTAGTCATATTGCTAGAAGAGATGATAATAGATGGACAATTGAAATCTTAAACTGGATTCCAAGAGATTGTAAAAGACTCAGAAAGAGACCACATGTGAGATGGATGGATGAAATAAGAAAGTATGCAGGGTAATGTGGAGAAGAGAAACTAAAGATCGGAGAAGATGGATTGGATTTGGAGAGACCTTCATCCTGCAGGGGAGTGATAATGATTGGTGGTGGTGATATATTTCTACAATCAATAATTGCATACCATCTTCAAACATAAATATACCATAAGTGAAAAGTTTTATGTTATTTTTTTAATTAAATATCTCTTTAGATCAAATAAAGCTTTTCTATAAAATCTAATTATATATGTTCAAAAAAAACTGAACATTAAATATTCTTTAGATTATTTTATTAAGTTTATATTGATTAATTTAAGTCTTAATTACTTAAATCTAATTATTAAATTCATATTGAATAACAAAATAAAATGCACTATTATTTTCAATTTTGAAAGAGAAAAGCATTTCTAATAGATATCTATTTTTTTTTAAATTGAAAGTTAAAAAAAAAATTTTAATGATAATTTTCAAGTTCTTTTTATTATACCAGCCATAAGGGTGCCACGTTATCAAGATTAATGATGTAATATCCACATGGCTATCTCAATGTACAAGATATTCATAATCATCAAGATATGTACAGAAAATAAAATAAAATATACTTTCAAGGTTTAGAACTTATGGTTGTAACACAGGGCTTTAATTTTAATTAACTTCAAACCAACCTTTAAAGTCAAGGTTGTAAAACAAGGGTTACAACAAAACAAAATTTAGACTTAATGGCTGTCAAATAATTTCTAAATTTAATTATGGTGTTACAAATAAAACATAACAAATTTTACATGTGGCTGTAAAATAATTCTCAAGTCAAATAATTTTAAACAAAATTTTCACCTTTACAGTTGTAAAACATGGTGTTACAACTAAAACAAACTAGTTTAACACTTATGATTATAGCAGGTGGGTTTTAATTTTAAAACAAAATCTTCATTTTCATAATTATAAATCAACAGACAAAAAAAAATTTTTTTTTTTATGGCTGTAAAACAAGGTTTCCACTTTTAATTAATCAGTCTATCAAAAAAAAATTTTAAGTTTATAGATGAAAAACAGGGTATTCCACTAATATTATACAACAACAACAAAAAAAAAAACTTAACTTATGATTTAAAATAAAGTGCTTGACTTTGACATAAGTACTAAGAATTTTAATTTATGGTAATAAAACAGGGTATTCATTTTTAATTCATTAATATTACAACCAGGAAAACATAGTATTTGATTTTATATAATCAATATAACAAGAAACAATTAAATCACTTTTGTATCTAGAAAATTAGATGTGTACATTAAATTATATATAACAAATTATATATATATATATAGTGAATTATTGCATATCAGCGCGTATTCACTTCAGGTATGTGGGCATATTATTCGGAACCCCATGTTGCGGTAGCAAACCTGGGAGAAAAAAATCTATATCATCACTCAGGTATATGGTTATATTATTTGAAAGTCCATATTGCAGCAGCAAGCCCGGGAGAAAAAAAACTCTAGTAAGTTATTGTGCATAAAAGGGCCTTCAGTTCAGGACCGTGGACAGTAATTCAAGCCCCATGTTGGGTACCAAGCCCAGGAGCAAAAAAAAATACTCTGTACCAGTCAAAATCATGTGTTCATTCAACAAGACTTAGAATCCAAGCAAACTATAGCAATCTAGCATGTGCGAGATACACAGGTCTGGAACAATACTAAATGCTAACCTATTTACCTATGCTCCAGGGTCTCTAACTATATGAACAATGCTTTGGAGAATACTAGCAAGCTTTTCATTTACTCCAGATCTGGCAATGAGAACAGGGTAAACAAAGAGAATTGAGAATTAATAATATATTCAAATGAGTAATTAACAATTTCCACGAAGTATAATAATTAAGAATGGTATAAGTATTGCTTAAATTAATTAATAATCAGATCCTTAATGTTGTTCAAGGCAACATTAAACAAAGAGAGTTTAATTAATAATACTAAATAATATCTTTCATTCAATTACGGAACAATGAGTGACAAATATGAGACTACAGAAAAATGATATAACAAATTTATTAAATGATAAAGTGTGATAATTTATGATTATAAATAAAACAAAGTAGGTGCACAAAATGTCTACACAATGATTATACATTTGATTATGGTTAATTTGCAATCACGCATTTTGGTGGATTCATTAAATAGGTCATTCAGGGAATTACAGAAGAACTAAAATATTTGTATTATTACATAATATTGGTTAGGGCAACTACTACATATATAAAACAAGAGTAGTTTGTGCAGTTAATCATATATGGTAGTTGATGCGGTTAATATGCCAAGGAGAAAATAAATTAATTAGGTAATCAATAATACATTGTAGTTTAACCCTCATTTAAAATATTATAGATTCACACTAATGAGTTTCATTAGTCATTATATATATAAGTGTTTATGATGTGTGATTTAAAAAGCGTGCAAGATTATATTTCAATAAGATTTGGGAGATCACTCAGATATGTGGGAGTAAGATTGTTCAGCCAAAAAGAAGCTGTAATTATATAATCTGACCCAAAGAGTAAAATAGGATGGATGGTGAACAACATGTGATTATGGATGACAGAGAACATTGTAGGTTTATAAATAAATTGATAATAATAAAGGCGGTATTATGATATTGTTTACAATCGCATTCAGGAAGGCGGTATGAAAGAAATATGCCTGCATAATGGCCAAGGTCATATCTCTGAAGAATAGTGGTATAAGTTGAGTGTTGAGACAGGTTATCGGTATGTTTCCCATACACTTATTCATTGGAGTGCTTGAAGAAGATCCCTAGTAAGAAATGCATCTACTTTAAGAGGGATAATGAAGAGTGGGATTGGTCATTCTGAAGATCCCAATAATACATAGCAAAGCAAGAAAATTATAAATAACGATTGCAATGACTTTTATAACACCTAAAACATATAAATAGTTCATGTCACTAATGACCACGATAAATTAATGAACACCTGATTATTATAGGATGTTTTCCTGCGTAATGGAATGCTTAAACACAAACCATCCCGGGCATTTAACTAATGATTAATAAAATGTACAAAAGGAGTCAGACTAAAAGGGAATAAATTGCTTTCTCCCACATTTCTAAAATATCTCATTACATTTCTACAAGCGATCACTGCATATATAACTTAATATATTAATTTACAAAATAAAATCATAGATAACATATTAAATTCACTTCTGATGAAATTTAATTAGATAAATTGGTAAAACGATATTAATGATTAGATGAGGGTTAATTTTCAATTAGAGAGAACAATTAAATATAAACATTAAGATCTTCCGATCATTTAAAAAATAAAATTATTATAAAATAATTGATATAAAATCGAGCAAGTTTATAATAACTAACTTTAAAGAAAATTTACGTCTCCATAGTTTAATAGGAGAAAACTATTGGCGGTGGGTTTAAATTTACTCGCTGGATTATATACCTTCTTGGCATATCAAAATAAATTAGAACCACAAACTAAGAGAAATAAAATTAATTCTAAATTGCCGCACCCAAAACATAAGAACTTATACAGCATTAAGCTAAATTGTATAGACATTAGTAACATTTATATAATAGCTTTTAAGAATTAAATAGAAGAAAGGCTTACAATATAGTTTAGAATTAGAAATAATTCATTAATTAGCTGAAGGCAATATAGATGTTACCTTGGGCTTGAGGACACGATGTAGGTAATCGGTGGATCATGATTTGTAAGTTGGTTTGGGTTGAAAACAGGCATTGGTAGAGATTCAAAGTTCACATTCAGGCAAGCATATCACTGAACAGTTCACATGTTTGATCTAGATGTTCCAAATTTCAGCATAATGAGCTAGAGAAGCAAATGGTCTTCTCCTTTACCCCGACATGATTTATTTCACAAAGCAAACTTGTGTGAAGTATATTATCTCTCCAATATCAAAATAGAACAAGAATAATTGATAGCCAAAATTTAGCTATTTATACACAAGGCAAATATTTACAGAATGCTGCCTTGAGGCAACATATTTCCTTTATTTCACACATACCTGGAAATAGAATGTGGTCCTTTATTTCCATTACATTTTTGCTTAGATTTAATCTGATCAAATTCCTGTTAGCCATTGTTTCAAACTCTATACACTTGTTTGAGATTCGAAGTTGATCTACATTTCCATATATGGTAATGAAAAGCGGATCAATTAGCAAAGTGTAATTTAACCAAATTGACCTACATCTCCATATATGGCAATGAAAAAGACCGATCAATGGTCAAGTAAATTTTAATTAAAGAATCTCTGGTATTTATAACATTCCATACATTTTTAAGAATGATACAATGGCCCACAAAATTTTAAGATCCACTGATTACATTGTTTGACTCTTAAATGTCAATTTATTTTTATACAAATTATCAGTAATAAAATTACAAAATATTATAAATATTGTAAATTAGATACATATTATACATTGGTTAGTCTTACATATAACTAGTCAAGTTATTGAAATACAAAACATTATAAAATGACAAAATTTTATAACTTATAAATATTAATTCTCATACGCACATACACGTATGCGAGTTGAATGGGTAGACGAAACTAAATGTTCTTAATTTATCAAATTAATGTCTATTTAATTTATTACAATATTTAACTTATTGTATAGATCCATTTAAAGTCGTGCATCCATATATCTCTATATATACTACCGTCTATTGCTCGATATGGGTGTCCATTACATATATAATTTGGATTCAAATCCATTCTAGTGCTTAGATAATTGGCACTAAGTGAAGTGCAAATCTGTAGAACAGATTTCCAGTTTCACTACTTTATTTTTCTATTTTGTAAAGTTCACATATTATCTTTTAGAATGTCTTTTATTTGTAAACTTATATTTGTATATAAATAATGTAAGGATTATCAAAATATGATATAGAATAATGACTTAATAGTAAAATAAAATGTAAATATGACAAACATTGAAACTAAGGTCTGTCAAATAAGAGTGGGAGAAATTAGACTAAAATGAATCGTGAAAATATTAAGTCTCATTCTTTCTTTAGATCAACACACCTTTTCTATATCCCCCTCACCAAATGTCACAATATACATTGTAATAGAATGAAACAAATTATTCAAAAGATTTAATATTTAACAGATGGTCTGATTAAGAAATAAAAATCAAAATAATTCAAAAATTATTTTTTTCTTTTCAAATTTATATCATTTTCAAAAATATCAATAAATACATTTTTTAAAAAAATAGAAAGAGAAATGATATATTTTCTATATTAATATTTATCTATCCGTCTTGGGTCAATCTCACCTTTCATTCCATTAAAGTAAACAAGCACAAATATTTAAAAATGCATTTCATTTTATAGGGTTTTTTTTTTTTATGTATAACAAAATTAAACCAAATTAATTCAACTTACAATTAAAATTTTAATTTTACATTTATCTTTATAACTTGATAACCCAATTGCTAAATTGTCATTTATGTTATCATAAAAGCAATTACAAAATAAATTATAAAATGACTGTAAGGTCTCTGTATGAGTTGAACCAATTCAAGCCCCATATTGGTCAACATTATATAACACAATGCAACCAACAACAGGAAGGAAAGGGATCACTTATGCTTAAACCAGTTTTGTGCTGGTTACCCATTTAATTACAATATATGCTTTACTTATTCACCATTTTATTATTCCGTTGCATATATTTCATGAAATAACCTGATTCAATCATCACATAATCAGACCCTGACACCCATTACATCAATCCAGATTTCTAAATCTTTTAGATCTTAATTCATAAATGAATTATATATCTATAATTTTATTAAATATAATTTTAAACACGTCAATGTGGCTATTTGAATTATTCTAATTATACAGATCATTAATATTGACTACCCTCTTTAATGAATCTAAAATTATTGCATTTCTTTAGTTGAGCATCTTTCTAGAATAATGAATTACTCATATCTAAGCCCCATTTCAATTAAGGAATGATATAATTTGACTAAAGAACAGTTTGTATATATCCATCCTTTGTTGGTTGGTTCTTTACATCCAAGAACTTTCTCAACAGAAAGTATGAACCATAATGAATAGTTATAAGGTTCAAAACTACATGCGTAGAAAAAATCACACACGATGAATTTTAACAATAAATAAAAATAAATTTATTTAATCAAACACCTAATTATATATATTTAAACAAACATCTAATATACAAATATAAATTGGGATTAAATATAAAATAAAATTCATATATTCTTGATTTAATAATAAATTTATCTCATCAATAAAATAATTGGAATGGTCTTTATAAAGTCATGGTTACCATGATTATGAAATTTTTATTACAAATGCATATATATGGGATTATTACCTAATTCTTGAGTCCTAATGACATGTAGAGAGATGCTTCATATTATAACAATAACAGATAGGACTTATGATTTAGTCATCTCTCATTTCATGCAGACAGCAGGTCATCTGCAGGAGGACTATATATTCCAGTCCGATTGGCAAGCACTGGGTTTCTTAAGTATTTTATTTCACTAATGAATTTGGTCATCTTGGATTAATGGTAAGGAATAGTCAAAAACTTAATATTTGTTCTAAACACAGATGGTCTTCAATCAATTTGCCAAAACTTCAGCTATTGTTGCTCCCAGGTTATCTTCTGTGATTTTACTAATGCTGCCCAGAAGCAAGCAGGAAAAAATGACTTGTTGCCTATTTTTATTCTTTTCATAACAATACAATGCAGCCCTCACCAATCATAATTTTAATCAACTTAATCTTGTTTTTATTAAATCACTAATAAATTCTTTCTTTTATACAATACAACTAAATTTAAAGAAATAGAATCTAAATTAAAAGAAAACATTCCAATCAAGGATTATAGATATAATTAAATCAAAATAAAATTTTATACCCACTTTTTTTTTTACCTAAAATATTTCTTATTTTCAACTAATGTAAATTAGTCACCAAATTATTTTTAATTATAACAGAATAAAATTTGTATAATTTGTTTTTTCTTACTTAATAAATTACTATCAAATAGCTATATTTTCATTATATAAAAACATACACGTCACTACATCACTGTGGCATATATATATATATATATATTACAATTATATTGACACCAATACATACTATTACATTTTAAACCACTAAACATCACATAATCACCATTCCTTATGCTTACATAAGCTGTTTACACAGAGACTAAACTCTCCATACAGTAGTGCCACTAGTGCTTTATAGTTAGATAATAAGGCAAAAGGTAGACTCTGGAGGATCGCATCAGATCCTAAGACCTAAATGCAGTGCTCTCAGATCCAAGCCTCCTCACTGATGAAAGCCATAAGCTAAAAACCAGTCAGGGGACATTGGATGAGTAAGCACTAGATAGGGATTTTATGAACAAACCTTGCATCCATTGATTACTCTGGCTTGCACTGGTGGCACTACTGTATGGAGAGTTTAGCCTCTGTGCAATTACATTTTATAATAAAAATTATTTACAATTAAAATTTGTAATGACAAAATGTACAAAAAAATCATTTTTACAATTAATCATTCTCACTATGCTAACTTATACTTTTGAATTGGTTTATTTTTAATTAATTATTAGTATAGTCTTTGTAATATTCAATAATGTCATATTGACCTGTGTGGTACTATTACAATTTATATATAGAGAGAGAAAGGACTAAAATTTAATTTTTCAAACAATTTAAAGCAAAACTTCATGGGAATTTTTTTAAATTTTCTTTAAATATATTGTCTATGAATTTGAATACCATGTTCAAAAGTTTCAAGTCCTTTTCATTTTAATTGCCAGGTAAATTTTAATTAATTTTATATTAAAAAAAGTATTTATTCCTAAATTTATCTTTTATTTAATAGGCATTAATAAAATATAAAAAACATTAAAATTAAGGTGGGCAAACAAAATTCTGCATTTATAAACTTATAAAGTAAAGTAATATTATGTAAGGCTAATGTTGGACGAGATAAAATAATTATTGAAAATTATGAGTAAGAGAAATTATAATTTATCAAACAATGATTGATATATTAAAAATTACACATGTATTCATATTTGCTAATGCAGATAGTAATATAAATTTCAATATCAGGAAATATGTCTATGTTTGAAAAGGAAGGTTTTTAATAAATGTGTTTTACCAGTTCTTACTTATGGATCCGAGACTTAAGACACTTAATAGAAGAACAATACAGAGACTTCAGACCACTCAAAAAAGTATGGAGAGATATATGTTGGGAGTAACAAGAAGAGATCAAAAACGCAATATTTGGGTGAGAACAAACATATGTTACTGACCTCATTGATTAAATTAAAAGACTGAAGTGAGTTGGGCTGGACATATAACTAAAAGAGATGATAATAGATGGACAATTGAAATCTTAAACTGGATTCCAAGAGATTGTAAACGACCCAGAAAGAGACCACATGTGAGATGGATGGATGAAATAAGAAAGTATGCAGCGGTGATATGGAGAAGAGATGCTAGAGATCGGAGAAGATGGAGTGAACTTGGAGAGACCTTCATCCTGCAGTGGATTAATGTTTGATGATGATGATCACAATGAAAAAATAAATGTTTATATATTTATTTAAAATAATTTCTACAATAGAGAAAACATATTTTAGAGAATTTGTTTTCACATATTTTTTAACTTAAAGGAGAGGTATAAATACAGTTTGTCCACTTTTACATTAATCAATAAATAAAGTACGTGGAATGATGCATATATGAGGTCATTTACATAATTACACACAACAAATGTAATGAAACAATAAAAAAGTATCTACATGATTTGAATGATAGGAATAATATGCCACTGCTGTGGTGTTAGTAGTTAAAAAAGGAGACAGTAAGCATGAATAAAATGGAAGGTGCAAAATAGAGGATGAGATTGAAAAGCTATAGCTGTGCTAAATTTTTAGGGAGGAAATTTTGGGAAAGGAAAGGGGGGGTAAATAAGAGAACATTAAATATTTATAATTATGATATGGCAAGTTAGGAGGCTGGCCAATAGATTTTTTTCAAAGAGTTATGACTTCGTTAATGAAAAGATTTCATGCATGAAAATGTGACAATTTTAGAACAATAATCTTGATTCCACGAAGAATGGACATATTCATGGAAAGTTGGAATTATTTATGCCAAAAAAAGCAATTTGAATTTAGAAAGGCTAGAAAACCATATGTAATAGAACTGATGATTATTGTTGACATATAATAAGATGAAATATTAATACTTGCTTTATTGATCTTGAAAAGGATTTTGACATACAATCAGTTTATTTTGCTCGGTCTTTTGAAAAAAAAAAAAAGTATAGATTGGAATAAGGGATGATTATTAGAAAATGTGTTCATAAATCAAAAAATATTTGCAAAATTAATCATATTGAACAGATACAGAAAGAGATATAAAAGAAAGTTATCCTATCTCCTGTTCTATTTAATGTTTATTTAAATGAAGTTCTCAATATAAAAAAATAATCAAATAGTCTATTGTTCAAACTTCAGAAGAATGGTGATCCATGAACTTTGCGATCTAGAATCCACTATTCTTATCACTTGCATTAAGCCATTCGGTATTTTAAAAAATGCAGTTTATTGCTTGAGAATTCATAAAATTAAGCACCTGATGCGAGGAAACTGGGTTCATGATTCATGGGTTCTGAGCACCAGAAACTGTCACTCTATTACTGCATCAAAAATATACAGGGCAACTTCTTAATATGATTTTAATAAAAATAGAATACACTGAAGTTACGAAGATCTATTGCATCAGTTTGCTAATGAAATGGTAGTGTTTACCGATACCAAAAAAGAGCTTTAAAAAAATATTTAATTAAATACAATGAAATTTGTTAAAAATTTAGGATGAAAATCAATATATCTAAATCTAAAGCAATTATTAAGAGTACAAGTAATAACAAATTTGATATGACAATTGAGCAGAAGGTTTTAGAGCAGTTAATGCTTTTAAATATTAAAAAGACATTCAAGATTATAGAAAGAGTAACAAAGATACTGGTAAAAATTGCAATAGCTAAACTGACTTTCAATAATAGAAAAGTATTTCGTAGACTTGGGGGAGAGGAAGGCTTGTTAAATGTTTTGCTATGGTAATGATTTTATATAGAACAGTGATTTGGATGATTCAAATTGGTAGATTTTGAGTTACAAATACGAAGAATGGAAAAATAAATTGAAAAGATAGAATATGTGATACTAAAGTGATGAAGAGAGCAAATGAAAGGAGCCTTCTTGAGAAATTATGATGTGGATGAAAAAATGGATTACACATAATTAGAGACAGAAAAATTACAATGAAAAGTAAGAAAAGAGAAGAAGGAAAATTGGCATATTATGTAAAGATGATTAGAAGGATTTGAAAATTAGAGTAATGGGAGGAAATCTATGCAGGATCTGCCTGTATAATAAATAACAAATGACACTGATGAAATAGCAATTTCATCAATATAAATTGAAATTTTGTTAATTACAATATTATAATCTTGAAAAACCATAACATCAATCAAAAATGAAAAACAAATCTATTAAAATTTTACCGATTCCTCTTTATAATATACAACAGCTGTTTCAATAATGATAATAAGATTAATCCCCATATGCATATTTCACTATATATCCACTTCAAGCATTCAAAAAAATACACATTAGATATATATAAAACTCTATACTAATTGTATAGGAAATATGTTTCATTTAAAAAGGAATGGAAAGAGCAAAGAATCAAGCAATATATTTACAATACATTTCGATTTATTTTTCCCTTGCAATCTTCATCATAATAGCAGCATTTTATTTCTAAACACAGTTATATTGTAATACTGATTAATATAGGTGCAATATTGTTAAATTAACACTTATGATTCCCCAATCTTTTCAGATAAACAATTTTGCTGGATTAATAAAATGATAATAATTCAGCATCCTACTCTCTCATTACTAACTTCCTATGTCTTTGAAACAGGAATGTGTGATGAAAACTTAAATTTTGAATGTAAATATATAATATTGTTGCTAGAAAATTTTGCATAAATATAATAATTGTCAGTGAAATGTAATAAATTAAAGGCAATACTAATAATGTATATTCAAAGAAAAGATTAACAATATTAAATACAACCTTGATGCATTTTCAATGCTAAATATCCTTGTTAAAAGCACCTGACAAGCAGCTCGACAATAAAACCTAATTAAAATTGTATTAATAATATTTTCATGGTTGTTTTTGAGTATATAGTTCTTAATTTATTAATTTTGTAGTATGTTACATTAAACTTATTTTATGGGCACAGTAATCTTTGTCTTAAACAAAAAAATATGTACTATTAAGTCTTTTTTTCTTTCACATTATTAAATATAAATGCATTAAATGTTAATTAACTATTGATAAATTTACAATATGCTCTATGCATTAAACATACTTCTTTTATATCTGAAAAGCATGTTTACAGTAATAACATATAAAATAAATATTTATCAATTTTTTTTTTCCCCCCTTCATTTTCTTATTGTAAAATGTATGTCAGTTTATTTAGCTATTAATTTATTTTGGGTTTTTTTTCCATTAAAGTTTAAGATTTAGCAATTAAAATTTTTCAGTTGCTATTTTCTAAGAAAAATGAAAATCATCAGTAAAGTAGAACAGTTGTCAACCTAAAAATGACAAAATAATAATACATCATAACTATGTATTGAACTTTTTTTTAAATCTGTGTTTATCTGCTAAAATTTATTGTTAATATAAATGAAGCAAGATTTAGAACAAAAGTCTTTATAATTCAAACACAAGACATTAATAAGAAATTTTTTGAAGAAAAAAAATCAGACATTGTGGTTAAAAAAAACTACTGAAATTTTTCATTTTTTAATGCTCTCACTATTTAGTCAGCACCTAATTCTCATACATTTCTAAATAAATTTTATTATTTTAGCAATTATTTTTTAAATGTTTCCAATTAAAATTGATTAACTTCTATAGTATTCAAGTATTTAAGCTGCTTGATTAGCATCTTTAACAATATATTATTTTTGTATGTAAATCATCTAACATTATTAAATTACAAAATACAACTATGTTACAATTTATGTACTTGATTATGAAAAATGAAATTATCATGGTCTTCATAATCATTATTATAATTTTATTTAAAACAGAATTAAAAAATTCTCAACATTCAGATATATTGATCAAAATAAAGTAATACATTTTTTTGTTTTAGCAGTATAATAATATAAAAAATTATTACTCATAATTCAGAATATTATATCAAAATAATCATTTCATATACTTTGCTATTTAGTTTCACTTGCTATTTAATTTCATTTGTAAATCTAATAATAATGCCCACTAATGATATAACTTTTTTTTAAAAATTACTTTGTTATCAACTATTTGGATTCCATATCATTTAATAGCAAATGTATTTTTTTAATTCCAAATAAAATCATGAGAGCACAATTATTACATGTCTCTTTGACATGTGTTAGAGATTTTACCTGCTTTGACAAACTCCAGAAATATAGTAACTTTACTACTGGTAAAGTCTCTCAAGACAAACATGTCTTAAAATTTAGAGATACTTAGAAAGAAAAAAAATGATGTAAAGCTATGGTAATAGACAAATGTATAAGATGTTTCCAGGAAAGAATAATAAAGATAATATCGCAAGGATATACAACTAATGACTGGCGAGAGATTTTGCATTTTCTTTTCCGTTTTAGCCTCTAGTTAATAATAACTAGCTATTCATTTATTGACACAATTGGATGGACAGTTCATAAGTAAGGTATACATTATTTCTAAAGTATTAATCTAATACAATAAGCAAAAATGTAGATATAAAAAATGCAGAATTCAAACAAAAAATTATTTCATTATTAAGTGTCTGAAAAACCAGAATGATCGTCAATATAGTCTGATAAAGTATTTAAAATATAAAATATATGAACAAGAATGGAAAACTGGACAATTTGAAGTTCGTGCAATAGTGTGAATTATGATGATGCCCACCAATCGGAGTAGTGAAAAAATTAAAAAATAGGAATAAACATTAAGTTATAATATACTCACTTTATCCAGAAAACTGTATTAAAGTTCATATCCATAACTTTTATAATTTTAATATAATCAATTCAGGTACATTACATTTTATATATAAAAAAAAATATGGATTACACGAAATGAACCTTCTTTATCGAAAAAAATAAAAACAAAATATAGCTAAATGAAAGGGCACTGAAAACACATGGATTTAAAAGGATGTCGAAATGTATATAAACAAAAGATAATTATACGGAAGTCAAACATTATATTGTATACTTCAAACATTTAAGTTTACAAATTGACTTTTAACAAAAAAAACATTACTTAATCATTACGGAAATTAAATCTATTTAATATGTTTTATTTCTCATTGCTATAATTCTAATTATGATTTGAAAATTATAAAGCGACATAATATATATATATATTGTATCTATATTATAATGATTTCACAGTAATGACCTTGATTTATATAGCCAAAAAGTTGGCTTCCGTAAAAAAAAAAAAAACATATACAGCTGTAGCATTAATTATATAAATATAAAAAAATGTAAAAATAATTTAAAGGTTGAAATGTTATTTTTCTGGGAAATTGACAAGATAATGCCAATAAACAATGGCAATATATCAATTAAATAATTGGGTAACATTTTATACTAATGGTGATGAGAATTATAAAATAAAAATAAGAACTTCAAATAGCTAATAGTATTTAAAAAAAAAAACAAAAAAAGAACAGATTACGATGTACTTTTTTAAGCTCAAAACATTATGCAATTAATCATAATCATATACTGTATCAACAAAATTATATCAGAAGTTAAATAAATTAATTAATAAAAACAATTTCTACAAAATTAAAGCCATACATTATGAATAAAAAAAATTTCATAAAGGATTATAAAATAGTATGTAGAACAGCAGTCATTGAAGTTAAATGCAATAACTAAAAAAAAAAAATTGTGGAGCGAAATATATTTGTTAAAAATTTCCAAACCTACTTTCAAAGTTATCCGCCATCTTGAAACGCCGCCCTTTTTTCAAAGCAAAGATTTGTGGGAAATATCGCGCCAAAACGGGAAATTTTAATCAAAGTTGGTTTTCCCAATAATTGTAACCTGAGAAAGTTTTTTTAATAACAATTTACAATTGAAAATAATAATACAACATTTTATAATAGATTAAGAGAAGAAATATCATTTATAGCGCCAAAAAATAAATATATAAAATAAGTTATGCAAAGAAGATAACAATTTCTAAAGTATCTAAGTAAAGAAAATATATGACCACTGGTACTAAGACTCCGTGGCGCAACGGTAGCGCGTCTGACTCCAGATCAGAAGGTTGCGTGTTCAAATCACGTCGGGGTCACAATGTTTTTTTACTTTTTAAATATTGATTCTAATAAAAAGTTTTTTTTTATTCCTTATTAATACGTAATATTCAAATATAAGTATGTTATTTAATCTTCAGTATTCCAGATTACAAATCCGTAGGCATAATTATTGGAAAAACGTAAAGAGAAACCCGAGATTTTGCTACCCATCAGCTCATTCCTTGAAAGTAGTGCATTTTCAATAATTTTAATTGTTTAATTTCCTCACCTTTAAATCCAATTATTTATTACTGTAAATAAAAAGTAATTTTGCCAAAATGAAACCTAAATGAAAGTTTGTAATTTGCTTCATACTTTTTTCATACTGCTTTTGTTTGGCTTGCATCTGAAATTTAAAAGGTTAAATATTACATGTTTTCCTGATTTTAAATATAAAAAATTTGTGGATTTACTACAAAACTTTTTTATTGTATTTTGATCTTAAATACAAAATAAAAAATGTTGGTATACGTTACAGTGATGAAAGCATTCTCCAACAGCATTGCAATATTTTTGAAATTAAATGAATTTAAAATTATTTGATATGTGCCTGATACTTTTTTCTTTTATTTGCTCTCTCCTTTTAATTTTGAACCAGACTGTGCCGTTAGTCCAAATATAATTAATTCCTTTTTCATTACATAATTTCTCAATAAATGTTTTTTCATTTATTTGACACATTTATATCTAACTTATTTTTTCCATTCTTCTTCAAATCCAATTATATTCCTAAAGTCTTCTTCAAACTTTTATTTTCTCCATTCGGACTAATTTTCCACATTTATGATCCGTAGAAAACTGCATTCCGAACAAGATATTTATCCGGTTTCTTATATCTAATTTTACTGAGCCAATGAGAGAATGGAAAACTATAGCCCTAGGTTCATGAATTTATCCAGCTCTATTACTTCTAGAACTCAAAGACTCTCAACAATAAACCATTTAATTATTTATTTTTATTTAACTACTAAACAATATTTTATGCTTATTAAAATTGGTTTAATTAATGCAATTCGCACTCTAATTTGTCTGTTATTCCTTCCATAATTAATTAACAAACTTTCAAATGTTTAATCAAACTTTTTTCCTCATCAATTATTTTCATAGTTTTTTTTTCCTTTCAATAAACTCTATCAAATATACAAAGTATCTTATTAAAATTCATTCTCACTATCTTCCATCATATCATCAGCAATTAATACGTTTTAAAATCTATTTTTCTTTTGTAATTTCTCTTTAAACACTTTTCCCCCAAATATTCTTCTCCAATCTTTAAATTATTCTATACCATAATTGATTATTAATCGTTCTGTATTTTTATTCCCATATTATTTTTCTTGTTCTCTTACTATTTTCATAGTCTATTCTCTTCATTACCTCATTTTTTAAATTTTATTTTAATATCTCCATTATTTTATTTGAATTCATACTATAAATCATTTGACCATTATTTTTTATCCAATAAATCTAAAATTAAAAAAAATTCTAATATCCCCCATTAATGAGCAATTGACTGGGGGTTTTTGTTTTTTTTTTGTCACAATTTTTTTTTTTGTTTGTTTCTTTTAACTATAATCTCTCAATTTTAATTTTAATTGTGATCTGAAATCCAATTAAGTCTAATTTTAATCTAACTAAAATCCATTCTTATCATTTTAAACCATATATTCATTATTATTATGCTATTTTCTCAACAATGATTTATCTATCTTTCATTTCTATTTTTTACTCACCAATCAAAAATCTATAAATATATCAGCTTTTTTTCCTGTCTTTCTATAACATCCTAATTTCCTATTTAAATTTTAAAATATTTCTTTTCAATAATAATTTTGATTTCTTCAAAAATTTTATAATTTGTCTTCCTCATAACACTGGTTAGTCTGTAGATATGGATGTTCTTTCAAACCTTACATTTAACAAAGTCTATTCTTTTGTTCTTCAATTTACCTTCATGATTATAACAACTTTATTTCAGAATACAAAACTCATAATTTCTTTATTCCTTTCCAGGCAATTTGTCCAGCGTGACAACATTGTGCTAAAAACACACAAGTATCTCTGTTAATAAGTACTCCACCTTTTTCATTATCTTAAAACATTTCATATACCTATTGAATGCTTTAGATAAGCATATGGAACTGGATTAGTTGTAATCATTTTTTAGGAAATGATATCATTTACGCTATCTCAACTAAACTTTCATACTTCTAAACAAAAATTCAATGATATTTTTAAATATACAATGTATATTTATTAGATGATTGAAAAAACATTTAACATTCTTGGTTTTATGAACATTAAATCTAATGATTATTTGTTTGAAAGATTATGCTCCAAAAGTGGCAGATTGAAGTTTAATCCGAAAACTGCTGTCTCTTGAGTCTATCCCTAATTATTGCACTAAATAGCCCAGAAAATTAACAATATATATTGGTATACAGTGTGTCCCAGTGAAAAGATGACTAGTAACTATTCTCTGTCCAAACTTCAGCAGTGCCATCTCTGAATCAATGCTTGTGTACATAGGAATATAATTCAGCTATTTGCAGCAAAAATTTTATGATACTAGCATGACTGGATCATTAGTTTACAACAAAACAGGTGGTAGTGTGTTTCATATCTTTAAAGAAAACCTACAGTGAAACAATACACTAACATTAACTTTGGTTTGAAATTGGGAAAAACTGCTGCTAAAACATTTAAAATAATTCAAACTGTGTTTTGCAGTGAAATTATGGATTGCAAAAATGTTTTCAAGTGGTTAATAAGATTTTGTGATAGCAGTGCGAGCACTAATGATGATTCATGGTTAAGCATATTAAAAATAACTAGAAATGAAGAAAACATTCACTGTATATCTGTCCAATCCATTGAGGAACTCACTTGCATTTCCAAACTTACTATACATAGCATTCCAATGGAAGATTTGAAGAAATGAAAGATATGCTTATGTTCTGTGTCTCACTTGTTGATCAAAAAGGTGCCATAAAAATAAAATAAGGAATTATTACTTAAACTATTTGATAATTCTCAGTTAAATATTGTAGCCATAAATCTTTGGTGACTCACTATCTAGTAAATATCACACCAATATACTTTTACTTTTTAAAATATTATAATTGATTAATGCTGTTTCTCATTAAAAGCATGATAAGTATTGATATATTGTCATTGGGTTATATTAGTTACTGATGATAATAATAATAATAATAATAATAATAATAATAACAATAACAATAACAATAATAATAATAATAATAATAATAATAATAATAATAATAATAATAATAATAATAATAATAATAATAATAATAATAATAATAATAATAATAATAATAATAACAACAATAATAATAATAATAATAATAATAATATATTATTATTAGAAAATATTTGTTACATTTTTAGTTAAAATGCATGATGAAATGTTTAAGCAAGAAATGATTAAACAATATTTTATTATTGTTTATGATTTTGTCCATCATTTACCATATTTATCTTGTATTATGCATATATCAAATATTTACAAATTCTAAATTATAATATTGTACTAAATGCAAATAGATATCAAGAATATCAAAATTACATGAAATATGTGAATAATAAGTATATTAATTAGGTATTAAATGACTATAACATCACATTGATGACCATTTCTTATACTTACCCAATCTGTTAACACAGTATTAACTTTTATTATACAATATTGCCACCTAGTATAAGCCATATGATACCTATCTACTGCATTTCATCTAAAGATCTAGAGGCAATGCTCTCAGATCCAAGGCACCTTACTGAAGAAGGTCATAAATTAGAAACTAGTTCGGTGATATTGGATAAGGAACTAGATAGGAATCTTGATGAACTAGCTTTTTAACATTGATTGATAACTATGGCTTGCACTAGATGGCAATATTGTATGGAGAAAGTTACTACTATATTAAAAAGATATTTTTGTGCTGATATGGTGATAGCAAAAACATTACAATTAATGACAAACTTTTAAGATTGAAGAAAAAAGATTTTTAAGAGAGTTTTGGAAAAAATGATAAGAAACAGTAGATAAAAGAGGCCAACAATAGAAATTAGAAAGATCTTGAAGTGATAAAGATGAGAAAAACCACTTCCAGATTTATAAGACTGAAAGCTAAAGTAGAAAATAAATTCAAAAGTTTTCTGAGAATAGAAGCTGTAATCAAGAATAAAAAATGTTTAACATTGTAACTGATAAATCAATGTAGTAGATAAAAAAAGTGTCCCTAATATTTTAGTCAGAGAAATGAATTATGCAAAATGATTAAATGGTTACCTAGTCACATTTATTTTTGAAAATCACATTTCTCATAGTGAGCCATGAGATGAACTAAGGTCATACACTTTATGTATCATCAGTGTTTTATCTTAATATAAATGAAAATTTGAATAAATAGAACCAATTCCTCCTAAATCAGCATGAGAATTCAAGAATATATAATAGATATTCTCTCAGAGAAAAGTCAATTGTGTAAGGAAAGATGCAAATTCGTTTTTCTAATGTTCAAAAAAAGTGTCCTAGTATTCACAAAAATAAAAAAAAATTGGAAGAGGAAAATAAAAAAAATACTCTAGGTGTTTATATCACTCAATAAAATAAAATAATAGTACTCCTATATAAATCAGAACGCTTAAACACTAAATTAAAATAGATAAGCCACTGAGGAAAAGAGAAAATGGATTTTTCAAATATTTATTAGGAATCATATTGATAATAAAGTAGTTCTAATCCAAAATCTAAAGCAATTCCTTTATTTATCATGTATATACTGTATTGGCTAATTTGTTTCTCAATTGAAAAATACATACTAACTTTAAATGGAAAAATGCCCCTTGACTTTTAACTTCTCCCATTTCTATCTCACAATCGTCTTCTCTTAGTTCTTTAAATATTATCATCCTTACAAAACCTATATAATTTTTAAAATAAAATGCAAATTATTTGGTATGTGTATAGTATATAAATATAAAGGAGGGGGTTGGGGGGAATTTGTATCAACTAAAAGGAAACTCCATGAATCTTGTTTGAGGCTTTAAACTTTAAAGGATAAAACAGGATAAATTCTTAATGTCCATTCCATACGTTCTCATCATTGCAGTTATTATTACTATATTGTTTATTTGTACAGTATAAAAAACATGAATGATCTGCCCACTAACATGTATCATGCCAGCTGTTGATTTTATTGGGTTTTTTTACTTCTGAGTTTAAGACCAAAATAAAAAAAATCAGCATGGTTTTTATTTTAGTTACTTGATAATTCACAATTGAAACATCATTTAAGTTTTTTTTTAAAGTCAAGATAAATATGTATATAAATGATCTTTTTAAAATTATTTCCCATTATTGCAGACAAAATTAAATTATAGCTCTCATTTTCAGGAGACTATAAATTTATCAACTAAGGCAAAAGTAGGCAGGCAAAGATAGAAAATAACTAAGAATCCTTGATTGCAGATCCAGATTACCATTCAATGATGTTCTTTTATTTAGCAAAATATAATTGAAGATTGCTTTCAAATGACAAAATATTATATGAAATACAAGTGTTTTTAAAAGAAAAGCTAAAGAGACAATTACAAATATTGAAAGCACAAATGGAGTAGGATTTATTATAATAAAATATTTTAAAAATCAACTTTGTTAGGATTTATGGAATATCAGATAGAATGTCAAGATTAATTCTTCAACTTAATGAAAAATATCAAGTGCTAATAATTCAGATGTATGACCAAACAATATTTAAAATTTGTCATGATAGTCTTTATATAGATCAATTTTGTTGTATCTTCATTTGGATGTTTCCATATTCATTTCACTTTAGCATTTTTCTTAAAGAAAGAATTCATAATACATACTTTTACTAAAAATTTCCCAAGTCTGACTTCTCTCATTTTTAACTCCATAGCCAAATTTCCCCACATTTTCATTTTCAATTATTTCACAATTCTAGCATTAAAGACTGCCATGACAAATTTTAAATGTTATTTGGTGTGATCAAAAAGCAGTTTGTAAATTTATATAAATATCTTCTACTTTTTCAGCACACTAAGAATTTGTTTGATCATACATGTGAAACCATTGTAAAAATCACAACTTCTTTTGATTTTTTTTAAAACTTATTTTAATACATAATTTATTTTTTAATTATACACTTTTTTTATTTTTTTTTTTTTTGCCATTGATTCCAAGCAAATTGAAATTATATATATATGAAATTTGATAAACATATGTAGATGCCATTTTATATAAAAGAAGTTGTGTATATATATATAAAGATATGCACAAATGTGACATATTAAAAATAGCTACAAATTATAGTTACAAATACATATCTTTTATATTAATTTAATAATTACAAATACATATTTATATTAATTTATAAATATTGTTACAATATATAAAGGCTGCAGAAAGGAGTTTGCCATTAACTGAAAGGAGATCCTTTGATTCCTCTTGGAGACCTTAAAGGAACTGAGCAGGGCAAATTCCTAATGTCCACTCCATATGTTCTTGTCATTGCAGCTGTTATTACTATGTGATTATTCATATAGTATACAAACATGGATGGGCTACTCACCAACATCATTAGCCAACGTGGCTTTTTACCTCTGAGTTTAAGATCAAAAAACACCATGGTCTTTCTTCTCAGTTGCCTGATAAGGCAGAATGAATGTTTGTGTAAATGATATTTTCCCAATAGATATATACAAATTATGACAGACAAAAATAAATCATGGCCCTTATTCCCAGGAGGCTGTAAAGTCACCAACCAAGGCAGCAGTCAGTGGCCAAAGGCAGAGGGTGCTAAGAATCCCCTGATTGTGGACCCAGGCAGCCATTTGATGACAACTTTTTATTTAGGTACTTACAACTGCAAATCACTTTCAAGTGAAGGAAGATTGCAAGAATTAGAAGAACTGTCTTTTATTAAATGGGACATTATTGGACTTTGTGAAGTTAGAAGAAAAGATGAAGAGACAATTGATTTTAAAAGTGGACATGTATTCTATTATAAAGGCACAAATATTAGAAATACAAGTGGAGTAGGATTCATTATAAATAAAAAGTGGAAGAACAACATTGTGGAGATTGATGGTGTATCAGATAGAGTGGCAAGATTAGTTATACAATTTAATAGCAGATACCAAATGCAGATAATTCAGGTTTATGCCCCAACAAGTGCTCATAGTGATGAAGTAGTAGAAGATTTTTATATGGATGTACAAAAGGCTTTCGATCAGAGTAAACAACATTTTAAAATTGTTATGGGAGACTTTAATGCTAGAATTGGTAAACAAATGAAAGATGAAAGTGCTGTAGGTAATTTTGGTTATGATAATAGAAATGAGAGAGGACATAGACTAGTGGAGTTTGCTGAAAAAAACAACTTTATATTAATATTATGAATTCTTTTTTTGAAAAAAATGTTAAAAGGAAATGGACATGGAAGCATCCCAATGAAGGTACAGCAGAATTGGATTATATTTTGACTAACAGAAAATACATATTTCAAGATTGTAATGTTCTTAATAAATTTAACACAGGAAGTGATCATCGATTAGTAAGATGTAAGATATGTGTTAATGCAAAACTAGAGACAAAAATTATTAAGAAAAACAATTTTTACAGTTGTTATTCCTAATCTTCAGAAACATTCTAATGAATTTAAATTAGAACTTACAAATCAGTTTCAAGTATTAGTAGATTTTGAACATGATGAAAATAACTGATATACTTTTAAAAACCGCAACAAAGATAGCTGGTAGAAAAAAGCAGCAATTGACCAATAAAATTTATACTGAGACTGGAGAATTTATGAAGAAAAGAAGGAATTAATAATTAATATATACAAAAATGATGCATTAAAAAGGATTGAATATCTCGAATTTTGTAAAATGGTACGGAAAAAAGTTGAAAATGATATAAGAAAGTACAACTGTGAACTAGCAAGAAAAGCTTAGAAGAAAATAAAAGTCTCAAGAATGTAAAACAACATTTTGATATTGGTAGGAAATTTAGGTACTAGTATTATAGACAAAGACGCCGTTCGATGGCGCCATTTTCATGCTAAAACTATAAAATATGAACATTCCCAGGCCAGTGATTTTAATCATTTTGATGTGTTTTTTTGTAATGCGAAAATAAAAAAAAATATAAAATCATCTTTTTTAAATATTTTTTATTAATATATACAAATTAAATGATAACAATAAATATAAATAAAATCAACAAATTACAATTGGATTCGTGTTTTTTATTTTGCTTTATTAGAAAAAACAATTTTCGATCGGATATTTTTTTAGTGGGGTTATGGCTTTTTTTGTTGTTGTTGTTGTTTAAAAACTCATAATCGGAATAGAAAGTAAAATTTCATAGTCTTCCTTTTAAATTTAATTTTTTACAGAGAAACAGATATTATTGTGTTAGCGTTATTTTTTACTTTTTTAGTCTTCGTTTTACATTTTAATTTTTTACAGAGAAACAGATATTACCTCTATTTTTTACTTCAAATAGAATGACAACAAAAAGTAAACGTTGTTAGAGTTAGGTTTAGGGTTAGTGTTAGGTTTAGGGTTAGTTTTAGGGTTAGGTTAAGGGTTAGTTTTAGGGTTAGGTTTAGGGTTAGGTTCTGTTGTTTGTAATGCTAAAATAAAAAATATCAAAATCGTATTTTTGTAAATATTTTTTTTTATTAACATATATAAAATAAATGATAACAATAAACGTAAAATATATTCAACAAAGTATAACAATAGTCGGAGAAAAAAAGAAAGTAAAAGTTTTTTTGAACAACAACAAATATATATATATAAAATGTCTTCTTTACTTATTAACCATGTTTATAATATATGCTTTTTATGAAATTTAAAAAATTAGTGTAGAATTATACTTTTCTTACTGGACATTTTTGTGTTACCGCTATTTTTCACTTCAAAAATAAACACATGGTAGAATATTGTTTGTCTCGTGGAATGCTACGAACAGTACGCTACTTGACGCGTTACCTAATTCCAACTCACTTTACACATATATCTTGTCAACATTTTCCCACTTAAAACTTCAATACAGTACAGTGTAAAGAGTCGGATAATTATTACTTTAGAAAATCTGAACATTTCAATACTTTAAAAAAAAGAAATTCAATCAAAACAACATTTCCATCCAATTCAAATACACACACCCTCTCACCAAGCCGTAACAATTGTATAAACTGTGCAAATTCGCTAAATTTATTTGCTGTGATGCAACATACATGCTGTACTGTGATGCAACATAGAAGCCTGCAATCTGTAGCACAACAAAAAAGTTGTATTATGGAAAACGCGGGTTCGAACATGTCGGCCGCGGAAATGGAATTTTTATGTGTTTTAGCACGAAAACGGCACCCGGCATCTTTGTCTATAAGACTACAACCAAAATTTATATCTGCAATAAGAAAAAAATATGGAATTATTACTAAAAAGAAAGATGACATTATGAAATGGGTAGAAGACTTTTATCAAGAATTATATAGTTATAAAGAACAAGTACCTCCTATTTCTATTACATCTTCTGAATTCCCCAGAATTTTAAATGAAGAAGTGAGAAATGCAATAAAATGTATGAAGAAAGGAAAGGCTCCAGGTAATGATGGAATTATAATTGATATATTAAAAGAAGCAGGTGAAGAAACAGAATTTTTTTTAGCAAAGTTATATACCAAATGTCTAAATGATAAAGTCGTACCAGATGATTGGAAGAATGCAGTAATAATATTTATATTTAAAAAAGGTGATAAAGAAGATATTAGAAATTACAGACCTATCAGCCTTTTATCAGTTTTATACAAAAATTTTACCAAGATAATTACAACTCGCCTACAAAGAGCATTGGATTTCCACCAACCAAGGGAACAAGCTGGATTTAAAAGTGGTTTTAGTACAGTAGATCATATCCAGGTATTGAGAGAAGTTATAGAAAGGACAAATGAATATGAGTTGCCTTTATGTTTTGGATTTGTACTGAAAAGGCATTTGATTCTATAAACATTTCTTCAGTTATTAAAGCATTGGATCATCAAGATATAGATCCAAGATATTGTCATATTTTAAAGAATATTTATAAAAATGCAACAGCAACAATTAGATTACATAATGATACTGGGAAAGTCAACATTGAAAAAGGTGTAAGACAAGGTGACTCCATATCTCCAAAACTTTTTACAGCAGTACTGCAAGAAATATTTTGTGGATTAAAATGGGAAACTAAAGGAGTGAAAGTAAATGGAGATTATTTAAGTCATTTAGATTTTGCAGAAGATGTAGTTGTTTTTGAAAATAATGCTTCAGATCTGCAGAAAATGTTGCAGGAGTTATCAGCTGAAAGTAGGACTAAAGATAAATGTTAAAAAGACTAAAATAATGTTTAATCAATTTGCTCAAAATATGAAAATAAAGATTGATTATAATGAATTAGAAGAAGTTAAGAGTTACAAATACCTTGGTCAGATTATTATTACAGATGGAAACATAATGGATGAAATTAATCATAGAATTAAACTTGGTTGGAGTGCTTTTAGTAGAAATAACTTGATACTAAAAGGAAATATGCCTATGTGTTTGAAAAGGAAGGTTTTTAACAAATGTGTTTTACAAGTTTTTACTTATGGATCTTAGACTTGGACACTTAATAGAAGAGCAATACAGAGACTTCAGACCACTCAAAGAAGTATGGAGAGATGCATGTTGGGAGTAACAAGAAGAGATCGAAAACGCAATGTATGGGTAAGAGAACAAACAGGTGTTACTGACCTCATTGAAAAAATTAAAAGATTGAAGTGGAGTTGGGCTGGACATATTACTAGAAGAGATGATAATAGATGGACAGTTGAAATCTTAAACTGGATTCCAAGAGATTGTAAAAGACCCAGAAAGAGACCACATATGAGATGGATAGATGAAATAAGAAAGTATGCTGGGGTGATGTGGAGAAGAGAAGCTAAATATCGGAGAAGATGGATTAAATTTGGAGAGACCTTCATCCTGCAGTGGATTGATAATAGTTGATGATGATGATATAAAAAAAAATTTAATATTTTTTTATATAGCCTAGCTAAATGTTTTTTTTTATTTTGCTTCTTCTTAATACTATGAATCCAATTATAATAACTATATTTATCATTTTATTGCATAAATCATAAGTATTATCTCTAATTATATATTTTTTTAGAAGGGTCACGTGATTTCATTCAAATTTCAGCTTTGCTTTCCAATCTCATAGATTGACAGTGAAAATTTAGGTCTGGATAATTTATTTAATAAATAACCAGACCAAAGACATATAAGTGATTGATTAATTTTAATAGTGGATAAAACAATTCCAAAAATAAAAATAAAAATCTAGCATCATTTTGATCATTTAGTTGTGAATAATTAATAAAGATAAAAATTGATTTTGTTCAATTGTCAATGAATTATGATGTAGTTATTATATAATCATATTGTCCACACTACCTTTTTATTTTATTTTTCATTTTACTAGTTTCCAATCAATGGGTATTTATTAACAATTATGTTATTTTAACTAAAATCCTTTATGTTTAAAAGCAAAAACCCTATTTTCATTTGAATTAAAGTTAGGTCAAAGAATAAATAAAACAAATAAAGGTCAATTATTAATATTATACAAAAAAAAAAAAAATACTTAAGTGACCTATTTATCTAAAAAAATTAGTTAACCCTTGAAGTAAAAATACAAAACATAAGTTAATTTAAAATATTTCAAAGTGGAATGACTTATAAAAAAACATAACATTATGATTACATAATTCAATGGGGGTAGTTACTTCCATTTCAATTACAAATATTTAAAATTACACTTTTTATTATTATATTATGACTTATACATTAATAAAAATATATATCATCTTTAAAATTAATCACTAAAGTCAACTAGAATAAAATTTTACATTTACATGGATAATCATAGTTACTTGATTGTATCATATTGTGATTAATAGTAATAAATGTGTAAAAGATTTTTTAAAATGAAGTGATCTTAGTTTTTCCAATATATGTATTAAAAATATTTTGTTATATAATTAACTTCTTCTTTACTCTCATTATTATTTTATTTATGTATCTGGTTTAAAAAATGAGGCTTAAAAAAAGTTTTAAATGTTTATCACCAGAAAGCACTAACATACAATAATATGAATTGGAAAGAAAGTTAAGTAATGAAATTTATAGAAATGTTGATAGAAATAAATGGGAAATAAGCAATGAATTTGAATGGAATAAGTTCAATATTATCTTGGAAACAAATATGAAAAATCGCAATTTTAAAAGCAGTAAAAGTGGATGGATATGATGAAGAACATTGTAAATGAGTGATTCTCTAGAGTCAACATAATTAATAAGAGATATTGGAGGAAAAGCTTTAGAAAGAGTAAAATAAAAAAGAGTTCTAGAAATCATAAAGACTCTGGTTAGAAACAAAGACAAAAGTTGAGATAATTATTTTTTTTAAAAATCAATTAAAATTGAATTATGATGAATGTAGATAATTTTAATAAAAAGTTAATAGAGAAAATTAATAGTGCATCTAGAAAAAAGATTGAAAAATTTTGGAGATATATGAAGAAGAGAGATATGAGAAAAAAGACCTCTATATTGTTAAATACAGAGGAAAGAGAATGTAAGGATAGAGAAGAACTTGAAAAAATACTCGTAATAAAAATTTTAAGTGAAAGAAGGTTAATAAATATAATTCATTAGAAAGTTAAATTTGTTAGATTAATGGATAAGAAATTTAATAAAACTATAAGTAGATTGAAAAAAAAAGAAAGGCAAGAGGGCTAGATGGTTTAACATTAGAAATAATAATAAGTATGGAAAAATAGAAAATGCTTGGTGTTAAAAAAAAGGTAAAATTATAATTGACTAGTGAATGGAAAGTATTAGATATATATAAAATTTAATCCTTATACTTTTCCCATCTTATATAAAGGAGGGAGGGGTATATTGTTAACTAGCTAAAGCTCAATAGCAATAACTTCTATAGTTTATAAAATATTTATGTATCTCTTAATAAACAGAGCTAGGATTCAAATAGAAGATAAAATCTTAAAAGAGATTAAAAGTGGATTTCATTCGGGGGAAAAGCTTAAGAAATAATTTATTCATTACATCTTAGTTGATTGAAATGCTAATAAAATAAACCATCGTTTACCATTTCAGATATAGAAAATGTTTGTGATAGGGAGGATAGAAATATTTCATGTAGAAGTATTAATATGGGAGTGGATTTAGAATCGGTAAGAATGATTTAAAATCTTAGCAATTATAATTTTTATAAATTCTAATTGAAGGATAAGGAATCCATAGAAATAAAATGTGAAATTGGATTAAAATTTGATATTCATCATGCACTTTATTATTTATTTTGATTATAGAAAGATTAGGATAAGATTGTTGAAACAGGAGAATACATAATATGGCAACTTTTTTTTTTTCAGATGATGTGGCATTTTTTTTTGCAGTTAGTGTAAAAGATATGGAATTATTATGAGAAAAGTGTGGAAAGCATGAAAATTAAATTCGTTTATAAAAAATTTAAGATTCTAATAATTAATGGAAAAAAATCAAACTGAAAGATGGAAAATAATGGATATTTGTCCTGAAGAAGCAGAAAAGTATATGTATTAAATAATTTGTTAAATGAAAAAAGGAATTACACAAATTGGGAATTACAATTAAAAATAAAAACAAAAAAAACTTGAATTGGATTGATTAAAAATCTGTTATGTTTTTCAGCAATATGAGGGGCAAAATAATTTGGAAAAAGATGATGATGTCTGCTTTCGCATTTGGAAATGATGTCATTATATTGACTGGGGAAGTCCAAAAAATCTTGATAGAATACCAAAAGAAACAGATATACATTAGTAAATTGTGAGCAGCAAATGAGAATATTTAAGAAGAAGTGGAGTGGACTTATTTTAACAATGGAAAATTAATCATAAATTTTAAATTTTTGGGTTTTTATAATATACACTGAAAATAGATTATTAAAAATAGTGTTTAATTGGATTATGTTGATAAGAAAAGTTTTACAATTCAGTGTATTTATATATAACAAAAATTCATTACAGATAGTAATTATGAGTAATGGGAATATATGATAAATAAGTTGGCTAAAAAAAATTTTTATAAAATTATAAAAAATAAATAAAAATTAAAATTGGAGTTATATAAGAATAAAATTACATAAAATATAAAAAGGGTGTGTGGTAACACTAAAAATAGCATATTATTCTTTAGTATAAAGGTAGAAGTGGGTTTTAGATATAATTTATGGAGTGTTGAAAAAGATATTTAAAATTTTTAGAATATATGATGTTGAAAGAAAATAAGAATAAATTGAGTGGAGAGTAAAAGAAAGTTAAAGATTTATTTTTTGTTTGAATCTTTATAATGAAATTGAGTAATATGAGGATAGAATAATTAATGAAATAATATTTATTAAAATAATTAATCACACTGGAAAAATTATTCACAGTAGATGGGATTATTCTGATATATAATGGTGTTAAATATAGGGAATATTTAAATTGGCAAAGAGTTTCTGGCCAGATAGCATATGCACAGAAACTTCTACTTCACTTAAGAAGTCATTTTATATCACACCAGAAATAAATTACATATCTTAGAAAAAAGAGATAAAATACTACGTAAATAATATATAAGTTTTATTGGTGGATAAATATATATATAGTAGGTAGATAGGTTGGCAGGCAGGTAGGTAGGTAAGTAGGTATGTTGGTAGGTAGGTAGGTAGAGGGATAGGTAGGTAGGCGGGTAGGAGGTGGGTGAGTATGTAGGTAGGTAGGTAGGTAGGTAGGTAGGTAGGTAGGTAGGTAGGTAGATAGATAGATAGATAGATAGATAGATAGATAGATAGATAGATAGATAGATAGATAGATAGATAGATAGATAGATAGATAGATAGATAGATAGATAGATAGATAGATAGATAGATAGATAGATAGATAGATAGATAGATAGATAGATAGATAGATAGATAGATAGATAGATAGATAGATAGATAGATAGATAGATAGATAGATAGATAGATAGATAGATAGATAGATAGATAGATAGATAGGTAGGTAGGTAGGTAGGTAGGTAGGTAGGTAGGTAGGTAGGTAGGTAGGTAGGTAGGTAGGTAGATAGACAGACAGACAGACAGACAGACAGACAGACAGACAGACAGACAGATAGATAGATAGATAGATAGATAGATAGATAGATAGATAGATAGATAGATAGATGGATGGATGCATTGATGGATGGATGGACAGATAGATATACAGACAGAAAGGCAGCCAGGAAGATAGGTAGGTAGGTAAGTAGTTAGATAAATAGATAGGGAGACAGATATAGATTAATAGGTAGGTAGGTAGGTAGGTAGGTAGGTAGGTAGGTAGGTAGGTAGGTAGGTAGGTAGGTAGGTAGGTAGGTAGGTAGGTAGGTAGGTAGGTAGGTAGGTAGGTAGGTAGATAGATAGATAGATAGATAGATAGATAGATAGATAGATAGATAGATAGATAGATAGATAGATAGATAGATAGATAGATTAGAGGTTGGCAAACAGGCAAGTAGATAGATACATGATTAGATGATAATGACTGAATAAGCAAGTAGTGTAGGTGAGTAAGTAGACAAAAACAAATCTAATGTGGCAAGTAAAAAGGAAAAAGAAAAATATGTTTATATTTAGAGGGGTGTAAAAGATAATAAAAAATATGAATAAAGCTAATGAGAAATGATGTAAATATAGAAAATAGTACTTTTACAATTGATAATAGTTATAAAGAAAAAAGAAAAGTTTGTTAATATCCTTTTTTATAAATATGCAATGAGGTAGAGATTAAGAAGGTTTTGTAAAAAAGAGAGATTTATTTGCAATAGTAAAAGCATATTTGAAAGATAAAGAATTATCGTATTTTTAATAATGTGAATGAAAGATAAAATAGATATTATGACAATAATAAAATTTGAACCTTATGGATTATTAAAGAGAATATTGTAGAACGAAATTTTAAGGACTATATTGTGAATTAGACTGAAATTAGGGTTTTTAAAAAAGGATAATTAGCATAGTATCGTGGGCTATTAGAAGTGCCAAAATATGAAAGAATAGAATAAAAGTATTTAGGAAATATTTATATAAGGATATAGATAAATTTAGAAAAATATTGGTTATGATTTAAATAATCATATTACTAAAATTGATGACATGGAGAATATGAATGAGACATTATTTTTAAAAAATGCATAAAAAAAAAAGTATTGAAATTTGTGTAGGCTATGTATTGGTAGAATTTGAAAACAATACACCGTTGAATATCTGCTGGTAGATAAAAAAAATTAAGAAACATAAAATAATTTAAAAACTAAATGAAGAAAAAAAAAATATAGTGATCATAATTTTAGATTGATAGAATTAGGGACATATGAAAGATTAGTTATTGGATCTTATAGAAAATTGATACAGATTTAATAACTATGAAGTTAAATTGGATAGATTTAATCACCTATTTTGGAAGAAATTATAAAAGATAGTAAATTGAAAATTTATGAAGATTGAGCAATAAAAAAATAAAATAAAAAGACAAATACAAATTACATAAAAGTTGTTAAGAAATAAATGGCAGAAGAATAATAAAGGTTTGATATAGTGGCTACTGAAGAAAAAAAAAATACCTAGAATAAAATAAGGATAAAAGTACAATAAACTTAATTGAGTACAAGAAAGGAGGAGTGAAAAAATTTGAAGATATATGAAGTAAAGACATAAGAAATAAAGAACATTAAATATAGAGAGAAGAGTGTGAAAATAAGAAAGAACTTGAAAAAATATTAATTGAATTTTAATAAAATCTTTATATGAATAGGGAATTGTTAAGTGAATAGATTCATTTGGAAAGCTGAATTCATGAGAAGATGGTTAGAGTATTGAATAAGGAATTGAATAAAATAATATGTAAATTGAAAAACAAAAAGCAAAAGCACTATATGGCATGATAGCTAAATTATTGATAGGTAAGGGAAGACATCCATGGTATGGTTTAAGAGAATGTTTTTAATAAAATTATAAGATTCCAAATGGTGGAAGTGTATGAGAATTATATTATTGTATCATTAAAAAAAAAGTGCAAGAAGTTTAGATTGTTATTAGCTACTGATTATAACAATAACTTCCATAATTTATAAGATAACTACATTTGATTAATATATAGATTTAGGTCTTGAAGGGAAGAGAACAAAATCTTGCAAAAAATTTAGAATAAATTTTGTTTGGAGAGAAGAATAGGAAATCATTTATTTCTTTTTACTCATAAGATTGAAATATTTTATAAAAACAATAAACCATTACTTATTGCATTTTTACATAGATAGATAGAAATGGATTGAGAAATCTTGAAAGTCAGAGTGTAGATTTGGAGTTATTAAGAATGATTAAGTTTTAACAAGAATAATTTATATATAAAATTAGAGATATAGAATCAGTAAAATTTAAATATGAAAGTGGGTTGAAGTAAAGCTTTCTATTATCATTTTTAGTATTTGTTTTGTTTCTAAGAAAATTGAAGGCTGAAATAAAAATATTGGGAATAGAGACAAAGATTTTCATTGTAATATATAATATAGAGGTCACCTTTTTTTTTGTTTGTTTGTTTGTTGTTGTTGTTTTGAGAATGATATGGCATTAGAAAAGTTGTAAAGAATTACAAAGATGTATCAAAATTAAATTCAATGAAATAAAAAATACAAGATATTGATATTTAATGATAAAAGTAAAACTAAAAGATGAAAAGTATGTCTTGAAGAAATGGAAATGTTTAGATATTTGGATATTTTGTTGAATAAAGAAAGAAATTTTATAGCAATTTGGAAATTAAAATTAGAGAAGAAAGAGAAAGGAATTGATTTAAAAGCTAATATATTTCTCTTATAATAAATATAGAATATATTTTTTCCCTTTACTTGTATATGTAATGCTTTAGCATACTCAAGTTATATGTGCAATGAAGTGGGTGCTCGTCATTTAAAGTGCACTGCTGTTTTGCTTTTTTGTAGTTATATTTTATTACAAATAACATAAGATGACACTGAATTATTGTCATGCCAATATTATTTTAAACTATATGGGAGAAAGCAATCATAAATTATTATTATATATTATTAAGAAAATTTTACTTAAAAAAAACACAGAATATTATTTATGACTGTAATAATAGTCTTGATTTGACATCTATCACTACTACTAATAATAATAATAGTTATATTTTCTTTCTGCTTTTTATTCTTTTATGTATTAATTTATATATCTATATACCATTTATATCTTCATTAAACATTTTACAATGTAATCTAATAAAATAAAAAAATTTCCTTTATATTTACTTATGTTTTCAACTGCTTAGCATCTTATTATATGGTCATATATATTTATATATTGTAGTTCTGATACTGACTACTGGGCAATTGAAACTATAAACAAATGTAAAGGAATAAATTTTATTTTATTAGAATGCATTGTTGGTACATGTCTTTTCAACTATTTTTTTTTTTTTGAAGTGTTTTTATTTTCGCTATTTTTCTAAGAATATTAAAATATGAAACAATTAAATCATTTCAAAATAAGTCATCTCTACAATTCATATTTTATTGTTTTTAAAAGACCATACTCACAAGTCATCCTTGAACTGATGATTCAACTTCAATCTAAACTTTAACATGTATTAAATGCCTACATAACAACAGATATTATATCATTTAGTCAGAAGTTGTAAAGTGTTTGAAGAGTTACTTACATTGACAAATTTTAAACAAATCCTGCGTTGCATTGATAAAAATATTCAACCCGTTTGATCTATGATCGACTAATACATGTTTATGACATGTACATTTATTTCTAATAATAGAAAATGTAACACACTGAAAAAGAATAGTGTGAAAAAAGCTGATATTTATTACCAGGCAATGCAAATCTAGATAAAGTTTTTATATTATAAATAATGAAAATGTCAAATAATCCGTAACTAATTAACTAAAATTATTAATTATATCTCAAAATAATTTTATTGTACTAACGACTAATTTAATAATCTGTACTAAATTCTTTTCTGTAAATACTTTTACTCTTTTCTTTGTAAATATGATTTTTTTTTCTTTGCAAATATGAATAGAATATTTTTACTTAAAAACAAAACAAAAAATTATTAGCAATAAGTTATTATAGTTCGCCATTAAACTACTTCACTTAATTACAGTGCCATTGTTTGCATTTATAATGCAAAATGGAAGAGTAATTCAAACTAAAAGATGTAAATAATCTTACGATTCGTTAGAAACTATATTTCATAATATAATGAAATTGCATAAAGTATAGAAGAATCTATTATATTATCAAGTAATTCAATTGTTTCGTTTAAAGTATAAGTTTTAGTTGTATTTTATTTAAAAAATTGATTATATATTTTCATAAATTAAAAGATTGAACTAGGGGGAGGAGAAAGGAAAAAAAATACGAAAATGAGCTGAAAAAGACATTATTAAAAAAAAAAGAAAGAAATTAAGTTTACAGAAGAAAACTGAACTTTTCAAATATAAAAAAAAAATAACATTGTTCTATATCCTTATAAATGTTAGTTAGCTTTTAAGTAAATATAATGTAATATAATAATCTTAAACAATTGTAATTTGCAATTCGATCCACGATTTATAACTTCATTAAAATCTTGCAATCTCTTGCACTGAGTGACATCTAGCGGTTCAGTATTTAAAGTGTGTATATTTTACTCAGCATAATGCAGTATTTTGACGTCTTTTTAAAAACCGTATGTGTTTGTTTTGCATTTACATTGTATGCTTTATTTAATAATATTATAAAAGTGACACATTTTGAATGTAGCGTAATTTTTTTATTATTCTTCTTAGTCACTCATTGAGTCAATTAATTACAAGAGTTTTTTTTGTTTGTTTGTTTGATGTAAAGATATAAAGAGAAAGGTTATTCACAAATTTACATGGAGTTTGCTCATTAACACTAGCAGATGTCGGATTAAAGTATGACGTAAATTGAAAGATGCTGATTTTTTTTCTCTTTTACATTATGCATTTTTTATAAACTATTTTAAAGTTAAAACATCAGATCTTTTTTTTTGTGTGGATGTTACACAATTTGCCGGATATTATTGCCTTTATATTGTCTTTTGTTAAGTAGGAAAATAACTTTAGGTTTCGAAGTAAATGGTTGCATTTCTTAAGCCGAAAACAAATTTCTATTTTAGAATGTAACTTTTTTTTTTTTTTTAAATAATGTTTAATGTGACGTTTGAAAGGTTTGATGTTATAGAATTACATTCTACTAAATAAATATTAAAATAATGATATTACAAACAAATGCTATTTTTATTTATGATATTTGCAGGTAAGTTTTAAAAAAATAAAATTCCTAATTTAAGAAAATTTAATTGAATTTGTAGTTTCTGTGGTAAAAAATATTTCAAAATTTGTCAAGCGTTGTTAGCCGAGAGATCATCCCAGCCGCCTTGCAAGCAAGTAGTTGGTTGCAGACGGTTGTGGGTTCGCCTCCCGCTCGATGCTGTAACATATGAAAAAATATTTCAAAATGAAATATCCTTTTTTTTTTAATAGTGTAGTAAAAATAAATTAAATTTTATATATGTATATACTTGCGCCCAGTGCCGGATTTAGATTTGAGCTTCTAAGCTATATACAACCCTGAGGCCACTACCATTTTAAATTACATTAGCTAATCTCAGAAAAACTTTAAAATGTATACATCTTTTAAATATATGGATAAGGGAAATATATTGTCGTTTAATTTTTATTAAAAGAAATAATAAAGAATGTGTTTGCAAAATCACAGAAATTATATCCTCTAAAAGGCTCTATGTTCCAACTTAAAAACATTTTTTTTCTTGATTTCCCAAACGCAAAATCACCGATTATGCAGATATGCTGCAGAACATGTCACTTTCTATACTCATGATGCTAAGAGCAGACAATTTTTCTTGAGACATAGTTGCTCTCAGCTCATTTTTTATTCTCTTTATCTGTGAAAATGATCTTTCACCTGAACAATTTGTTACCATTAGACACAGGAATAGTCATAATATTGCTTCTGCATTAAAGAGAACTAAGATACAGATCTTTGTGTTGAATTTGTTTGTTTTTGTTTTTTTACAGGATAATTCTGCTTGACATAATCATGGAAGTGCCTCAGTTCACTCATGAGGTTAATATCAACATCATATAGCTGTCCCTCTGAAGCTTATAAATCAATTTAAAAATGACAGTTTATTTGCAACATAATTGTAGACTGTTGCTCTTATTAAATTTGATTCAAGGCTGTCTATGATATGAATGAAGGATTTCACTCAAATTTTGTCCCTTGGAATAAATCTCATCAGCATCACGTGCAGCTCCATCATTGGCTTGTTTTTTTTTCATCCTTTTACTTTTTTTCTGTAAAATTTTATTCTACATCAGGCAAACTAGATTTAGCTTCTTCAATATCATCAAAATTTTCTCCAATATTTTTTAACATAGTAAGAAAGTGATGTGTACAGATTTGCATATGTGGGAAGTGCAATCTGAATTCTGGAGAGCCAGACTAGTTTTGTGAAATTCTTCCAGTGAACAATTCCATAAATAATAGCACAAAACAAATGCTAGTTCCTCCATTTTTTTCAGAAGACTATTAGCTTATAGTCTTGTAACTTCTTTTTCATTCTCATCAGCATAAATGTGCATTAGACTGTCTATGATTGGCTTATAATTCATATACATGGCAGACACTGCTTTGATATATGCTTCCCACCTAGTGTCAGATTGTCTCTTTAGTACCCTGGTAGCTGAATCTGTTTTCAAGGAAGATAACATCACAGACCATCTGGTTATAGAAGATGAAAAGAAAGTGTATAGCCCTTGAATAACAACAAAAAAGTTTACTGCATCTTAACAGCAGCACGGCTGACAAGATTTAGTGAATGTCCAACACATGGAATATATATAGCATGCTTGTTTAACTCAAAGATTTTTTGTTGCATTCCATTGTATTTGTCAGCCATATTTGCTGCATTACCATATGACTGTCCTTGGCATTTACTGAAATTAATTTTGTAGTTCTTACTTGGATAATCCACCATCATATCCGCCATATCTTCACCCCTATGATTTTTCAACTCTAGGAAAGTTGGGAAGCATTCAACAGGTAAACCATCACCAGGTGATACACATCTTACTATAATAGTTAGTTGATCCACATGGGAAAGATCTGGCATAGAGTCCACAGACAAATTGAAGTAACCTGCTTTTCTCAGATCATCCAAAATTGATTCCTTACTTTATTAGCCGTAAGCTGCACAAGTTTATCATATACTGTCTTTGATAAATATGAAGGTGACCCAGATCCTTTGTTTCCATAATGTTTTATGTGGTTGGAAAGAAATGGATTAAACTTACAGTAAATTTTAACAAATCAAGGTTGTTGCTATTATTTGGTGATACAGAAGTTTTATTGTCTCCCCTAAAGCCAGATCATGTTCTGCTAAAGTGCATATCACTGCAACAACATGATCAAGCATATTCTTCCAATAAAGCTGTTTTTTTACTTGTTTTACTAGTCCTGAGTCTAAGGTCGAAACTCACTTTCTTGTCAAATATTTAAGCAAAAGCTTCTATGATCTTCAGAGTTTTCATAACTTTGAATGACTGTGGGATTTTGCCAATCAGAAAATCCATTAGAAGCTAATGCTATAGTTGATATTGAAAATAGTTTGTAGACAAAACAATAAACACAATTAGTTGCTGGAGAGTACACAAACCATTCCCAATGATATGCTTCACCATTAACTTTTCTATTCAGAAAAAGAACTTTTGAACAATCTAACCTGATATTTGAATGAATGATTAGAGTTTTCAAATGGATCATTCCAGTGCCAATACTCTGAGGGACCTTTTAAGATCCAGTATGAGAGTTCATCCTCTGTAGGACATCCCATTGACCAATATCACTGAGTTTCATGAATTTTATTGTTACAAATGTGGATGCCAATTTTTCAACAGCACCCATGCTCACATTGGGATTAGTTTCAATATTCCCATCAACTAAGATTCCAGATTCTACTGATCCCAGTATCAAATTCAATAGGCTGTTGTTATTTTGGATTTTTGCTGATCTCCTTTGGTTTGTGGATCATCTTCCATTTCTGAGGTAAAATATCTGTCAAGTTTTGGCAATTTTCAAATTTGTCTTCAAGCTAATGGTTCTTTTTCTCTTCTGGTATTCGCTTTCACATGTTTGCTTCATTGTATGGCTGGAAACAGAATGGCAAAAATAAATGTTAGAAAATAAAAGATTATAAATATGAAAAATAATATATTTACATAATTTTCTTATATATTATAGATAACATAGAACACCATGCTAGCTGCTCACCACCCTTGAGTATAAAATATGTGGGGAAAAAAAGAAAAAAAAATCATTTTAATATCCATATTTTATCCTTAACAGGTAATGACAAAAGATAGATAATATATATTTACCTTACAGCTTACACTGAGAGTGATTGAAATAACCCAAATTAATAAAAGATGGAATTTGGCATATATCAAGATGATTATTTTATTCAATTTAAATAGGCTACAACAAATTAGAATAAATAAAAACCTGAGATAATATACCCAAAATAATAATAATAAAATTAGCAAATTTCTGGAGGGTGGGGGTAAAATGTTTAAATATATTAAAAAAAATTACATTTGTGAAAAAAATAGGAATTTTTTGAGGTCCCTGTAAATTATGAGGCCCTAAGTTGTAACTTATTTACTTTATATGTGATGTGATGCACTGTGACTTCTCTTTATACAGAGTCAGGAATCTCTCAGCAACTATGCCCAAAGAAACATGTTAGCCACTTTATTTTTCCTTTCCCATTCTAAGTTTTCCCATAATCTTTGTCTCCATGGCCTTCATATCTTAATCCCCCTTACCTTTTCACAAACCCAGCATAAAAACTAATAACTCACTTTCTGTATAATCACTTTGTTCATATTTATTCTTCAATAACTTCATTATTTGTAGTCTTTCTGCTTTCAAGCATTTACATTGAATTAACAGATGCCTAATATTTTCTATGCCTTCCTTATACAACTTTCAGACTAAATCACTCATATTTTTCCATTTACATGTATATTCCCTTATTGCTAAAGATACTGTTTGAGCCTTAAACAATGTCCTGTTTACTTCTATATATATTTAAACTATTTACTCTCCATACTAGTTCTCCATTTCTCCAATACCCTATTCTTTATTAATGCATCTATTCTTCTATCCCATTCCTTATTACTATAACACTCAACAATCCTCCTAACACAATCATTTCATATTTTCCCTAAATCCAGCACTGTTAGCATTTAATAGTAGCAAAAATTTGAATTATTTAAAAATATATGTGTGCATATTCTTTTCCAAAAATAAAATATTACTAAAAAGTGTGAACTGAATAATCTTGGTAAGATGTATTCTCTTTCAAACTTTCTTTATGCTCAAGAAATAGATAAAATAATAGGAATATGATGTTATTTGCATCAAGTATTTGTTATATTTTATACAAAGAGAATAGCACATGTAAATAGTATCTAGAGAAATATTAAACCATTTTTTATGGAGAAAATTTTAGTAGTCATGAAGTTGTTAGAGGGAATAATAACCTCATTTATTTGCGTGTGACTCTTAGATGCTTAATAATATTTAAATCTTCTATGCTCTTTATTACTATTTTACAATGCTTTAATTACATCTCTCTATGACAGTTTCGATTGCCCCAGCAATCTTCTTCAGAACTTTCATTTCTTTCTTCAAATCTCAACTAGTTAAATCAGGTGATTGTAAAAGTTAATAGATGATCACCTGTATTGTATAAATTGGAGCATTAATATTTTTTAAAAAATGACATTGCCGGTCTGTAAGGATTTTCAAATAGTTTTCAATTATGCATTTACACCAAGAATGCTATGATATATCAACAAATTGTGATACTTCAATCTTTCTCTTTAAAAGACAACAACTTTCTGATTAATGGGATTCTTTTGGTGATTATCTGACAAATCCTTCCAATGATTGCAGAAATGTAAATAATTTCATTGCTCTTGTGAATACTTCCAATTATCAAGTTTAGTTTTTTTCTTTCATTATCCTTAATTGCACATTGTAGTAATGATATGTCATTTATGAGCTTATGTGTATGTTGACAACAGTAATGATTTGTTCTACCATTTGTGATTATAATTCTGAGTAATAATAAAAAAGTAGTTTTGCTCTAGTTTTAATGGGGTTTATTCTATTATTAGTTGATTGTGTAGCAACAATTTGTTCTCTTAAACTCAAGCTTATGTAACTGACATAATTTTTCCAACAGAGCTATCTTACTGTCTTTTTATATCAGTAGAAAAAAAATTACATTCATTTTATCAATTCCCATATTTATATAAAATCTTTTTATTTATTAATTAATATGCCACAAATTATACAAGGGTTAGACACATGCAATATTACTGAAACCTTCAGAAATTTGTCATTTATTATGAGAATGAATTTTCTTTTAAATATTTTAAATTAGAAAATACACATTTACATGTATACTGTAAAAGTTTCTTGAACCATTTCTGTTATAGCCATAACCGCCCAAGGTATTTTAGATAATCATTTCATTATCAATGTTACTAGTCATTTACTTATTGTTGATAATTTAGCTAAAGAATAAAAAAAAAATACAAATTCACCTTCACAGTTTTTCCATAGAGAAATGCTGAAGGGGTCTTTTTTCTAAAATGGATTATTACAGATTATTTTACTTTTATTTGACTTTGTAAAGATTATTTGTAAGAGTGAAAAAACTAAATATTTATTTATTGAAATCAAACATCAGTTGATTGTATAAATATTGTTATCAGATAAAAATAACATGTTTATAATATAAAGAAATTTTGGTAGTGTTATAGTATGTGATCTACCTTAAGTTTTGAAATTTATTCACCAGATGGTGCTTTACAAAAATAAAAATAGTGAGGAAATTAATCCATAAGAAATTAAACATATGTGTTTATTTGCCTCAAAAAAAATTGCAAAATAATAATAAAGTAATCTGCACTAACCTAAATGTCAATAAAATTAGCAAATATTTTTATTAGTTATTTCAAAATGAAGAATGCTTTTTTAAAAAAGCAATGATTTTATAAAATGTATCATAATAACAACTGAATGACTCCTCACTTCTGAAATAGCAGTCAAATATCAGTCTTCAATGAGACTATGGTGAAAGAGGAATAGTCTAAGATAATAATGGAAATCACAGGTTTTTTAAAATCTAAACGTGATTTTTGAAATTACATTTCAAATACTTATTTCTGACAGTAGCATTTGTTGTTGTTTTGGATTTTTTTTTTTTTTTTACATTTATATATGCATTTAATTTCCTATGCATTCCATTTTTATTGCTTTTATTTAACACATTGCTGTAATTTCTTAGCTTGAGACCAAATGCAAAATTTTAAAGAAAGTTAAAGGTATATGTAAAGAATGTTTCCTGTTGTGCTTGGATATGGCAAGGCAAAATATAAAGAGCTGTTCATTGCATTTTTGATTGACATTAGAAATACTTTTCTTACATGAAATTATATTTCACATTTATTACAATAATTTAATTTATTATGGATTACCATTTTTTTGTTTTGTTAAAAATTTTTTAGTTCAATGGTGTTTTTATTCTTTCATTGCTTTTTCTTAATATATTATTTTCAATTAATTTCTTATGAATTATTTCTTGTATTGTTTTGCTTACTAAAAGCTCCATAATAAATTCAATAATATACAATTTCTTCATTGCTTTTTTCTTTCTCTAAACCCACATTTCAGTGAATAGATTGTGTAACTTATTCTAAATTGAGGATATTTTAAAATTTAAATTAAAAATATATCTATTATTTATCACATGATCACATTTCCTATACTAGCACATTAATTGTTGATAAACAGAGCAAAACTCTCCATACAGTATTGCCACCTGTGCTAAACAGAGTAATCAATGGATGCCAGAAGGCTTGTGCATAAAATTCCTATCTAATGCCTATTCATCCAATATCCCCAGACTAGTTTCTGGCTTGTGGCCTTCGTCAGTGAGGATCTTGGGTTTTGAGAGCACTGCATCTAGATCTTAGGATCTAATGCAACCCTCTAGCAACCACCTTTTATCTCTACTTAACTACAAAACTATGAGAATGGAATTGAAAACACAAAAAATATTTTCAATCTAAGCTCAATAGCTTATATAGTCATATGGTTCTGAACTCAGTTCAGCACCCATACATTTTGGTGTCTTTGGCTCTTTTACAACCATAGCCACCATTATCCTATTAGGAAGAAACTAGTCTGGGGATATTGGATGAGTAGGCATTAGATAGGGATTTTATGCACAAGCCTTCTGGCATCCATTGATTATTCTGTTTAGCACAGGTGGCAATACTGTATGGAGAGTTTTGCTCTGTTTATCAACAATTAATGTGCTAGTATAGGAAATGTGATCATGTGATGCTTAATGGTTTAACACCAATCCTGCCTAATAGGATAGTGGTGGCTATGGTTGTAAAAGAGCCAAAGACACCAAAATGTATGGGTGCTGAACTGAGTTCAGACCCATATGACTATATAAGCTATTGAGCTTAGATTGAAAATATTTTTTGTGTTTTCAATTTCATTCTCATAGTTTTGTAGTTAAGTAGAGATAAAAGGTGTTTGCTAGAGGGTTGCATTAGATCCTAAGATCTAGATGCAGTGCTCTCAGATCCAAAGCTCATCACTGACGAAGGCCACAAGCCAGAAACTAGTCTGGGGATATTGGATGAGTAGGCATTAGATAGGGATTTTATGCACAAGCCTTCTGGCATCCATTGATTACTCTGTTTAGCACAGGTGGCAATACTGTATGGAGAGTTTTGCTCTGTTTATATCTATTATTTATTCATTATAAATACTGTAACATAAATATTGTGTATATGTGTATATAGTTTTAAAAATAAATATTTTTAATTTAAATTTTAAAATATGCTCAAAAGAATTTTGATGAAGTCAAATAAAATAAAATTATATTGACTAGTTATTTCTTTTAAGAACATGCATAAATAATTTTATGATAAAATTGTATCATTTTAATTAATATAAAGGAATATGTAAACTATTTGATATTAATAGATTAAGGCAGATTATCAAATGAACTAATTAATGAAAAAAAATAAAATATGTAGAAAATATTTAAGAATATTTTTATTTGCAGATTGAATATATTTTTCAGAATAATTTATAAAAAAGTTGAGCAAATTAAATTATTTCAGTTACCTTTGCAAGATGATAAAATTAGTAAGAATGTTATTTCATTTAAAGTTAATTATTGCGGTGACAACTCTGGTTAATGTGTGTTTGAACTCTAAGGTAAATCAACGGATCATTATACTGAAGTCATCCTCTGCTAAAGAAGCTTAACGAGTCAGGATAGCTGCTCATTCATGCTCTGGAAGAATGATTACCTGAAGGATTCCCGAAACTTTATAATCACACTAAAATTATTAAACTCATGTCAGAACATTTATAAGTAAAAATGAAAATTGAAATCTACAAAAAATTATAACATTCTGTATAATCACATATTTTCATGGACCTTAAAAAAGGACATTTCAAGTTATTGACTTAGCAATATATTTATAACTCTAAGTAAATCTGCCAAATTAATATTTAAAACAAAGAATATTTGTTCTGAAAGAAAGATATTTTAATTGTTATTTATAGAATTTTTTAAATTTTATTCTGATGATATGAATATGAAAGAATTCATAAATATACTCCAGTTGAAAAGAAAATATTTTTATTTTTAATTGTTAAACAAAGAAAATAGCAATGATAAGCAATGAAGAAATAACATTGTAAATCTTGTGTTCAATTGTTCTTGTTTAAAAATTCTTAGGATTATTTGTTTAATAACTAATAGACTAATCAATAATTCAAAAGACAATATCACACTTGACCAAACCCCTCAGGATGATTACAAACTTACATGCCCCTATAACAGCTGCAGTATGTAATATTATGGAGAAACACGAACCACAATCACTACCAGAGTATCGCAACATCAATACTTATATAATAAGGCAAGAATCAAATCTGAACGTAGCTCAATATTTTTTGAACATCAATGGTTCACAGGCCACATATTTGAACCTATGATGGCTGAAATGGTTTGCACTGAGTGCAATGATACCAAGCGGAAGATAAAGAATGGTTGCTTTATAACAGAAGACCCGAACTCCATCAATAGGAGAGATGTTTGCTTCTCTATTTCGAAAAAATGTGCAGTTTAATTGATTTGCACATATTTGCATACATCTCTATTAGACAAGCTAACAACAAACATTATTATTATAAGTATGAATATGGGAGCACAAAGTTCCTGAAAGCACTAGCAAGTATAAACTTTTAATATAGCTTCATGGATGTGCATTTCAAGCACAATATATACGCTGAAAATCATAAATAATTATCTGTAATAATACAAATAATAAAGTCAAAAATGAGTATGACCATTCTAACTCCAAAAAGAAAAAGAGAGGGAAAAACTACTACTTTAAAAGTGAGATTTGTGATGACTATACAAACCTATCTATGAACTACAAATACATCCACATACAAAACATGTTGTTCCACTTCTATTTATTTGATATTTTATGATACTGTTTTTTAGTTTCCTCAATAGAAAACTTTTCTTTGTGAAATACTTCAACACCATGTCTATTTGTAACTCTCCAATGTATTCTCTGCCATATCTTTCCACTAGAAACATTGCATTTCTTTAGAATGATTTTGAGATATTAAGAATTGTTTGATAGTAGTCATTATTTGTAATTTCTGTTGATTGTTTATTAAACCATATAATACATCAAAATATATGAGATCTTATATTGTACTGAAGTTAGTTATAGCCATGTGCTTGCAGAAGAGACTAATGAATACTTGGTAGTTTGATAGTATGATGCTTATTTAAATAATCAAAGAGCAAAGGATATTTTTTACTTAGCCTAATCAATGACATAATGTCCTGATTTAAAGTACAGTATTGTCTGATTGAGGATGTCATAAGTATTTAACACAAAGCAAGCATATAGCATATTATATAAATTGTTGGCATTCAGCTTTGTGGTTGAGTACACAACACTTAAGGAAGGATTAGATTTAGGATATCTGAAATGATAATTTTGTTTGTTTTCTATTTATTCTAAATGCTGTTTGAATTCATGATACTATAATAAAGTTTATCATTACTATTTTCCTTAGTACAGTTAACAGTCGGATATGGGATTGGGCAAAGGGTTATATTAATTACTGAATAATTATTTATTGACTGGTATTCATTTAGCTTAGTTTATTAGGCTCATTCTGTTGTGAATGATACTATAAAATTAATATTATTTTTCTTTGATTTATATTTTACCCAGTTACAAATTATGTCCAACTTCAGGGTTCATTTTTATTCTGTTACATAGGGTGACCAACAATTGGGCTATATTTTATTCAAGCTATAACAGAGATTAGCATATGCACATATTTATTTTGTTAGAAATAGCACCTCAGTTTGCATGACCTACGAAAATAGGATCACTCTTATCATAGTCTTGTCATATGCAATCTGTTACAAATAGTTCCCAAATGTATGGGTATTAAAAGAAGAGTATACTTTCATTTTAATTTGTTACAAATTATGTCTTAAATTTAAGGATGTTAATAAAGATTATTTCATCATCATTTTTTCATGGCAATTATAAAATCTGTCCAAACCTGTAGGGCATACATGTGTGTGTGTGATCTCCATGAAATAATGCACCAAAGTCTGTGTTCATTGATTAATTTAAGCATATCTAATTAGCAGTAATTGACTTTTAATCCCACTATTTTCTATTACATATGAAATGATTTTCCTAATGTGAAGCATGATCATGAACTTCTTCATCTGAATAGCATCTTTAGATGATATTTATAATCTTTTCCATTACATATAAAATAACTGAACTGTTTAAATTGAGAACACACATATAAATATATGTTCTGAAAATTAAATAGACTAAGATATTTTTAAATGATTAGGTCTAATAATTTTATATATCTGAAATCCACAGTGATTTATAATAATTTCACATCTCTGAAAACGATAATGGTATATACATCTGGAAAGCAATTATTAAGCAATAAAATTAGAAATCAAAAGCAAGAATTACAGATTACAAGAAAATAAGTAAATACCCATGGACAAAAAGGTTTATAAAAAGAAACAAGCTATAAATACTGGACTGTTCTGTGTGTATTTATGTATTTTTAATATAAATAAAGTTTAATAAAAATCTTGTATTATACATACAGACAGTGCATTAAAATTATTATTGGTATAAATGTACTCTAGAAAATTAGCATAAAACTGAAAATCTGGATTTGCTATTGAGCAAGGTCAATATATTTAAATGAGTCCTACTATGTATTCTGAACTGCATAAATATAATCGGATGTTATAATGGTGCACAGCAGCATTTTATACAATCATGTGAGCAGCAATTGTGCAACCTTAAAAGCAAAAAAATATAATGTGCACTAATTGTTATAGACATCAGTAAAATGATTAATGTTTTGTTTGATTAAATTATTTCAGATAGACATCTGGTAAACAAATCTCATTCCTGTATATAGCAGATAGCATCAAGAAAGAATTAATGAGAATCAGTTTCAGAATCATTACATTAAAAATATACTAAGTCTAACATTTTGAAAACATAGAATCTTGGTTATTATTATAAATGGAACAATCAGAAAAAGAAGAACAGCCAAATGAAAGATATAATATTGGATCAAATTTATCAATTGTTAAATGAATATTTCAAAGAGATAGAGAAGACTGGAGAAATTCTGGAAATAATTAAGAAAATAAATACAAAATTTAAATATTGGATGAGGTAAAGGATCATCTAAAATTGAGGTGATATTAAATTCAAGTAAATCTATCTTACATAAATAGTACTGTAGATAATTTCCAAAGTGCATTATGTAAAGATTTTAATGAAATTTTATTAGTATTACTTCTATTAATGATATGTAAAAAGAAAAAATATAGTGTCTAATGTTGACTATAAAATAAAAGTAGGTTATAGTATTTATGTTTGTGGTAAAATCAATCTAATTGATGTAGAAGTTATGGATAAATGCAGAAGTTACGTATAAAAGTAATGTGAGTTAGAAGCTAAAGATAAATAATGTGAATGTGGAAGTCATGGATGAAAATGAATTTGATACAGAAATTGCAGAAAAGATTATGTAGAGAGACCAAAGCATATTGAAATAAATTTACATAAGTCATTCCATGATTAAACCCCAAAAAATTGTAAGACCCCTATCAAATAGTTTGTCAAAGAATCAATCAACAGTTGTAAAATTTGTTGCGCAAAGAAATATTATTCATTCACTAGTGAAAGGAAAGTGCTTCAGATCTGTTTTGTATAATGCATTCAGTATTTATTATAGAATTAAATCTGAGAATATTCAAAACATGTAAGTAAACATTTTTTTTGACAAGGTGAGATGAGACGTATATCATTCATATCAGATGTGTGAGTATAGTTTTAAATGGGAGAAAAATAAAGAATTCCTATTAAGGCAAAATCATAAGATCAATAAATAAAATTACTTTTGCAAGATGCTTTTTTAAATAAAATATATTAATAATTTTAAATTCAAAAAGAAAACAGATTATTATAAATATTTTTTAAATAGTATTTCTATGTAAACGTGGGTCAAAATGAAAGAATGTGTATATAGCTTGGTAATAATAGATTAAGACAGATTATTAGTGAACTAATTAATGAGATTAAAGAATAAAATAATTATGAGAAAATATTCAAGGAAAAACCTTTGTAGATTGAAAACGACTTTCAAGAGAGCTTAAAAAGGCAACGCATATTAAATTATTTCAGTTACCATTACAAGTTAATAAAGTTTCTTGAGGTTTAAGTTCAATTTAAAGTTAGTCACAGTGACTACTGTTAATATATTTGGACAACTAAATTATTCTACACTTTGACTGAATCATTATACTAAAACCAGTTCTATATATAAATAAGCATTTATTTTTATAGCGTCTGTATACAATTTGTAATTACATTCATATCGGCCTTTCAAGCCAATTGTGCAAATGCTTTGCGAGTATAAATAATAAATGAATACCCTCTGACCAATACAAGATATAGAATTTATACAGGAATAAAAAGAATCCCTCTTATTTCTACGACTCAAATATTTATATATGAGCAAATCTGAAGTACTGGCACAGAAGGTGTGACAATATAACAGTCACTTTAAATTACTATATACAATGTCTGAATGAATGATGCCGATGAAATTTTCTAGAATTTACTAAGCGTCATTCCAACTGAAACTTAATCATAAATGCTTATTTATATATATGATTAAGTTTCAGTTGGAATGACGCTTAGTAAATTCTAGAAAATTTCATCGGCATCATTCATTCAGACATTGTATATAGTAATTTAAAGTGACTGTTATATTGTCACACCTTCTGTGCCAGTACTTCAGATTTGCTCATATATAAATATTTGAGTCGTAGGAATAAGAGGGATTCTTTTTATTCCTGCATAAATTCTATATCTTGTATTGGTCAGAGGGTATTCATTTATTATTTAACACTCGCAAAGCGTTTGCACAATTGGCTTGAAAGGCCGATATGAATGTAATTAAAACCAGTTCTACTAAATGTGTCAAAAAAACTTGGGCTTGCTACCCATATATATCCTGGAAGGATGGCTATCCTATCATCATGCTTTTTCCATCTGCCTTGGAGAAAGTTCTATAAAGCTTCTTTAACCAAAGTCATGGTAAATTATTAAATCTATGCTAATATGTAATTAAGCAAAATGAAAATTGAATGCTAAAAAAAATCTTTGCAAAAATAATTACTTCATGTTAGTCATGAATATTTCACCTTTTTCCAGATAATTCTTTGGCTGTGCTTATGTTTTTTTTTATGGGGAAAAAAATATTTTAAGGAATAAATAAATCATATTAAAATATGAGATTGTTTTGAAAAAATTTCATAATTTTTCAATACTTTATCATCAGGATATTAAAATTATTATATCAAAAATGTAATATTTTATAAGTTTATTGTAAATAAATTTTAAAATTGCAATAATAAAAGTAAAAAAAAAAACCTTTATATATATATATTTTACTTGAATTCTTGATTGTTTGAAAGTAACTGTAAATGTTTTTATCCCTTAATGAAACCACTGCTGTCTCTTTGGCAAACATTTTATTAAAATGAAGTTGCAATTATAAGATATGCCTCAGTCGTCCCCCCCTTTTTTTTTTGTTTAAAAAAAAGATGACTTAATTTTGAATTATTAAAATATTAACTGTAGTAGAAATATTTATTGAACAGTACTTGTGATATAATTATGAATAAATTGTAAACAAATTTCTTGCAAAGTTTTCTAATAAAATGATCCATAGTGTGAATCTATAAGTAACTGGTAGCATTAACTAAAGACCAAATAGTTTATGTATATATTCATGTATATTTATAAAGTAAGGGATCGCATGGGATGGTCCATGACCACAGCCTGGTGTTTATATTTGGGTGATAAACAAAATTTAAGATTTTTTTTAATTAACCAACCTTCAGCCAACTTTACAAACCATTCAATTATTGGTTAGTAAATGGGTTTTAGCTTCAATTGTAAACGATGGAATAGGAAAAAGAAAAAACTATATTTTAAAATAATTTTGTGAACAATAAAAACTTGAAAAATCAAATTTTTGCTAATAATTCAAATATGTAATTCAATTTTAATTATAAAAATTATCCCTAGGTAATTTAAGAAGTTTAAATAAAAATTTCAGTTGACTAAGTATAGGTATATTATCATTAATTTATAGACTTGTTGATAAAATTTTTGATTAGTCAAATAAAATTTCAAATGTGATATTTTATAATAAACAATCATATAATAAATGTATATAGTATATAGAAAATATTTATGTATAAACAAAACTACAGATAATAAAACTAATGTTCATTTCCATTTTTAATAGATTAACCTTACAATGAAAGAATAAAAGGTCAATTCTTGAAATTCAAAAAATTCACAAAACTGAAAAAGCTTCCCTTAACCAACATTAAACATTATATTTAATATTTATCTTAACATCATTCCTCCACTTCATATCAGTCTATTCTGAAAATATCTATATAATTATTAGCAATCAGTGATAAATATATCCTAAAGTGATTTCTGTCTATTGGAACTGCTATATGATATCATTTGGTTTATCATGCTTATATCAAACAGTTCACAAGTAGAATAGTGAAGATGAATTATTTATATTACAAATTTTGCAATGACATTATTTGGAATTATTTTCAACGATTTATCTTAGAATATTTGCAGTTATTTTTATCACTTTTCAACATTATATAAAATAAAATTTAATTGTATAATCTGATGTTATTTTAAAAAATTAAGGCAGAGTTAAAAGATGGTGCATACAGTATTGGCATCTATTTTCAATACAGTTTTATATTAATTTCACTTAAACAATTACTTTGCACATTCTTGAAATTAAAATTATAATTGTATAATTTGTTCATGCAAAAAAATGTTTTAATAGAATAAAATATATAATAGTGTTATCCATCTTCTTAGCAGCTTTATAAATTTCTGAGACTGGAGTAGTTATTGAATACTGACTACAGCATTCCTTCTAGGAAGAAAGATTTGGATTCGTTAAATGGGAAAAAGTTATTGATAATGTTTTTTAGTTTTTTGATTTCGTAAACTATGAGATAATGTTATTACAATGTATAAAATTTATTATATATTTGGTATAAGTAATAAGCTATAGAATAAATAGTTTGAAATTATGATATAAAAATCTAATTTCATTTTATTAAAAAAAAATTTTAAAAATCATAATTTTGATTTTTAAATTTATGACTTAATAAAATGTAAATTTTCTCATTATATTGTTTTATAATAGGATTTTAAAACTGTTATATGTTCTAATTTATCATTATTATTTTTAATATTTGTCAATCTAATGAACAACAAAAATTTCTATAATTTTATGTTAGCTTCTCCACATTACTCCAGAAGATTTTTTATTCATCCATTTCACATATACAAACCATTTCTGAGTCTCTTAAGAGTTCTTATTTATAATTTATATATATATAATTTCTCATTGTTATATATATATATATATATGTGTGTGTGTGTGTGTGTGACATCTATTCTTAAGTTAAAACCCAATTGGTAAAAAATCAAATGTCTGCATTTGTTCTTGAGTTTACATTTATTTGTCAGTGCAATTTAAATAAAATCACGAAAATATATTTAGAAATGAAAATCATTTATTTAGATAAAAAACTATATTTAACAAAATTTATTGACCAAAAATAAAATGTATGTATAATATACATGAAATTCCAAAAAAAGTCTGTTAAATAAAAGCAAATAAAAAATATGTATCAAATAAGAGAAAAGGTAGTCACTGACAATAAATATTTTAAGCAAAAGCAATTTAAAATAAAGTAAAATACACGTGAGGTTACATGCAAATCCATAAGAAATGTAGTTTTATAAAATAAAATCATTCATAACACACAAGTATATCAAATAAAGGAAAGCAAAATATAATCAAACCCATTACCAATCTGATAAAATAAGTTAACTGACACCATTTCCTTGAAACCTATAAAAATAAAGCAAATTCTTTTTCAGAGTTTTTCTTTCTCTTTTTATTCATGATAGAACTAAGTTCTTGGTCAATATTTTAATCTAAATAATGATAGTAAGGATAATTTTTATTGGCTGCATAAAATATTGATGAAACTATTCAACTGACATAGGGAACGAGATAGGCTATTGTAGTAGTATTTAATGTTACAGTGCTATCCAGTGGCATACGCAAAAGTAGTGAAGAGTGAAAGTTATGAATAATTACAATTTAAGAAATTGGTGCTTTGGCCTGTGGCTTTTTTTAACATGCATTTTGTATTATTCCTAAATATATTGCTTTTTGGTTCATTATTGTCTCGTTTGCTACCATAAATAGTTTTATTTTTGGAATTTCATGTATAGATTAGCTTTTGTATATATATATATTTTTTTGTTAAATAATTGATATTTTTTCCCCAAATAATTTTCATTAATAAATATATCCTTTTTTTTTTATTTTCTTTAATTTACACAAACAGTTTATACTGAAATTAATAAATGCAGACATTTAATTTTATATCATTTACTCATTTTTTGAGTCATTGGTAAGTAGTATGTAGCTCCAATTAGTAGTTAGATCATATACTATACTAACATTTCTCATCCAGAGTAGTTTAGCCCAGTCTAGCAGATTCAAAGGCTAAAGATTTTTTGGGATCTATATTTTGGATTATTTGCATGAAATTATGGAATTCAACCAAACTCTTTGGTGCCAAGCATCACTAGACTATCTGAGCAACTCGTTGCTATAAGTATGGTGAGTCAAGATAATTTTCGTTGACCTCCAGCAAAAGTATCATAAAAGAAATATAATCATTTTTAATATTACAACAAAATTTATAGCTACTTATATATGTAACCAATTAGTTTTTTTTCATGCAAACCTCATTTTGAAATCTGTAGTATCTAATGTAAAAAAAAAAAAAGAATTTTCTTAATAATAATCTGTTTATAATCATATCTATAAAGAGTATAATTTACTGTAATAAGAATGGGATTTTACTTAACATAAAGAGAAGTAATATATAAAACTGCACTTTATATAATTCTATTTTTAAAGCTTTTATTGAAACTTAACACACTCTTATAACACAACAATAAAAAGACTAATATTAGTACCGTATCTTAAAAAGGCATTAAGACTTTATTTATAACATTCAGTTGTTGACAATAGCAAAAAGAAAAAAATATTGTACTGCTAAGCTAATCACGAAGATCTATCTACCTTCAAAAATAACTTGTGTATGTAAGTAACTTAATAGTGAAAATTATTTCCAAGAAATAATCAATTTGTCTGAAAATGTAATAACTTAGATATGAAAAGATTGCTTTTAATCAGCTTAAAATAAGTTGAATTTTTAAAAATGCAGAAAACTAAATTGAATTTTGTATAAATATAACACTAAAAATATTACTATAAAGTTTAAGCTATTTAAGTTTAAATGCAGATATATACGCGTGCACACGAGGATGACCCCGTAGTAGAGAACGGAATGGCATTTGCCTCGGGCTCTGAATTGAAATAAACGATAAAATAATATATTGTATATATATAATAAATATTTTTATTTAATAGATATTTTTTTCCTATTTCATTGCTTGGTTTAGTACACTATTTTAAGTTAGCCTTTTCAATAATTTTAAAAAGCACACTTTTTAAAAACACTTCACGTACCAAAATAGATCATCTTAAAATCTGCGCGCACATATGTGCTGTGTTAATAGGGTGTTGTTTCAACTCTCACACAATTGAATATAGCTTATAGTATTAAATTAATTATTCTTTGTCTCATTCTCTTTCCATTTTTTTTCTTTACAGTCTTCAGTCGTGAGTCTATTTTTGTCTTGATCTTTTTTTTTTTTTACATTAACTTTAAAGATAGAATTGTGTATTCGTACAACTATATTTCCCCCTATTAACTTACATCACAATATTCTCTTTGTGTTTTTTTTACTTTATTTTTTATCTTTCTCTCTTGTTTTTCCTGCAGTTAGAATGGCTTTATTAATTCTCAAGTGGTTGTTAATTATGATGAAGAATTTAAACGCATATAAACATTGTTTACACAAAGTACTGTATTTTCATATATAAATGTAAAATAAATATATTTCTTTGAATTGTTTTAAAAAATAAGAGAGAGTACAGTGAAACCATGAATTATGCTATATCAAAGTATATGACTTCAATTATATGCTATCCAAAAAAAAATGTAAACAAAAATATAAATAAACAAACAAAAAAACTTTAAAATTTTCAAATTTAATACATTTTATAATACTTGAATCATCATTTTTTGTTTTTGAATGCCATATGTCATCACATTAAAAAAAAAAAAATTGTAATTACATTTTAAATTATGCCAGCAGCTGTTTTTTTATATATATCTTGGAGCAGCATAAATAATCATGTTCATTCATAAAATGTCTTCGTTTATGTTGAACACACATACATTTTATTCTTCCTTTACTATTGTTTTTAAATTTAATAAGCTGTATTTTGCATAATAAAATATTTGCTAAGTGTAGTTTTAAAATTTTTACAAAATTTCAGATTATATTTGAAATTAATATTGATTTAAAAATATCAAAACAATTAGGGTGATTACACTTTCTTAATAATAAGATTAGTCTATCTTTGCCCAGATAGAAGTTTGAAAACGTTGAGGATTTTAACAACAAACTTAACCAAAACAGTTTATTTCTACAATTTTGCACGCTAATCTGATAAAGTTACAGCCAGAGCAGAATATTACCGTATTTAACTCTCCTCCTTGGCATCCCCTAGGATGTTCGTGAATGTAAAATTACACAAGCCTGGTGCACTCCTGAGGCTTATGTTGGATTTAGGGGGAGCTCACTGCTTTAATATTGCAATTTTAGTCAACCAATGGCTAATTGATGCCTTGAGCTTTGGAATGTATATAATTAATTGACAAAATTAAGAAAGCATTAACTGAACCGCATTTTAAAGTTGCTGCACTCGACATTGCTGAGCTTTATGGCTCTATTGATAGAAAAGCATCCATTGATATTATCTGCAATGAATTGAAAAATAAGGACTGCTCACCTACATGTGTCAAATTCATCATCGACTTCCTCACATGGCTTAATGAGAACATCCTTGCAGTGTTTAAGGCAAAATGGTTTTGCATAAAGAATGATTGGCCCATGGGTCTCTCCCCATGAGTGTGATTATTTCTTGCATTGTGCTCAACCACTATGGAAAATAAATTATCACCAAATACCACAATAACATACCTAATATGTTTACACTCAATAAGATGACATTTTTGTTGGTTCTAGAAAACATAATTGACAACATTCACAATGACCTCCACATCACTTCAAAATTAATTTTAAACATTACATGGGAAGATGAGAGATGCAAGGTCAAATACCTTGACATTTAAATTCAAAAGAATCAATCACATCTTGAATATAGAATGATAATCAAACCACTGGAAATAAGAGGCCATGTCCATCCCAGTTCAAATGCACCACAAGCCCTCAAGTTAGCAGCTTTGTCTTCATTTCTTTTTAGAAACCACCAATTATGTAAATTCGAGGCTGACAAGAAAGATAATTTGATGCGATACATGGCAGACTTGGAGAACATGGGATACAAACACAGACTTATCAATAGAAAAGTCAAACACTTTTACCATAAGCTTAGATTCAACCCAGTTATAGAAAATAAACCTTGGATTCTGCTACCATACATACCCTCTATAGCTAAACATTTAATTAAAACTCTTTCCAATGACTTTGAAGTAGGCTTTCACTCACCTCCTATAATTAATAGACTAACCAACAATACAAAGGACAAAATCACAACCGAACTAACCTCCCAAGTCATGCATAAGATCACTTGCCCCAAGGAGGTTGCCAAGCAATGTACTACAGAGAGACCAAAGCAAACATCACCACTAGAGGATCACAGCATCGATACATATATAATAGAATGTGAACTAAGGCCAAATGCAACTCAATATTTGTAGAGCATGAGAGAGTTGCTGGTCATACCTTCTAGCTGATGTCAGCTGAGATAATTTGCACTGAGCGCAATGATGTGAAGTGCAAAGTGAAGGAGACCGGTTTCATCGCAGAAGACCCTAAAGTGATCAATAGAAGAGACACCTGCTTTACAATCTCTAAAAACTGGGCTGTTTAAATATTATTACATAAATTTGCATACTTTCCTGTGATATCTACTAATTATTGGTGAAAAGAGCTATGAATATGGAAACATAGAATTCCTAAAAGCACTCTGCTTATTTATTGTTACACAGCTTCATTAATTGTGTATAGAACGCAAGCTTAGAATTAATCTATTATATTTCTATTAGAAAAAAAAATGTTATTGTAATAATAATATCTTCCAGAGCATATTTTATCACAATGAAAGTATACATTTTATTATTTACTTTATTTAAAAAATAAAAATATCATGCAGTAAGGTTTTTTTTTCTTATTCTTATTTTTTCAGTGAATAAAAAAAATATATAAATTTGTTCCCTCAATTTATTATTAATAACTATATTATTATTTTAAACAACATGTTTATATTATAATTTAATTTATATATTCATATTTTACTTATCAAAAAACATCTGCATACATATATGTTGAAAAGTACTGTACACTTGCGGTTCAATAAACAATATGTATTCTTATCAATATTTATCAATTGTAAGCTATATATAATATATGCGAGATGGGATTGAAACAAATTATACTTATATCGTAGATTCATGTGTTGTTGTTGTTGTAAATAAATACATCAAATAAGTGAAATGCATATACTTTGCTTCTGCATTTTGTTTGTAGCAGTTTTAATTTTAAAAAATTTCAAATCATACAAATGAATGAAAATGAATAGAATATAATTTAAAGATAAAGCATTCATTATATAAAAAATTGAATAATAAATGAAATACCTATGGTTAAGGAATAGTTCAGCAATAAGGATAAAACAGTAATGATCATTAATGATTATAGATTTATATACTCACATATATATATATATTGTAACAGGAAATAATTTCATTTGCTTACGTAATTGCTTATACTAAAAAGCATAAGTATACATTTAACAGATAAACTCCTGAAGTCTTAAATCAGATCTCAAGAAATTGTAAAAAAAAAACCTAGAAAACTTGCCACATGTGAGATGGATGATTGAAATAAAGAAATTGAGTAGTGTGATATGAAAAAGAAAGTCTATGAATCAGATAGACTGAATTAAACTTGAAGAGACCTTCATCTGTAATGGATTAAAAATGGTGGGAAATTACAATTATTATAAGGGGCCTAAATAAGTTAAGAATACTACTGTTGATCATAGTGATCAAACTATGTGTCTGATCATCTGAAAGCCAGGTATGGTATTAATTATATTTCCTGATCATTAATTTTTCAAACCATTTTGATGATTGTTTCCTATATTATTAGTTTTATTTTTTTCAATTGTTTTAAAAAGATAGTGAATGATAATACATCTTAATGTAAAATAACTTACATAGAATGTTGGTTTATTGTATATCATAATGAAAGTAATAGTTTAGTCTGAGAAAGATTTAATAAATTGCATTACGTGTTGATAAATTTGTTTGTTGATATTTTTATTTACTGCATACATTTAACAAATAATATATGAACAAAGATAAACAAAATAATCAATTATTATTTAGTAAGTGGATCCATGTATTGAAACTGTATATTCCTGACCTCGTATATATTTTGCATATTTTTCCCATAGCTCCATCTGTGTCAGATTTAAACCTCTCTGAATACATATATACAAGTGTCAATACAGTTATATATGTATCATCACACATATATATAAGAATAAACAATTGTAATATCGGTTTATATATATTACAGCGTCTATATTTTATTTAAAATCAAATTTTTAAATTTATGGATTTTATTTTCTTAAATGAGTTAATTTATTTTATATTGAAAATTGCGTGTATATGTATGAATTTCACGTATCACCATGATACATATATAATGAAATATTATTTTAAAAAGTTACTAATAATTCTTAATTTTAAACAAAAGTTGTAATAAACAAAAATCTTGCCATGACACCTGTGCTGGTATAGTTTAATCTAAAAGTCAAATCCTTATTTTGATAATAATATTTTTCCCAAAATATATTTTAATAGTAAACAAAAATTGTTGAACCAGCACTATTGATCAGTCTTTAGGGAATCAAGATGGCTAAGTTAAATTAAAATATCAGCTTTAAAATTTGAACAAAGGTTTAAACGATTTTGTAAATTAAAATATAAGATGGCAAATAGGTATTAATGGATTTACCAGCTGCAAATTCATTTTTGTTGACAAATATGATAGGATTTGAAAAACATATAAATAGGCAATACTTTGAACTGCAAATATATAGATTATAAATCTACAGAAGCGTTGCCACCAGTCTCCAAGCCAGTTTAATTTTCAACCTGGTGGAGTAGGATTAGTTTGCCATTTTCCTGAGGGGAGATGGTGATCTCTAGTCCCATTTTACATGCCTAATGACCCATTATTGTCATAGAGATGTGAGACCTCAAGCTAATGGATTGCCACAAAAAGATTGTAGTTCAAACCAAACAGGCTATCCAAAGACCAAGAAAGCCACTACACCTGCCATATGATGTGCCTGCATCTCCAGCTGCATAAAGAAGATTGATAATATTTTCATCAAAAACCACAGAGCTCTTAATTGATCTTTAAACCTGTAATTTTTAATATTAAGCTAGCTTATATAATGTAAAATGAATGTATGCTCTTAATCCTTAAAATTCTACCTAAAACAAAATCATTTATAAAATTAAACCTGTATAAATCTTGCCTAAATTTATATCTGTAAACGTAATTTATTTCTCTAATCTATTATAGCTGTATTCAGTTATTATCTAAATTTCTTTAATACAATGGTTATGCATACCTTCTTGGTTTAATTATTAAATCTCAATTTAATTTATACATGTGATAATATGCCAAGTATTCCAAGACAGCACACACTGTAATTTTAGTAAACTTTTCATGGAGAGAATTATTAAAATATCCATCTTAATATTTTTAAATGCTACTTAGCATACTGAACTGCTGATTTGAGATCCTATTATGTTAGATAATAATTGATTGCTCTGTTCTTGATATTATCATTGAGTTAATATGATATTTCTTATGGTTTGTCTAGTCAGATATTATAACTTATGACTTTTTGATATCTGTTAGTGAGAAATGATATGCTAGCTAGAGATGATATTTAAATTATATTCATTAATATTTATTAAGGCCATTTAATATATTTTCCTCCTTAGATTATGATTGTGTATGCAGATTCAATGTATTAATTAGATTAATAATTTAGTTAGCCCTTTTACTTAGCATGATTAATATGCTAGTTTAAGAACTGTCTTGTGTTAGTTAGCAGATAGATGCTATCTGATTTTAGGCACAATTAATTAATTATATATTATATATATATATATATATATTACTTGTGCATTGCAAGTGTGTCTTTACTAAGTACACTTGTGCATCATGTCTTGCTATCTTTCAGATGGGTTTGCAGTGGAGGCCACTTCTGTCCATCTTAGTTTTGGTATGGCCATCTTTAGAACTGGAACACAAAGATCCAGACCATTTTTATAAAGCCTATTTGAGTTCGTGAACTAAATATGTTCATTAATGGTAGCAAGCCATCCTATCTTAGGGCACTGAACCTTTGATGCTGAAGCCTGTAAATAATTACTCACTCACACCATGACTTGTTCTAATGTTTTATTTAGCACCATAGTCTATATATATGAAAATTTAAAAGTAATGTCCTTTCATCCTTATTAATTAACCATTCAGCCTTAGACTGAAACTTGAATACCAGGTTGAATGTGCATCATCTTGAGCTTATTTATTCACTCACACCATTAACATATGTAGCAGCCATCTTAGAACTGTATATAGTAATCATCTTGGCTAGATTATTAATTTGTAATATTAGCAAACCACTGCGAAATAGGTTTGGCATATTAAATATTGTAGGCATGATTTTAATAACCATGCAAACACACATCCATATCTATTTTATATGTTCAGATGAGAATGCTGTAATAATAATCTCATCCACTATGTAGCATTTGTGTGTGTTAATTCCATATAGTTAACCGATATCATTACTGTCATTTGTTTCGTTTGATCTAATTATTTTAATAAACCTATTTAAATTATAAATTTGTTTCATGTCTGTTTGCTCACAATCCAAACCCAACCCCTTAATGAGTTTTATATGTTGAATATACATTATTTTAGTTAAGTTAATTAGCATACTTATTTTACCTTTAGTTAAGCTGTTAGTTCTTTCTTGAATCTCATGTTTTTCCCTGTTTGGAGCCAGCTTGCTTGAGAAATTGAGAAATGTCATCCATAAGGTGTTAAATCACAGAATACTGGTAAATGATTTGAAGCTTGGTTGTATTTAGGATCTCACCATCTCATTTCAGTCAGTTTTGGTGTATTTTTCCTGGACTCTGGATTTTGTTACATGAATGTACAAATCTGACTGTTATAGTATACTTTTTTCTGTTTGCACAATTAAATCAGTATTAAATTATACATATTTAAAATATTAATTTTATATATAAGTATTTGGATAAGTATTTAAAAAATATATACTAAATAAATAAATATCCAAAATATGTTTATATTTATGATTTTAAAAATGTAATTTAATTTGTAAAGTTATTTTTTTATTATTCTTTACAAACCATTTATATATTACATGTTGAGAAAACATTTTTATTTCACAAACACTGATGTATGTCAAGATATTTTTTATTGAATGGAATTTAGCTCTTAATCACAAATAACATAACAGTGTGCTAAATTTAAATGTGAGTGATATCATGGGAACAGTTTCGAGGATAGTGATCTAAATATATTGTCATTAGAAAAATATATTTAAACCCCTGATTTTTATTTGGTCTCTCTTTTTTAATCTGCATCTCAGTAAGGAAACCACCCCAAATCAATGCATTATATATTTTATTATCTGGATTTTTATTACAGAAATGAATGGCTAAGTAAAGAAAAACATTTGTTCCAAAAGACATATGTAGTTTGAAAGATCTGCAGAAAATCATGAAAAAAAAATCATCTCATTGTATAATGTACACAATTTTATTAATTAAAGTTGGATTTTAGTATTATTCATAATCAACTTAATATAACTTCAAAAGTTTCTAATATTAGCTTGCCAAAATATTGAATAAAACAGTTTATATATTTTAAATAATTTGTTACATTACTTTAATATTTCATTAGTCGTATCTCATTATTACAATGAATAAATAATTAGTCAAGATTATGATAATGTTTTATTAGTTATTATTTAATTAAGCTAATATATTTTATTTTTAAAACAGTACAAATTGGTGCTCTACATTATTGGTATTTGGACAATTTATAGTTGATTCTTCATTCAATGCTATTTTATGCTAATACAATGTGGTATCCTCATACATGATACAAATAGAAAACCAATTACTTTATATTACTGTTATAAATATCTATATGTTTAAAATTTCATACTGGTTAATTTAACATCCTAATTGGTCCTGAGAAATAATTTATTTAATTTTACATATTTTTATACCATTATAAACTTTGACATCTGAAAGTGTAAGGTCATTTACCTGGTAATAATTGATTACTATACTTTATACCAATTCATGAGGTCTGATAATCCAAACCATCTTTATACTGTTACAATTTTGACATCCAATGTTATGGGTCATTTCATTAGTTACTCATTTATTTATTCCTTTACAATAATTTATATCATTACATTATCATCATCATCATTATTATTACTATTTCTGGGAGCTTCTTTGTAATAAAAATATAATAGCTAAATAGCTAATGTTTCAGTACAATAATAAGTACTTTCCTCAGATCTTCTTCTTTCTCAAATCATAAGAATGTTTGTGGTGAGATTTGAAATCATTATTTTTTTCTTTAGTTATTTTCTCCTCATTTTCAAATTTTATTGTTTATCTTCCAATAGATTTTTCCAAATATTATTAATTTTCTTTAATTCACACTTTTCATTTATGGCCTTAGGCCTTTTAAAAAAATGAAATGTGTGAATTAAAGAAAATTAACAATATTTGGAAAAAGCTATTGGAGGATAAAATATTTTTTAAAACTTCTCAACCAATAGAATTTGAGAATGAGGAGAAAATAACAAAAGAAAAAAATAATGATTTTAAATCTCACCACACACATTCTTATAATTGGAGAAAGAAGCTCTGAGGAAAATACTTGTTATTGTACTGAAGTATCAGCTATTTAGCTATTATATTTTTATTACATGGAAGCTTGTGTGCATATATATATTGTGACCTTCTGGTTTGGTACCAGAAATAGTCATTGTAGCAGTGTAGTAGTATATCAGTAATCTCTGATATAATCCTCTTAAAAAAAAATGAAATAACGTGAAATTTTTAAATTTTTTTATTTTGACTTAAAACTGTAATCAATAGTAAGTGTAGGTGTAATTAAAAAGATTTCTTAAATTTTGGTATCTTGTTTTGGGGTATAATCAGTAATAGAATAGGGGGTGGCTTGTTATATGTATAGTCAGTGCAGTTTAGGTTGTTATTTACTTGTTTTATTTGCTCATAAAGCAGTATTAAGTTTTGTTAGAATGATTTTCTAGTCCATTTGTTTTATACATTTTAAATTTATAGCATAAACAGTAAAATATGTTTCACTCATCATCATTCACATTGTCATTTCAGTCAGTATAGTATAATACCTATAGCATATTACTACTGAATATTCATGCATTATCCAACTTCACTTTTCATTCACATGTTTCATTAAGTCATTAAATATCCCACATCACATTCAAATATTTAATTATATCAATAACAGTATTAAAAATCTAGCTTAATTACATTTTAAATAAATCAATAAATTATGGACAGGTGAATTATATAATGACAAATACTGTAAAATATTTTATTTATTAAAACAATTGTCATCAATTTTATTCTACTGCTTTAAATAACATTTAATTATTAGTTCAATATTTTTTTTTCATTTCTTTTTTTTTTTTTTTACTGTCTAAAGTTTTTGCATAATTAAGTAAGTTTGCCAGTGGGAGGAGCGATTGGCAATTTTTTTTTCTGGTGATGTAATGTTACATTATCTTAAACAATTGGAAGAGAACAATATGATGTAATGACTATTAAAAAGTTTATAAAAGGAATACTTATTACTTTTTAAAAGGTCAGTCTATTATTACTTTTGAAGAGGTCAATCAATTATAGAACTTTTACAGGGTAGTTATAGCTAACCAAGCACAGCTATAACTAATTTATTTAATTTTGTCTAGTATAGAACTTAATAGATGTTTATTCCTATTAGTAATAATATTTTCTTCCACATCTAATGTACATTGTACACCTCATACACCTCTGTATCCCTCAACTGAGTTAGTTTTAGGTGAAAGCTTTAATTAAGAGCCTCATGAATAGATTTAGGTAAAGTTAAATAAATATTTTATTCTATGATCCATAGAATTGGCGCCCCCGGGTAATTGTTAGTGTTGGTGATAGGTGTGAGGGATTTCAGGGGGGGGGGTTGGATGCTCAATGTGGTCGCTTGATTGATTAATGATAGATGTATTTGGGCTTTGATTTCAAACCCTATACTAAAAAAAAAATATGAGAATTAATTTGCTAATAATTATGTCAGTTTAAATTATTTTATTTATGTCAATAATAACTTAGTATATCATATATTATAAATGAAATATACAGGTCTTATTCCATAAAATCATATGTGTTTGGATCAATGTCATCTATTCATGAAATACAATTTTTTTTTCCCTTATCATTATTTTATTTTCAATGTGTGGAAAAATGAATGTTATGTTGGAGAATTTGGATAGGCATACTATAGTGTTTTGATGTATTTTGGGTGATGTTGGGGAGTTTGAATTGTTGGTTGAGGGTAGGATTGATGTATCTTGTTTCTCTATTAGAAATATATTGACAAATTAAAACTTTGCTAAAATGGAAAATATTGATATGTGTATTGATTTGGGTGAATCCCAAGAGATATTGTCCCCAGATGTAATCATGTCCTCTCCTGATATGGATTCAGGAAATGAAACAATGAATGTAGTCAGCAAAGAAGAGAGTATGGTAGAAACTGTCCCAGTCAGAAGTGATGATTACTCAGAATTGATAGAACTAATATTAGGAATGAAGTCAGAAATGTCAGGAATAAAAGTAGAATTATTAGAGAAAATAGATAGAAGTGCTCAAGAAATGTCAGAGAGAATAGATAGGAGTGCTCAAGAAATGTCAGGAATGAAGTCTGAAATGTCAGAAATAAAGTCTGAAATATCAGGAATAAAGTCAGAGATAAAGTTAGAAATGTCAGACCAATTTAAAGAGCATTCAAAAGAAATGTCAGGAATGAAATCAGAAATGTCAGACAAATTTAGAGAGCATTCAAAAGAAATGTCAGAAAAAATAGAAATAGGTGCTCAGTTAATAAGATCTGAAATGTCAGAGAAGTTAGCAGAACTAAGAAATAGTTCCCTCATACAAACAAAAAGATTAGAGGATAAAATTGAAGGTCAGACTGTAGAGTTGAAGGAAGTTAAAGAAGACATGAAAAGTCAGATATGTAGATTGGAGGTGATCGAGGTAAATGTTAAAGAACAGATACAGCAAATCAGATTCTTACAACTTAAAGGAGATATTAAAGAAAGCTTTAGCAAGGCAGAAGTGATGATTGAAAATAAGGGACAGGAATATCAAATGTTATACAAGCAATATACTAGTGAGTGTACTATTGAATTAAATCAGAAAGTAGAGTCATTTGAAGAGGAATTAGGAAATGTAAGAAGGAGTATAGGGGAATATCAAGTTAAGATTGATGACCATACCTTCAGAATAGGTAGCCAAGTCGAAGAATGCCAAAATCAGATGAGAACTTTAAGCTCACAATTAGAAATACAGAAGTCAGACCAAGATAGAGTCGGTCAGATTGTAAGTGATCAAGTAATGCAAATCACAAAAAGAAGGTTTCAATATATAAAGGAAAAGGGAGATTATAAAGACTTATAAAGAAACCATATCTGATATGGATGGGTGAAATAAAGTTTGTTGTTGTGATGTGGTGAAGAGAGATTGAATCAGTGAAACTGGATTAAACATGTATAAACCCTTCAAGTTGCATGATTGAGAAAAGATATGTCTGTGGTTGTTGGACTTCATGAGACCTTTGAATAACTGCTTTATATTTGTTAAGCCCATAATTTTGGAGTATTATTATAATGCTTAGAAAGAGAGCACTTGTTTTTAGAGCTAAAAGTGGGAGAATGTAATAATGTTTCTTTTTATGATGCATTGTTTTTTGAAAGTTTGTCAGGTTTTTTCCCGTTTTAAAACTTTTTAGTATGATCTACCAGCAAAGTAGTTTGTTTCTGAGAAAATAAAGTGATATCAGTAGTATTTAGTTTCATTTAATATATTATATTTATGTTTTAATAGATGCAGAATCTTTTGTTGATAAGGACATGTAAATTTCAATTTTGATGATAACCAATAAAATTTCTAAGTATTAAGTATTGAAAATATTATTTTGCTTAAAATTCCTTTGTGTTTTTTTAATTGTCTTTGTCAATATATATTTTGAATTTGCTTTTTATATCTTGCTCTTCTGCCTCTGAGGATAGGTGTAGTCAATCTGTATATTATCTGTAATATATGCCGTTTGAACTCCCTGTGGAGTTGCCATTCTGGGTATTTTTAATATTGAAAAAAAAAAATTAATTTGTAAGATTATCAATTCTACCATTTCAAAAAGAATGGAACCAATTAGTGATAATGTGGATTGTATGTTTTTCTCTAGAAATAGTGGAAGATTAGGATATTCTATTATTGCTTCTGTAGGATCTTGTTGTTCTCTGTTATTGAATTGTGTTGTTGATGGTTTCTTAGAACATTGATATGATTCAGTATTTTTGAATCTGAATTACTGACAATCTTAATCAGACATTTTTTAATGATGTGATCCCTGGACTTATAATAAAATACTGAGAAGTGTTGTTTTTAAAAGTGTTAAGTTGTGAATTACTTATGAAATATAGGGCAGGTATAGCATAGAATTGAGTAGGGTTTTTTTTTTTTTTGAGATGATATCAAATGGCAGTATTAACAGAAGATGCACAATTTCTCTTTTTTTAAATAAATATTTGTGATTATTGATTTTTCTTTAATTATTGAACAGTGTTTGCAGTTAAACCCTTAAACATTATTTACTATTCATAATTTGTGAAGTTGATATGAGTTTTTAACTTGCCCTCCTAATTTTACTTGTTTATATCTGTGTAGCATATAAATATTGTATTTAAAAAGTGAACACGTTTTTGAAATATTTATTTTTGTATCGTACTATTAAATTCCAGAACTAAATATTAGTTATTAGTATGAGCTAATATTTTATATACAGCATTTTCCATAGTTTTTTAACTGTTATAAATTGATAAAATTCTTCCAGGAAGAAATTCATTAAAGTATTAAGTATATCTATGATGACTAAAACGAGTAATTTACCATTTTTAAATTTTAGAAAGGATTTTAATATCATATATAGAGTTGTTGAATTGAACTCATCATTAATATCTAAAAAAAATTCTTTATTGGAATTTAAAATTCCAGAAATATTTTCCATCGTTGATTTTTTTCCAAAACAGTTTTATTATTATTTTTAAGTATGTTTGTGTAAAAGATTTTGGTAATGGTTTTATTAGATAATAGACTAGTTATGGAAGTTAATTTCTGAATTAATTAGCTTGGGACTTGTCTCCATTATTCTCTGCATAATAAAAGCATAAGTGAAATACATGTACAGAACTAATTAGGAATAAATATTTGAGGGATTAAATTCAAAAAAAGAAAAAAATTGACTTAAAATAAATTATTTAGTTTTAAAATATTTTGTAAAAGCAAAATACAAAAATGAAAGAGATTATTAACAAAAGGAAAATATTTCTGATAATAAAAGAAATTTAATAAGTGCGAACTATATATTGTAATGCAGACCCCTCACCACTACCATGATCAGGCCACACTTGGTCACAATTGTAACTGGCTTAATAGCCACTTACAAACTATGATGAGCATACTGAAGGATATTTATCCATTTAAAAACCTATTGCTGATAATGTTAACTCTGCACAGTAATATTTCCTACTCATCATATGGATATAAATCATACAACCTAAAATGTCTAGAATATTTGTTAGTTCTGGCTGGTTATATTGCTAAAGAACCAGAATGGTGTCACTAGCAACCTAGGTTTAAATGTATACTCTTTGAAGAGACTCTTTTAATTCTGGATCATAGCCTTGGGACTCATGAAACTCATTGATAATGTTGCACTATTTAATAAAAAGTGAATAAAGTAAAACAAATGAAACAATAATAGTTTTATTCCAGTAGTAACATGCAAGTTCTCTTTACAGCCTCTCAAACACTTAATATTACAGCTCTTGACAAGGCATTGGCATCACTGGGTAACAATAATATTACTTACCTTCTTTTCTTTTAAATAAATACATATACAAAAAAATAATATATTTTATTATCCATATACCACATCAAGGTTGAAATTATATATGTGAAAAAAAAAAACAATCATATTAAAAGAAAATAGATAATGAACACATATAAAAAAATTATTAGATATAAATATGCATCTTACTCTAACATAAACACATATATAATATTTAGAGTAGATGGATTAATATCAAGAAAAAAATTGATATTGATTAATAATTAACTGAAAGTAAAAAACTATATTTACATATGTCTTTACATATAGTGACAAAATATATGATAATTCTTACTTTAAGTCTTTATCCTTTTGTTTTTGACTCTTTTCATTGTCCGTTATTAGCAAAACCACAGTTATTCCAAAACAAATTCAGATTTTGGTCAAATGATTTTTTTTTATTTCTCATTAGTTCACAGAGTTTTGAAAGATAACAGCATTCATGAGTTTAAAATGAATTCTTAATCCAATAGTTACTCCTATGCAGTTTAGGATCAAACATCCATGTGGTTTTTAGAAAAATTGTGGATTTTGTCAATTAACAAAATGGGTTGTGATATTTCTTGAATGATTAATCCATAATTTGCTGGTCATTATCAGTAGTCTTCTTCTCTTTTGGTAAGGCACACTTAAGTATGCACTTTTTCTTATTTTCTAACTCTCAGAGTGTATATATGCATTCCATTTGTTTTCACAAAGTATACACTGATTGGCTGAGCTAAATTTTTTTAGTGACAGTCTTTTATAGCTTATCAATTTAATTACTTTAATCCAACTCTCTATAGGGTGTTTATTAATAAATAACATTTAAATAAATAACTTTAATACCATTACCAATGTCTGCTTTTTAATGAATACAGGAAGAACACTAGCATGATTATTAATCATGATTGGAAACAGAGAAAGGGAAAATAGAGGTAAAAAAATATTTTTTTTTTTAGTTATATAAATTCATTCTGCAATTGGAATGAAATTTAGTTAACTCCTATCATAGATTTAATAACTTTAAGAAACTATTTCTTCTCTTTTTCCAAAACTAATTTTTAGAATCAGTTAACAAACTCTTTTTTTTTCGATTTATACAGAAATATTTGTTTGAGAGATATATGATGAAACCTATATGTACACACTGGAATAAAATGTTTATTTACTAAGGTTTTTTAGTATTTAAAATCCTATTAATTATTAGTGTTTCGTAATTTAACCTTTTATTTAACAAGAGTTTTAGAATAAAGATGTAGATGATTGTTAGCTTTCATATTCGACATTTACATTTAATTGCATGATGTAGTTACACATAGCTACAGTATATACTAATAAATTTAGGATGTTGGATCTGAATTCATTGAATTGATAAAGTACAATCTGGAACCATTCTATTTGCTGAAATACTTCAAAAAGAATAAAGATATATAAACCATAGCAGAACAGGAAATGCTCTCCTTAATCTTCGAAGATAGTTTTAGAAGCAGACAATGTGAAGCAGTAGAAGAAAATCAGCAGAGGACAACTTTTTGCCAAGATCTTGACTCCTGAAGATTATTAAAATAACTAGGAAATTAAACAGGTTGCCCAACCTTATTATGATTTTGTAAGCCTAAAGGGTTGCATAGGCTAAGGAAAAGATTTAAAGGCAGTAGAAAGTTATACTATCATACATACTTTAGCTAATAGACTGTTAATAGTATGGGAAATTATACTAGTCAGAAATTAACTGCTTTAATCTACAGTAAAATTAGAATGTGTGTCATCATCATCATCATTATCAACCATTATCAATCCACTGCAGGATGAAGGTCTCTCCAAGTTTAATCCATCTTCTCCGATCTTCAGCTTCTCTTCTCCACATCACCCCTGCACACTTTCTTATTTCATCCATCCATCTCACATGTGGTCTCTTTCTGGGTCTTTTACAATCTCTTGGAATCCAGTTTAAAATTTCAATTGTCCATCTATTATCATCTCTTCTAGCAATATGTCCAGCCCAACTCCACTTCAATCTTTTAATTTTTTCAATGAGATCAGTAACACCCGTTTGTTCTCTTACCCATACATTGCATTTTCGATCTCTTCTTGTTACTCCCAACATACATCTCTCCATACTTCTTTGAGTGGTCTGAAGTCTCTGTATTGCTCTTCTATTAAGTGTCCAAGTCTCAGATCCATAAGTAAGAACTGGTAAAACACATTTATTAAAAACCTTCCTTTTCAAACACATAGGCATATTTCCTTTTAGTATCAAGTTATTTCTACCAAAAGCACTCCAACCAAGTTTAATTCTATGATTAATTTCTTCCATTATGTTTCCATCTGTATTAATAATCTGACCAAGATATTTGTAACTGTTATCTTCTTCTAATTCATCATAATCAATCTTTATTTTCATATTTTGAGCAAATCGATTAAACATTACTTTAGTCTTTTTAACATTTATCTTTAGTCCTACTTTCCTACTTTCATCTGATAATTCCTGCAACATATCCTGCAGCTCTGAAGCATTATTTGCAAAAACAACTACATCATCTGCGAAATCTAAATGACTTAAATAATCTCCATTTACTTTCACTCCTTTAGTTTCCCATTTTAATCCACAAAATACTTCTTGCAGCACTGCTGTAAAAAGTTTTGGAGATATGGAGTCACCTTGTCTTACACCTTTCTCAATGTTGAGAATGTGTGTATCAATACATATTTATAAATAATGTATATATAAAATTGTTAGAATTATAAAGAATATTGAGTCATTAGTTTATTGTGTCCTCCATTGATATTCTGAAATATTATTTATTATTTTTATTCCTAGATATTTGGGAATTTTTTTATTAGATAAGTAGGAGCTAAGGCATAACAATAGGAATTTATTTCTATTTTTAAAAGTAATTTAGTATTAATCAAAATTTCATTAGATTTATCTATGGATGCTAGAGATTTCTTTTGCCTTTTATTACTACTAATATAGTCAATTTTTATTACTGTAGCAATTTACTATCCTCAAAATATATTCATCTCATTTCTTATAAAAATAGGCCTCAAATAAAATCCTTTTTCAATTCTTTAGCATATCCTACTAATTTTCTCACCCATTTTGTGTGTGTGCACTATTCATAATACCCGATTTAAAATTATTTTGGCTATTCTATTATTTTCCAAAGCTGCAATCTATCAAGTATTTTCAGCTACTTTTTTGCATACTTATTGTAAAAACTTGATCCCCTCCCCAAATTGTTTTATTCAAAGCATATCTTTCTGCTTTTATTTTAATTATCTTTAGAATAACTAACTTTTTATGAACACACAAGTATCATTTCCACATGTTAAACCTGATACTATAACTTTATTCTATATAACATTTATATCTATTATGTAAAAACACTGATAAATTTTTTATAAGCTATCAGACTAATTTTTTTTTGTGTGCTCAAAATGATTCTTAAATATTTATAATTTCAATCTCTTCTATTCTCTCTCTTAAAAAAATTTTTTTTTTCTTTTCTCTAGCATTTACTATCAATATTTTTGATTTTTCTCAAGTAAATACAATTCCCATTTTGTTATCTATTTTGCACATATTCCTACAATTATTTATTGTCATCATTATTTTCTGCTGTACTATTTTGAACACCGTTAGCCACCATATGTTCTGAAAATAACAATTTTGCAAGTGATTAATAGCTGATTATCTAAGTTTGATAAATAAAAATAAATGTAGGCACAATTTTGTTTTTATCTCGGGGCTTACTTTGTGGAATATAATTTTAGTGAAAATAAATAATAGGTGGACGACTTTTTTAAAATTATATTTATTATAATAAGTTCAACAAAAATGAAAAAAAGTATAACCTCAATTAATGATTCAAGTAATATGCTTAAAAGTTATATCAAAAAAGAGAAGATAGTAAAGTATATATATATATAACTTTGATTAACGATAGATTAAATAATATGCTTAGAATTTATATTAAGGAATGGGGGTAATAAATACTAAACAAAAAACAACATTAGACCGAAAATAAATCATTAGTCTTAATAATTTCAAATTGATTTTTTAAAATCAAATATTTAGCCTATTTTATACATCAAACAAGAACAATGTGTGGGTTGATTGAATTATTAAGTATTATTATTTAAGCACTTCTAACGCAATTTTTCTTTACATATAACAATGTTTACTTTCTTTCTTACGAGCTCTTCTAATTCATTACAATATAATAATCTGATGTGTATTATATTATTCTAAATATCTTTCTTTGAATAAGAGCAACAATGATTCCATTATAGTTCTTTAATTCTTTTCAAACTGGATATATGAATTAGAAAATAAAGGCTTTATGGTAACTTCCATCCAGACTAATTTACCATAAATCAATATTTCTCAGCTTCACTTCAAACACTTTTATATATAAATGAGAAACAGTGGTCTTTTTTTTAACAACCAGATTAACTTTATTGTGAATTGGTATTAAAATAGACAACTTTTTCCTGTACGTATTTTGATGTTGTTTTTCTTTCCTTTCTGTATAAATTTCAAAAATTATCTTCACTATATTAATATTAATTAGTCATGTAAACATTAATTTGCAGCTTATTCAAAGCCCTAACACGATTGCTTCGAGAAACAAGATTAATTGTAAATAAATAAAATATAACAATATCGACTATTTACGTCTGGAACTTTTTTTTTTTTAATCCGAATTCACTTATAACATTTTCTTTCTAATTTTGACAGTCTTGCTTCTTTGTATCCATGAATTACTGAATTGCTCCTGACACGGATACTTACTTCCAAGAAAAGATGGAACGTTTTCAAAATATAAGCTAAATGATATCGTGATAAAATATCGTTGTTAGTTAATTAAGAATGAAAAAGCAGCGAGGATGAAAAAAAATCACGATAATTCAATATTAAAAACAGATTTAAGAAAACAAACTATATAGTAAACTTACTGGCTGGCATTAGAAAAATTAATTTATTCTCTACCAGCCATTTGTTTAATCTTCTAAATAAGAGGGGGGGGGGGATACAGAAATCATAATTTGCTAGTTCGAAATATTTTCCGCCGTCTACCCTCTTTAATTTCTAAATGTGTGTACAATTATATGTGTATGCAAATATAATTGGAAAAGAAATTTCAAACTTGCAGATTTTATTTTTATTAAATATATTTCAAGGAAATAAATTAAATATTGATTAATCCTTGTTTATTCAAAAGCATATAGCAAGCATTGATTGTCATCGTCATTTTCAAACCCTATCCATCTATTAAGATCTCTCTAAATTTAATCTAGTTTCTCCAATTTACAGCTTATCTTCTCCATATTGTTCTGGGAAATGCTCTTTTTCATCTGTCTCTCACATTTCTCCTTTCTGGGTCTTTTACGGACTCTTGAAATCTAGTTTGTTACTTCAAGTGTCCATTTAATATCTGTTCTAGCAACATGTCCAGCCCAACCTTCATTTCAGTCTTTTAATTCTTTTAGTGGATCATTGATACATTTTCTCATATTTGTGCTTTTCACTTTTGATTTCTTATCGTTATTATCAATATACATCTTTCCATGTTTTGTTGTGTAGATTAAATTCTCTATAATTGTAACGGTTCTGCCATTCACCAAAGGAGATCAAAATTAATTTAGCACAATTTATAATAATTATATAGATATGAAAAGATAGTGCTTAAAAATAATATTTGAGATTTCATACTCAAGAAATGAAACAAGATAGGAGTAAAAATATAATTTAATTTAATCATAAATCATACTAATGGTCAGACATAGCTATAATAATAAAAAATATTACAAATTATGTCACCATTTCAGACCGTTAATCACTCTTAAATAACAAAGGAAATTATATCCTCTGTAGATTATGAATTTATATTAGGTTAAAAACCAGAGCACCATCCCAAAACTAAGAAATCCATAGGGGAATATATTTTACCATCAGTATTATTGAAATCATTATCATGACTAATTCGATAGAATATGAACTCTTATCTCCCTAGCTATTATAAATTTAATTTATAATTTAAATGGTAGAAACTTAGATTAATAACTAACAAAAAAAAATTTATTACACAATAAGACATATAAAATATTTAAAACATCATTACATTAAATTATAAAATATATTTTATCAGTATTTAAACATTACCATCCTTCAAGTGATCACCTTTTTAAGCACTAAAGTTTTATCAATATCTTCGGTTTAAAATCCCTTTTATGTTAAGCTTAATATTTTTTCCTTTTCTTTGTTTGCTTTTTGCTGTGGAATCTATTTCAGCATTGAAGATGCTGTACACCATTCTTGAAAATGCAGAAACAATTCTTTTTAATTCCTTTAGTAACTTATTCCCTTAGATCATATATTTTCATTTCTCTAAAGACAAATATTCTGTAAGAGAGGACTTTCAGTTAATAATCACTTTGCATACATAAATTTTTACTGCAGGTTTAGCAAAACTTCGAAATTTGATCACACATGAGGTCAAAGATAAATAATCAATTCAGGCTATATCATGCAGGATAAATGGCACATCCTGTGGATCTAGCTGTGATGCATTATTATCACCATTTTATACTTGTTTTTGTCTATAACTTGGTTGCTTAATAAAATAAACTTAAAGTTTTACAAGCAACTAGTGATGATTGTAAAACAAAAAAAAGATTAGAGATGCTGCTAGAACATTAGGTTCCAATAAAAATGTTAAATCATATTTTATTAAAACTGCCATGACTAAAATAAATAAATCAATCATATTCTATTATTTTTCTAATCATATTTTTTAAAATTAGTTTTATTACTCAGAATAACAACAACAACAAAAAAAAACTTATTACAACATAAATCTTCTATAATTCTAACAAAAATCTTTTTTTTTTAAAAAGAAAAATATATCAGATTTCAATTATTTAAACTTTGAATAACAAGCAACTTTAAATTTATAAACAAAAATAATTTTTTTTTAACTTGTTTTTATTAAAATTGTTACTCTAAAACAGTGGTCTTCAACCCTTGTTCTGTGGGCCGGTGCCAGGCTGCAGAAGTTGTTCAATGGTCTGCAGTAGACTGGCAGGAAAGTTTGTAATAAAAAAATAAAAGTTTAAACTATTGTAGTCAATTGTGTATCTTGCTTTGCAAATGATACACTATAATGCTATTCTGTTAAAGGTTCAGATCTTAGATACATATGTAGAACTGGTAAAAGCCATTTGAAAATCTTTTCTGAAATCCATAGATTATTTCCACTAAAAGCACTCCTACCAAGTTTATTTTTATAATTCATAGGTTGTCCTCTATCTCTACCACTTTCAAAACAGTGACAAATTTTTCATACAGTAAAGCCACCTAGTACAAGCCATAATAATCAAATGTATGCAAGAGTTTGTTCATAAAATCCCTATCTAGTGTCTTTTCATTCAATATCCCCAAACTAGTTTCTAGCTTGTGGCTTTCTTCAATGAGGAGCCTTGGATCTAAGTGCACTCATCTAGATCTTAGGATCTAATGCAACCCTCCAGAAGCCACCTGTCACCTTTTTAGTTAACCATAAAGCTACAAGTCCAAAATAAAGTCAGATAATCTTTTCATTCCAAAGCTCATTTGTTTATACAATCAAATAAATCTGAACCCAGTTCAGTGTCTATACATTTTGATGTCTTTGGTTCTTTAATAATCACAATGATCTCATGGGCAGTAGATCCCAAGATCTAGATGCAGATGTTCTCAGATCCAAGGCTCCACATTGATAAAAATCAGAACCAGTTTGGGGATATTGAATGAGTATGCACTAGATAAGGATTTTATGCACAAACTGCATTCATTGACTACTATGGCTTGCACTGAGTAGCACATCTTATTGGAGAGTTTGTCACTATTTTAACAGTTTTAGTGGGCATAGGAAATGGTGATTAGGTGATGTGTAATGGGGTTTTCTGTCATTTTCATGCTATAACTTCATATAAATTCCCATCTTATTATTTTTACTTTATTCATTGAATTTTTCATCTATATTAATAATCTAAGTATTTATAATTCTTAACTTCTAATTTATTATTATCAATCATTATTTTCTCTTTAAGTAAAAAACTTTAATCCTTTTATTATTTAAGTTTTACATTCTTGTTTTTATTTGATAACTTTTATAATATTTTCAGAAACTCTAAAACATTTTTTAAAAAAAACAGCATATGATTTACAAAATTTAGTTGACTTAAACAATCTTACTTTTTTATATTCTCTTAGCTCCCTATTTTCATTCACAAACTACTTCTTGGAAAGCTGCTGCAAAAGTTTAAGAGATGTGGAATTATTCTATTATACACTTTTATGAATGCAAATTTTCTTTATGAGTATTCTGGCCAATCAATCATCTGGCCCAAGTAATAAAATGATGGAGTGTGTGTGCAATTAAAGTGTTAAAAAGTAGAGATAAGTATTAAAGTTAAATTAAGTTGCATTTTATCAATTAAAACATGGAAAAAGTAATAATTACCTTAAAATCAATTATACCTTTATCCCACTTAGTGAAGACAATTGGTTCCCCAAAACTCATTGGAAAGCAAGAACATCATATAGAAGAAGGGTTTGATAGTGATAATAATTGTCCTATGGATTTGACTGAACAAGTAGCCATTTGCATGTCTGAGAACTCTTTGGATTCTCAGCTTTTGCATGGAAAAACACCAGTTAAAGCTAATTTCATGAATGAAAATATTGATCTTAATAAAAATTTACCTCCTGGGAACCCCATCCTGAACTTACATAAAGACAGAATGAAAATTGAACACACACAAGAAATTGTAATGGAGGAATTTACTGCATTAGAAGTGAGTAGCGTTAAAAAATTTAATGTTTTAAACAATTATAAATTTTTTTTAGCCAATGATAATATAAAAAATATTTCCAATGATGTAGGTCCTATGAATACAAAGCCCCCCCCCACTCAACACAACTATAGTTTCTCTAATATCTCATATGCTAATGTTTTGCAAAGAAATTCCAACATGCCTAAGACTTCTGCTTAGAAGATTCTTCAGAATGATAAAGGTATTTTCAACATGTTTGAGGATGAAATAGCATCAACCTCCCAGGTTGAACCTACCAATATTGAGTTCCCTTACTTAAATTTGGATCAACAAGCTTTAAATCATTTAACCCATATGTTTAATGCCACAATTCCATAGATTTTTTCTTAAATACAGTAGTAATAAAATCTTAATCCTTGCTGTTACAAACTTGGATTTTGATTTATTTAATTTTCTAATTGATGAGTTTTGTAATGAACTTTCATGGACAAAATTACGGAATCATGTATTTAATTTATTAAATCATCCCAATAGCAGATACCTAATTGTTAAATTTCATGATTCATTCACAAAAGCTAATTTTCCAGAAATCAATTAAATTCATGGGTAGTAAAATATTGTGTGTGGATGATATGAATAGGCCAACAATCCTTAGTGGCCAAATCCACAATTGTTACCTTAGCTTTAAAGAGCCATTTGTATGTTTCAAATTTTCAATATCTTTTGGAAAAAAGGGCTGAAACATCAGTCCTGACCAATGTGGTGACTTTCACCATTACTCTTAATAAAGGGACTAGTCCAATGTCCAACCCCAGTATGCAGTCTGCTGATACACTCTGCTAATAATATCCTTTTGAGATGTTCTACTGCAATGCTTCTACTGTAATCTGAGGACACATCTCATTAAAGACTGTCCTTCCAGGATATGTCATATTTGTAACTTTAAAAAAACCAGGTTGCACAATTGCAGACTGCTTACTACCCCAGGTAGCATGTACTTTACTTCCCCCAAGAATGATAATACAGTACATGATCTTATCAGCACTATACTGCTTTGATCCTATTGTCCCCACTAATAATGATAAGCTTCCTGTGGCCAATACTCCCTCACACTCTTCCAGAAGCAGTAGCATATCTCTTAGGTCAGATTCTACAATCACTGAACTTCTCTCCAACATAATTAAAAAAAAGTAAAAGGAAATTCAAGAGGACTAATCAAGGCATCAGTGATTCTTGGATTAATGGAGATAAGCAAAGGTTTGATGGATCTAGCAAAAGCTCATCTGACCCGAATCTCCTAGGATGATTACGAAAGGGAAAAAATGAAATCAGACTCTGCAGATGATAAAGGCCCAGATCTTGATACACCACTTAAGACCTCTGTGTGGATGTTTACTCAGGCATTGATGCAAAAGAAATTGTTTCACCAAAACAGTATAAATAAAAAAAAATACAGTCTTCTGGAAAACCTCAGATCTGAGGTGGTCTAATGGTTGATGGCAAGGAATCCAAAAGCCCTATTAAGCCAGTCAGGAAGAAATGAGTTACCATTTGCTCAGCCCTAGGGATCCCTGACTTCTTTCATATTTCATTACTTGATTCTGGTGGAGGTTTGTTTTTGGTTCCAACTTTGACCTGATGAAACTTAAGATAACTGTTTTTTAATGTACAAAGCCTTAACTCAACTAAAAGTGTCAATGCAATTTCACAATTGGATTTCTCAATATGCACTGCATATATTATGCTTTGCTGAAACAAAATTGCATCATGTTTCAAACCCAGAAATTCCAATCAGATTCAGCAAAATTGGTTCTGCAGAGGTTGCCATTCTTTTTCCCAATAATTCCCCTTTTAAATCATATAGAATAAATGTTATTAATCAATTTCTTCTAATTGACCCCCTCTTTCATCAGTCCTTTAGATTAAATGTGATCATTTATTTTTTAAGAAAGACATGTTGCTAATTCACACATTGATACAACAAATTTACTTGATATTCAGCTCTAACCCTTACCCTATGATAATGTTGGGGGATATATCCATCTTATAAATATCCACCTCATGTGTGTAGAGGGCTTCTTCCTAGGGATGCCTTCTCCTTTTATACTAAACAATATTAATCCCTCATTGATTTAATCTACTATTTCCCTGACCTTCATTTTCTTATTGATCCCTGCCTTCAACCCATTCCATTCTCTGATCACCTTGCAGTTGTAATTAATTTATCAGTAAACTTGTTCCCTCAGTTCATGAAGGCTTGAAGTCCACCACTTGAATTCTTCTTAAAGCCTTGGCTCCAGAGGCAATCCTCTCAGAGACCTACATCTATTTTAGAAAATTGACATCCTGGCCCTACCCCTGACAGAAGCATGGTTTATCTTCATCAATATACTAACCCCATTATTTTATTTCATACATCCAGGAATAAGACCCAACTTCACTCCTGCAAAAGTTGGAGTACATCAATAACACCCTGAAACATATGCCTCTGGTCCCTACTTCAATAGAATCAATTATGAATTTCAAAAAACAATATAAGAACAATCAACAAATCATTGCAGATTATCTATCCACCAAGAAGTTGAGGGTTTTCCTCAGTCAGCCTCGCAATTGGTCTAGGGGTTATATTAGATTGACCCTGGGCCATAGAGACAAATTAAATACTATCAAAGTTAAGAATAAACTCTACTCAGGGAACAGTATGATTAATGAAATGGAGGCCAAGCTGACAAATTGCCCTCATGACCTAAATCAACTGATGTTTAATGAATCCACAATATTAAATCATGACATCTCAGAAAAATACATTAGAACCAAATTGTTTACAATGCCTGAGAAAATACATCCAGGTATCCATGCTATTCCTCAATTTATCCTGGTGCACCTTGAAAGATTTATTGTTCTGATCATTCATGGGATAATTAACCTCATTTCATCTAAATGTCTTAACGTTGATGCCCTATATCCCATAGGGATAATGATTTTCTAAAAAAAACATATTACCATCACCTCTTGAGAACCTCAGGCCCATCTCCATAACCCCATTGATGATCAAGATTATCAAATCAGTTGTAAAGAACAAGATTCAGGATAAGGTCCTCCCATTTATTTCTATCAATTTGCTAAAAAGGGTTCATCCACAGCTGAAGCCATCAGTTTATTTAAAATGATAGACTAAAATAGAACCTTTAGAAAATCTAAACTGTTGATCACCCAGCTGGACATTTCTGGAGCCTTTGACTTGGTTCAGAACTATTGTCTCCTCAACCTACTTGGAAAGTTTGACATCCCAACTGGCATTATCAATATAATAGGTAGTCCCCTCAATAATAGGGATATTTCCATCTCCTTAAATAGGAGGATTTCTTTTTCTTTCTCTCTCACAAATTCCATTCCAGAGCAGAATCTTCCTGGTTATACATCCTAACACTTAAGAAATCAATCCCCTATATCTCTTTCATGGATAACCTGGCACTATTTCTCCCTTCCCAAAAGCTAATACCCAAACTTGTGGAAATTCTGCAGATCTTTTCCTCTGAGTCTGGGTTGACTTTTAATATGGGTAAATCCTTGTCATGGAAATTATCTTCCAGGAACATAATCACCCCTCTATTTTCTGTCAAACCCCAACAATTTTTGGGTTTTCCAATCTATAATTCCCCCTCAGAAATGAGGAAAAGCATCCCTAACAGCTAGAAGGGGCCCCCCCCCCCCCCCAAGCTAGAGTAATCAATGTATGCAGGAAGGTTTGTGTATAAAATCCCTATCTAGTGCCTATTTATCCAATATCCTGAGATTAGTTTCTAGCTTGCAGCTTTTACCAGTAAGGAGCTTTGGATCTGAGAGCACTGCACCTAGATCTTAGAATATAATGCAACCATCCAGCAGCCATCTTTTACCTTATTAGCTAACTATAAAGCTTTCAGTCCAAAATGAGAAGACAATAATGTTTTCAATTCAAATTCATTAGCTTGTGTAGTCGTATATATTTTAACTTAGTCCTGCATCCATACTCTCTGGTGTCTTTGGTTCTTTTAAAACCATAGCCACTATAAACCTATTGGGAAGAATTGGTATTAAACCACTAAACATCACATGATCACCATATTTTATGCTCACACAAGCTATTTACACAGACACAAAACTCTCCATACAGGAGCATCACTCAGTGCAAGCCAGAGTAATCAATGGATGCAGGAAAGTTTATTCATTAGATCATAAGGTCTAGGTGCAGGGCTTTCAGATCAAAGGCTTCTCATGGATTAAAGCCACAAGCTAGAAACTAATCTGGAGATATTGGATGAGTAGGAATTAGATAGGGATTTTATGCACAAATCTTCCTGCATCCATTGATTACTCTGGCTTGTACAGAGTGGCACTACTATATGAAGAGTTTTGCCTCTGTGAATAAAGTTTTGACTTGACTGAGACTAATATTTATACAGGTTTTAATTTAAAATTGCTCAATTGAAGATAACGGTACATAATTTAAAATTAATTATTAATATATGACCAAATTCTATTTTTAATTTTATGCAGAATTAAATTTGTATTTTTTTTTCAATACTATAATTTCTTAAGTTTGCTATTACACCATTATCTTGTATATATCTGAAACAAATTACAAGATTATAATTTAAAATGTTGTAAATAAACATTAGTTCTTAACTTAGATTTAGTAATTTTTCATCATATAAAATAGATTATTGATTGCATAATTCATAAAATCATTTCTTTCTCCCCCTTTTCTTTTTACTGAAATTACATTGGATTAATGATAGTAGCCGTTTTAATTTGACTAGAAAATTTTAACTCGAAATTAGTTGACTGAATATTTTAGCTAACATAATATAGAATTTAAAATTAATTACTAATAGTATAGTATATGGTCAAAATTTATTTTTATTTTATGATGAATAAAATTTGTATTTCTTTTATCAGCACTGTATCTTTTAGGTTTTTGATAATGTTTCCTTTGGCTTGGATATCTCTGAAACAGATTATGATATTGTGATTTAAAATTAAATAAGTATTGTACAGTAAATGACATTTTATTTTTATATTTAATGATTTTGATTGCATGGTGTATGATTTCATTTTTTCCTCAAAATAACTTACAATTGTGGTAACTAAATTTTACAATTACTGTACAATGATAGTAATTTTTGCCACAAATAAATACCATTTGTAAAAATTTTAATCTATAAAAATCTGAGTCTACAGTTTTTAAGCTAATGTACATATTTAAAAAATAATATGTTTGGGTAGTAGTACGAATACTGAACTCTACTGTTTGATGGCACTCTTTTTTGCCCAATACATATCAAAATACCGATTCATGGGCCATCAGTTATAAACACTTTGTTTTTATATGGTGTTGATTTTAAGCTCTTTTTTTTTTTGATTTTGAATTATCAGTTTCTTTATATAATACTACGGTAAAAAAAATCTTTTTTACCCCTTTTTATATATAAAACTAGTATGTTGTTTTTTTGTCAAATAAAATTATCTTGAAAGAGAAAACTAGTATGTTGTTTTTTTGGGGGGGGGTTTTCATAAACAAACACTTTGTTTTTAGGTGGGGAGGGGAGTTGGTTTGCTTTTAAATTATCACCTTTTTTGGATTTTGACCTTCTTTTTTAAAGCCTTAAACAATTCAGTTTTAATTAATAAACCAACAGTTGGTTTTTAGAGGAGGGTTGGTTTGAATTTTAATTCTCAGCTTTTAGTATCTTTTGCCGATGTACTGGAAATTTCGTATATTAATTTTAAATGTGTTCGAATATAGAATACATGTAAAGAGATATATTAACAAAATATACAAATTATTGGAGGGGTGGTTGGTTTGCTTTTAAATTATCAACTTTTTATTGATTTTGAGCTTTTTTTTTTTTTGGAAAGCCTTATTAATCAATTCATTTTTAATAAACAAATACTCGGTTTGTAGAAGGTGGAGGGGGGTTAGTTTTTATTTTTTTATTATGAGATGGGTTTTTTTTTTTTAAATATTTACGCTACCGAAACCTTTATGTGATAGCAAAAAATTCTTCTTTTATTTTTTGACTTTTTCAAAAAGCCTTAATTAAACATTTCGTTTTTTTTTAAAAAAAAAACATTTTTTTCAGGGGGGGGGGTTGGGGAGTTATGGTTTGTTTGATTCCATTAGGAGATGAACCTCAAAGCTGTAAGTAATGGGATTTTGGAGCCATCCAACCAACTTCCCTTATTCAGACCTCAGGTACACTTGCAGGAGTGGCAACAGAATTCTCCAGGTCCTGCATTGCCTAATACCATACTCCTCCCACAAACACATAGCTTTCACATCTGACGGGATGTTTCTCTTTCTGGAAAAAACAACAGCATCAACTTTTGTGGCCAGCAATTCACTCCCCTTCAACCAATTTTGAACACTTGCCTTGCCGACATTTTACTGTTCTTGCATGGATTCATGCGTAAATATGCATTTGTGTGTGAACTCAGCAGAACTCTGCTGAAAACCCTAACCTTTTCAGGTTGGGTGCAGTTCAAAATCATAGGGAAGTGTGCATGATGGCCTGACAATTCTTAATATGTAATACTAAATCCACTATGCTTTCTCAAAATTTTTTCACAATAAATTTTTGATAGTTTTGCATCCTTCAAATATGCCCACCATCAAATCAGACCATAGTGAGGGTTGCATTATGCTCACTTGAGGAATACTGTCACAAGTCAATAGGCATAGTATTTCATTATGTAACCATAGGATGCATTGCCTCTTAGTGGCCTGTTATGGCTCTAAACAACACTGTTGTAGTGTTAGCCATAAGTTAGGATGCTAAAATGGTATATTGATGTGTGTTGTGTGAAAAAAATGCCATCAAGAGGTAGGATTCAGTATTCATACTATTATCTACACTTGATTGTTGTGTGTCATCAAAATAGGTTTCAGATTATTTATTATACTGAATGAAATGGGTTTTTTTTTTACTTTTGTAATCACTAAACTTTATTTTAAATATATCATTAAGTAATATATTGATTATCTTACTAGGATACTGAATAAAAATTAAAGTCCTGTACATTAATCATATTTTTATAATCAAAATACTGTAGAAATATTGAATACTGTATTATGTATAATGAATAAACTCTGTATTGTACATTTTTAGCATGAATGTCATCTCTTTTTTCGGATGATATAAAATTGCTATCCTATTATATCATCAATCTTACAAGATGGATGCCATTTTCAAAATGATCCCCCAAAAAATTCAATTTGTTATTTTTTTGCAATTGTAGGAGTGAATAATTGATTGTAAATCAAAATAAGGGATACAAATTGATGACGATTGTATAGGTGAATCCTTGTATAAAGATCTCACACTAAGTGGATTATAGGCATATAACTCGGACAGTAGTCTAAAAATAAAAATGGAAAACTTTCTGAGATTGATTATGATGACTCCAAGGAACTGTTTTATGACATTAAAATATATTGGGAAATTATAGGACTTGTCCAAGCAGCAATACCCAGCCACATGTGAGCTGAAGAGCAATAACATATCTAAGGACTAAGGCCATTTTGGTCTATATTACATTTAATGTAAATCTTCAAGTGAAACTAATACTGTATAAGTAATTTATTAAACTATACAATAAATTACATTTGTATGTTTTACTTTTTTCAAAGAATAATATGAAATATAGTTATATTAAATGCTTATTTTAAACTATTTTGCTCTAGTGTCTCTTTATTTTAAGTTGTGTGTCCAGACTTATTCAAAACCACAGTTGTGATTTGCTTAGGGAATCTGGACATATCACCTTAAATAGTGCAGTCCAAGAACTTTAAAGCTACAGAACATTAATTTAAAACTAAGATAGAATAGTACTTTAGAAAATAGTTAAATTGGCCATTAATAAGTAAATATCATGGCTAGAGCATAGTTTGGAATAAAGGAATTTTTTATTAATAAATCTTCTTAGTGGCCTATCTATACAAAGAGAATAGATAAATATTTTATTGTAAACAATATAAAAGGTAACAATACTAAACTTAGCACATTACTTTTTTTTATGGTTCAAAACTAATTGAAATTACAAACCAACTTTGTGAACCTGCAGATACTAAAAGTTTACCATCAAATGCTTGAGCAACTATTTTAGTCCTAAATCTTCTAAACATATAGCTCATCTTCATCGATGTAAAATATGCTAAATGGAGAACATTGTAGAGGTTATGATGCTACTTTAAGAGACTTGGCAAAGAATTGTAGCATATTTGAAAGAAGCCTTACAGGAACAGTTTCTGTGGGTCATGGAAGATGAAAACAGTAACAGCAATTATTGTCTATAGTTAAAGTCCAATCAATCTTATGATGAAGAGTTTTACAAATCTAGCATGAAAGATCTCAAAAAAATAACAATTTTGAAAGCAAGCAAGTGTGAATGTCCACAAAAGATTAAATTAGAATGCATAAGATTGCAATTATAAAAATGTGAAGTGCAAAAGTGGTGGCAAAGTAGACTATCTAACTGAAGACTGCTGCATTAAAAGCAGAGATGGTACAAATAAAAAAACTTCCCAGAACAAAGCTAAAACAGATAAACACAGTTATGAAATAAATAAGACTAGCACATATAATTTCCAGAAAATAATGTCAGTGCAAATAAGCAACAAATCCAAAATGATGGAAGTAGGCAGAAAGTCTGGGATATCCCTTACATCCCAGAGGGATTGGACTAGAGTATGTGAAGAAATGAAGGACTGTTCTAAGTTAGAGAAAATAATGAATAAAAAGTCCACTATTATTATTGGGATAACTAAAATAATGGTTTAGCAAAATAAGTATGGAAAAAAATTAAACTTATTTATTGTAAAAGACAATATTAAAGTCCATATTAGATAAAGATTGGTTTATCACTCTAGATATAAAGATTTGTATAATTAATATAATCAATATTGAAAGGAAAATGCAAATAAAATACCCTAAATTATTTGAGTACAATCAGCCTATAGTGAATGTTGCACTTGTTAACTAAGACCTTCGGGAAGATATAAAAGTGATTCATTGTGCAAAAGACAAAAGTTGAAGTTTTAGATATCTTAGGAAAGAAGAGAATTTTGGGTGATTGTTGAAAATTTAGAATGGACCATTCCTATAATTATTACTACAAAAACTAATGACAAATCTATATGTTGAAATATAGAATAACTGTTAATAAAGGTATAGGTAAAAGCCTGCACACTGCTTCTAATATAAGGGAAATGTTAGTTAGTTTAGGTGGGATAAAGTTTTTTCAAATCTAGATTTAAGTTCCCCTTTTCACCAGATACATATGCCTGATGAAACAGCAAACTTGTTGACTATTACAACTCATATGGGCTTGTTTAAAATATAATCACATTCCTTTTGGAAGTATGATAATCCTGAACATTTTCCAAGCAAATAATTAGATGCTCTATTATGAGGAATGTAAGGAATTATACTATACTTTGATAATATTCTAATTATGGCTAATTTGAAAGAATCATTTCAGAATAAATTAAATAAGTTATGTGGGCAATTTCTTAATATCTGTAGTTAAATTAAACTCAGAAATGCAGTTGGAATGCAAAAGATATTAAATTTCTGGATCATATTGTTACAAGTGCCTATGTAATATTGACTTTTTTTACACATTGATTTATAACTATAACAAAATCTATAAGATTGCATTTAAGTTTCAAAATATTTATAATAATAAATCTATGTGTTATGCAAAATATTCAAACTAACCAAGCCAATATTTTTATGCCCAATAATTATGAATCAAGTTTATTGTTCCAGAAATACATATCCCCTCAAAATAAAATCTAAATTTTTTAATATTATTGAGAGTTAAAAGTTTTTTTTTTATTGAGTTTTTTAAATTTAACATTAGAACATAGTGCTAATAAAACAAATGTAATATAATTTGCAAACAATGTTTAATCTCATTAATCTATCATTAATATATCCAGGAATTAAGAATATGAACTATTAAGTTAGTTTTCATAATGAATTTAACATCATACAGTCTCCATTTATTAGATGATCTAATTTTCTAAAAAAAAAAAAAAATTATAATCAATACTTATTCAAACAAATTTCCTAGAAATACCAAAGGTAAAAGATTACTGTCCGAATCATTTATTAATTCATCCAAATAATTATCAAATATTTAAGTGGAATTACATATGCTTGTTTTTCAATTCAAATTATATCTGTCTACATTTACTTACAAGAACTACTTTTGTCTCATAAATTATCTAACAAACTTTTCTTCTTTCACGTATTTTTTATTTCAAAATATCAATTAAAGTAGTTCAATTTACTTTATATGTTTTTTTTTTTTTTTTTTTTTTTTTTTTTCCCACCCCCCCCCCCCCCCCCCAACCCTGGCGCTCCAACCCCCCCACACCCTTTATCATGTTTTGTCAAGATTAGTGAAACAGATAATAATTTCTCTTTATATATAAACTAGTTAACACCTAGATGACCCCAATATCAATAACAATTTCAAACTATTGTCAAGGCAACATTTTAACAATAAAGGTGGAATCCCATTTTTATTAATGGAGCATTATTGCACTTATTATATATATATATATATATGTATGTATGTATTGTACTGGTAAATTTATAACAAAAATAATTTAAATAAGGCATATATATATACTGTGATGATGAAGATGTTTTTTTAGTATAAAAGAGAAGAAATAGTTTGCAATGACATTGGATGATAAATATTTTTTTTTATCATTGTGTTAATTCAATAAAGGATTAAAACAGAAGGTAAATCTCATTATGTGTTTTATATTAGAATAATCACATTAAATTTTACACTCATTTCTTAAAACATATTTATTTAAACATACATGCAAATATGATACATGTGTAAATGTGAATCAACTAATAGAGCAGAAATTTTCATACAAAAATTTTTCAAACTTCTAGTTTTAAATAGAAAGTTAACTGAAACGAAATTTTTGTAAATGTTATGAAATTATTTTTAAGTGTTTTATTTATTTGTTTTTGGCTCTATAGAATTTATGAATAAATTCCCATTGGATTAGATTTGCTTCTTTTTCATGTGATGTTTCTTTTTTTTTTGCCTGATCATGTGATCTTATTAAGAACTATCTAAATGCTACAAAGATTATTATTGCTAGCATTGTTATACTGTCACTATTAAATTGTCATGAAATTTATATATATATTTTTCAAAAATTAAAAGAAATTTAATTCATTATACTGCTTTCATATAATTAAATAAATCACATAATATAATATGAAATAAAATGTCTTTATATAAGAGCAATAATTGTACATATATAATAAAAACATTATGTAAAAGCTTTTTTCGCAAATATTTTTCACAACAAACATAACTATATATATATATTGTTATTACAATTTGGTTTTTTAATTAATGGATATTTTATTTATATTTATAAATCATTTAATTAATAATTGGCTAATGAAAATGAAATGTAAAATTATATAGTATACATTTATATAGACTTTTTCATTTTTTGTGCATATTGTATTACTGTTATAATTGGTTCTAGTTAATTTTATATGTATAAAAAGATAGTTGTTTCATAACATTGATAAGGGCAAAAATGTTTTTGAAAAAAGATTTTAATATACAATTATTGTTGTTATATAAAGATATTTTATTTCAAAATATCTTTTATGATTTATTTAATTACACATATATAGTTTTAAAAGCAAAAGTTAACTGTTAATTAAATAATATTCTAAAATTTATAAAATGACAATTTCTTATAGTCTATTAAAAATTAAATTCCCCATTTTGTCTCCTTACTACTATATTTTGTCATTCGCTTCCTATGTTTTATAAGTTAACAATTCCATCATATCCATTTTTCATTTCTACATTTATGCTTTAACATTGCTTGCCATAAATTTTAAAATAGATATAGTCATTAATTATAAACTGTTTGATTACAAATTATTGCTTTGCTTTTTTTCTATATATATTGCATTACTGAATTTTTTTTTGCCAAGATTATATCTATTTTATTCATTTCTTACATGTATTTGTGTACATTATGAAACATTGATCCGCCATTTTGTTTTCTACTTTATATTATACAAAAATTGCTCACAATGGGAATTTGATTGGAATTAAAATAAATATATAATTAAAGACTATTATATTATAAATTATGGATTTTACATGCACAATATTTAATATCTTACATAGCAACAAAAATTTTAAAAGTTAATTATTCAATTGCTTTAAATTTTTATTGAAAATTATTGCCATCTCCATATTACTTTTATATTATCCAATTTATTACAGAATGTATGTGCATAATAAATACATAAATCCATTATGCTTTAATATTTACAGTAATTTTTTTAAAATTAGATATCGATACTTTTAGCATTCATCTTCATATGCATTTTATTAATAAAATTTATAAGCATTATTAAAACTGCTCACCATGTCATATTTTAATGGTCATCCATTAATTAATAAAGAAATTAAATATTTATTAGCATGTTCCTATTTTATTTATATGTACTGCAAATTATTAAAACCTTCATGTTTATGTTATTCCTTCCATTATGTTACAGTAATTGCCTAACATGGAATTCAGAATTAAATATCTATACTGAATATAATTATTTAGTTATAAGTTATTAAAGTGATCATGTTTGTTTTACTTTTTAAGCTCCATTGTATACTTGCCTATTCTTAAATTTGCATGCCTCTTTATAAATGTTTATTGTACATTATAAGTCCCTAACATTATTCCATTAAATGTATCTTTATTAAAATTTCAGAAATCTTAGTGAATATTAATCTTAACTTTTAAGGAAGAATAAAAGCTTTCATCATCATTCTCAGCTGATTAACTCAATCATAAATATTCTCCATTGGTGTTGCCTATCCAATTCACTTTTATTATTCTCTGCTTTATTTAGAAAAAAATATCACATAATCATTTTCTTTGCTTACCTATTAATTGTTTTTCATCACTTCCATTACCACAAAATATTATTAGTGGAATTAGTTGAAAGTCTTTCAATAATTAATAAATTGTGTTAATTTGCTTATCCTGCATATATTATCCATTTATCCATAAAATCTCTGTATCAACTTCCATAAATTTATTAAATGGATTATCAGAAAAATAATTATTTGAAAACTGTTTAAAACGCAATTCTTCAAAACATTTACCATCTTAAAAACTATTTGTTTGCAATTTGGCTATAAATGGAAAAGAAAGAAAAAATATAATAAAATTCAAATATTATTAAATAATAAAGAAATTATTATTGATATTTTGAATGTCTGAAATGGACAAAATGCTATACCATTTTTTTATTATTATCTTAGCTTAAGGCATATTTGAAAATAATCCACTATAATTTAGATGTTGTTCAATAATGTTTTTTTTTTTTTCATTATAATTTTTTTTTTTTTTTTTTGATATAATTTAAAATCCAGAGCAAAAGAAAAAAAAATTGTAATCGCAATTTCTGAATGTTAGAAATAGACAGACATTCATGAATTTTTGATTATTATTACTTTATCAAAGTGCCATTAACTTAACATTTAAGTGTTATTTCAATAGTTAGAAGAAAAAAACTATAATAAAAGAGGAAATATTTTGGAATATGTATGAAAATATTCAATTAAAATCATACTATGTAGTATATTTAAATTTATCTGCTAAAACATTTTACAAACATTATTATTATATAGGGGTTTAAACTCAGACTTTCACACGACCTCAACTATCCATGCTATCTCATACTGCTGGCCCACTTGATCATGCACATGTTGAAAAGGTAAATAATCACCAATATTGATTGTATATATGTGTGGAGATGGTAATCTGGACCAACTGATGAGTGCTGATTTAGCACGAAATACCTATATTGGTGATTATTTATCTTTTCAACATAAGTGTGATCAAGTGGGTCAGCAATATGGAATAGCATGAATAGTTGAGGGTCATGTGAAAGTCTGAGTTCAAACCCCTGTACTGTAGAAAAAAATCATATATGTATTATTATTATTATTATTATTATTAGTAGTAGTAGTAGTAGTAGTAGTAGTAGTAGTAGCAGTAGCAGTAGCAGTAGTATAAGTAAGAATTGTAAAATTTAAGGATGTTTAAAAACTAAGTCAAGCATATATGCATCTAGATGAAGTGTAGATTAATAAAATTCATTTGCATTCTGTTGATATTTACCATGTAATGAAATTTGTCTTTGTTTACTGTTTTAAGAAAAATGTGGATGTGATTCACTCTGTACAAAAGTGATTTTTTTTTATGTCAAAGCATTGATCAAGAAGCGAACCCAGGCCAGTTGCTTGGAAGGCAGCTATGCTAACCGCTAGGCCACCAACGCTTGTGTAATTAAACACAAATTTAAATTATAGGTGCTTGCTTTTGTATTTATGAAGATGTGTGTTCTTTCACAGAATCTTATTGTTGTTCTTTATTATTGCACAGCAAGTCAGAACTTATCATGCTGTTGCTGATTTTTATAAATATTTTTGAATTTGAGTCATAATTTCTTAGAAGCATCTGGAAATGGTTATATTTTTTGATTCCCTGATATTTAAAATGTTATATTTCTGAAGCATTTGGAATAAATTGTTCGTGCTTGGGATTTAATGTTTTTATGCTCTTGGTTATAATGATAAGTTGTGTGAAATCCAACATATTGTTTAATAGAAATGTTTGCTTGTATGATTAGTTGTCATAATATCCACCATACTTGAGATATAATCTTATTTAAATGTTTTAAGTCTTTAGCCTATTTTTATCTACTATTATTATTATAGCCAGATATACCCATATATGTTTGTGCATAAATTTTCTCTCACATTGAAATGTATTTGGAAATCGTAATATATTTAAAATCTTGAGTTTAAAAAGTATAAAGAAAATATATTAAGATTATTGCTCTATGTTAAAAATTGTTTATATTTAGTTGTAATATTTTTTTATCATTTTATTTAAAGGGATCAAAATGCAGTCCTGTCTTATCAAACATAGTTCTGGCACAAATATTTATTAACAGTTATTTTACAAGTTCAGTAAATATTGCTGTTTGATTTTTTTAATGATTCTTTGAATTACCATCCAATGTATGAATTTTATTTTTATTATTCAAAAATAATTAATTATGAATCATATAGTATTTTTATTCAAATTGTTGTAAACAAATTATATTCAACATTGTCTCATGAGCCTCTATTTAATTGGATTGTATTTATTAAATTATATATATATAATACAAGCATTTATACTCATGATCTAAATTAGGCAGGATTTCAGTATATAAGCATGGTACAGACATATTCTGATAAATTGGGAGTTTAAACTAGAGTATGAGGGCAGGAAAAAAATGAAAAAGATGAAACAAAGATCTGCAAAGCAAATTTTACAGTTTCAATATATATATATAATTCAATATCCAACTTCAATTTATAGTGAGATAAATTTATGGATAGGAATGTCAACATCATGTAAGAGGAAATTTTATGAGACAACAGAGTATATTGATTACCTCATCAATGATTGATAACCAGAAGTAAAAGAACTTTATTCCTAATGAACATTGCCACTTAAAATTTTGGAAAATGAATAGGACAATATCATAAACTTTAAATACATCATGTCATCTTTGCATATCAGCATCCATAAATATTTAATTTTATTTCCTTTGCACCTGCTTACTTTGGAATAATCCATTTTGGAAAATTATCAGACCAAAAATGGGAAAAGATAATTGGGTTAATTTTTTTTTTTTTATTGAATAAAATTTAGGCAATGCCTTACGCTGCTACCTGACCAGGTTAATAATTAAACTTAATATGAAGATAAGATTTTATTATTATTCATATTAAATTCATTCATTTATGACATGACAGAATTCTTGTTTATTATTAAGTTAATTAATTTATTAATATTTGTTTATTTATTATTTGTTTATTTATTATGAAAGGTCTTTTCTTTCAGTGATAGGGTCCATACATAGATGAGAGGTGTTATAAAAATGGAATTCCCTCAAAAGGATTCAATATTATAAAAGTCTTCATTTATACTTATATTCTTTAATTTAAGTTTAGTTAGCTAGTGTTATCATAATCTTTGGAATTATAAAATGTTACTTATTTTTGCAATCTATTAAATATTGTATGGGCTATGATACATATCTACTATGAAATATGGGAAAGTATAATTTTAAATGTATATGCTAATATAATAGAAATATCTTTAAACACTTGTATTTAAAAATTTTATATAAAGATACATTTAAATTGTTTTTCAATTAATAAATATTGTTAAATTTATTTTAAATTTAAGAAGGTCTCTAATTTATTTAAATTATTTTATTTTCATAATAAAATAAAATTGAATACATATACCCACATATACATATCCTGATTTAACATCATGATAACTTGGTTGGAAGGAATTTTGAAAATCTATTGAACATATATAAAAGTATTATTATTGCTACAGGATTTCAATTGACCCCTGAAAAGAGTTAAGTGTAAAATTAACCCTGAGTTTGAATACTGAGCATAATGGAATAATAAAGAGATGAAGATTGGATGAATTAGTCTAAGTTGTATCTGTAATGAATGTTTAAACATTAATTTATCCTATTGGAAATAGGTGAAATCATGGATTAGACTTTTATCATATCATTCGTGGCATCTTACATGAAGATCCTAGGTCCGATTATAGTTAGATGTGTTCACCCTTATTCCTTAAGAAAGTACAGAGCATTACAATATATATATATAGATAAAATCTTTAGGATATTTTATAATGCTTTTATTATATTTTTAAATATTGCTATTTTAAGATACTTATTTTTTTCTTTTGGAATAATTTATAACTATATCATATGATATTTATATTGTTCTAATTGAATTGATATGTGTTATGTGTACATGTTTGAGTAAAACTTTTAGAAATTATTAATTTCATTATTTGAATTTAATTATTACTAACTTAAAGACACATCATTATAAAAAAATTTAATTCTATGTAAGTTTGTTTTTATTCACACATGCATTATGTGTGTCAGGATAATATGATCATTGGAAACTCCAGTCCTGTATGACTCCCTGAGCTTGGTTTACAGGTAAATGATAATTGAGGAAGTTTCAAGAGATGTTTCAGCATCATTGTGAAATAAATAAAATAATTCCTGTTATTCCAGGAAATAAATAAAAACTGATTTCATAAAGTGAAACTAAATATATATTTATTATTATTGAATGATTAAGTTGGATTGGCTATAGATCATTTTCTTGAAATAGAAGTCTTAAATCAAGATTTCTTCGGCTGGATCGAATCCCAGATCAAGGCTATGACAAAGCATATAGATAAATTATATTATATAAAGCATAGTTGCAGCATTTATTTATTGCTTTGACATTTTTATGCAAATTATGTATCACTTCATTATTAGGAATCTCTTTCTAATTGTTAATAACTACTTAATATAAAAATATTTGGTTTTTGTTCTGCTTCTTGATAATAAATAGGCAAAACTCTCCATACAGTAGTGCTTGTGCATAAAATCCCTATCTAGTGCCTACTCATCCAATATCCCCAGAGTAGTTTCTGGTTTGTGGTCTTCATCAGTGAGGAGCCTTGGATCTGAGAGCACTGATCTTAGGATCTAAGGCAACCCTCCAGCAGCCACCTTTTATCTCTACTTAACTACAAAACTATGAGAATAAAATTGAAAACACAATAGTATTTTTAATCTAAGTAGTGATAAAAGGTGGCTTCTGGAGGGTTGCATTAAATCTTAAGATCTAGGTGCAGTGCTCTCAGATCCAAGGCTCCTCACTGATGAAGGCCACAAGCCAGAAACTAGTCTTGGGATATTGGATGAATAGGCACTAGATAGGGATTTTATGTACAAGCCTTCTGGCATCCATTGAATATTCTGGCTTGCACTGAGTAGCACTAATGTATGGAGAGTTTTGCCTGTTTTAATGACAGTTATGAGCAAGCATAAGAAATGGTGAGCATGTGACTTTTTGATAATGTTTTATGTGACTATAAGTATTGATAAGTAACTTTAAATATTAAATATGTGATGTCAAACAAAATGTATTAAACAGATGATATTGTTAAACTTTCACTAACACTGATCCAATATATTATTTGTTTAGGTATAGTGCTTTAGATAGAAAGTAGTTTAAGTAAAGCAAATATATATTTTCAAGTTTTTGTTTTTGTCAGTGCATTTGTATCACAACCATCTATTATGTTTTCAAAATTAAGAATGCTAAATATTTGCCTTAAGGTTTGTGGTGATGGTATATTAGATGTGATAATATATTGGGCTATTTTCATCATCTATTATTAAATGTTGAATGTCTCACATTTCAAGTAATATTGTTCTTCACTTTTCTTCAGGTCTTACTGATGTGACCAGTAACAATATTAGCATAGGAGTCAAACTGTTGCCTTTGACAGAATTGCCCAACTGGTTAGAACATTGCCTTAAAATTTGACATTCAAGAATATAAAGGTGTTAGTTTGATTCCTATACTAATATTGTCACTAATCAGACCAATAACACCTAATAGAAATTAATATTGCTCAAAACATTGTGTAATTACTGACATGTGTTGTCTATTTGTGTATTATTACTAACAAGTTGTTTGTATTTGAAAAGCTTAAATAAAGTTTAATTGTAAGCAATTAATACAAGGCACTGGGAAAATGCAAATCACTGTCACAATATGTATTGTTAATTTAAATGAGTTAGAATGTAGTAGTAAAGAATTATCTATAAAATGTAATAATTAGCCTTAATTATTATATATTTCAATTAACCATCATTAAGATGATATCACTTTCAAATAAGTTAGAGACATTTTTATACAGTATATATAATGATCATATTCACAGGAGTATGCGTTCACTTCCTTAAATCAAAAGTTTTTTTTTTAAAGAAAAAGATAGTAGAAAATATTTCTTTATTTTTTAAAGGATTTTATTCCGCAAAGAGCTAACTGAAAAATAAAAATCAGTCATTGTTTTTGTCATGTCTAATAATTATTGGAATTCACATTACTATAGTTGAAAATTATTCTGTTTAGAATGGAATTTAAGGAAAATTAACTGGAATTGATATACTGGATATTTTGATCAACAACTCCAATTCTCTGTTGTTGTGATAGATTTAATAAAATCGTAATAAGAGATGACAGAGAATCCATCATAGGTGTCAATACTAATTTATTCCAGATTGGAATAACCTAGTAGTGCTCCGTATGGTCTATTTTTGTCTACCAAAGATCCAGAAATTCCTAACAAACTTGATGATGACAAAAAAAGTCCATGGAGAATGAAACTTTACCAGATCTAATAATAAGGTTTGGTCACATCTATATAAGCTTGGTGGGTGTGAAAATATCACTAAAATAACTGCTATTATCATTGCTAATGATGTTGCCAATATCAGACTTCTAAATCCAATATTAATAGAATTAGAAAAAACATAATTAGACCAGAATTGCAAACTTCTCTTTCACAATATTCCTCTAATATCAAACTTATAAATTTTGTATTATGTTGGAGACCTGGAAAGTTGCCCTTGATTGTGCTGAGAGCATATATCCAGAGTTTCTAAAAAAATATAAGAATCTAAAGCTAAAAACATGGTTATTCAACAGAAACTATTCCAAAATTTTACATAAAAATTAAAACTATATGAGTCTCAACACCAAATAAACTGAGAAATAATTGAAAAAAATTATCATTCAATATTCTTAATATATCTTATTTATAATCTTTTTGAAAGAATTGTATTAATAAGAATTTTTGACAATAATTGAGAGCCATCTATCTATAAAGGATGGTGGATTTAGGCCAGGAAGAAGCTACTATGGGCAAATGTTATCTTTAACACATAAAAAAAGGCTTTCAAAATAAATTAAAATTAGAGCTATTTTTATTAATTTAATCCTACCTTAGAAGTCTGTTTGGCAAAATGTTTTTCAATAGAAAAATTCAAGTGAAACTAAATAATAATCATTAATATGTATATTTTACAAATTAGTCTATTACAGGATTCAGTTTTCTCACTTATTTTATTAAATATATTTATCAATGATTGGAAAATTAATCTATACTTACGTTGCTTTGATTTCTCATAACATCCCCCCCCCCCCTGAAAGTCTCTCAATGAAGGCATGAGAAGTTTGTTGTTCAAAGATAAAGGTCTTATATCTAATCCAATGAAGACAGTATGTTCAATTTTTCATTTATCAATAGGGAATTATCTTACAATTTGAATATGATCTTTTGCAATAATAAACTGAAACACAGATCTACCCGTGCTATTTAGGAATAACTTTGGATCAAAGCTTATTTCCCTTATTTATCTTAGGTTGGATCAAAATTAATTTCTACAAATAATCTTAGTTTGCTGATGAATATTGTTCCATTTGAATAAAAAATTCTCATGTCAGTACTAATGTGAAATATTTCTGGTGCACCCAAATCTAACATCTTTACATTGGCTTTTATCAAGTAGTAAAAGAAAAGCTATCTCTTAAAAAATATATAAAAAGCAGTTAAGAGATTGGATTTTCCAGTAACCCAAGATATAGTTCACCATTTAAGCATTTTCTCAAATCAAGATCCCTTTTTTTGGTTGTTCAACCAAGAATCTAAATTGAATAGTTATGACATAAAAATGGAATTATGATTTTTCAAAGAAATTTCCTGTTCTAGATACAACAAAAATGCAAGCTGGATTTTATCTTTCTGGTCACAATAAATTCAAAACATCATATGATTGTTGTGTCCATCAGTTTGTAAATGGTATTTGACAGCCACTAATCTATATATATATATGAACTAGCAGAAATCATGAAACACATAATGACTGCAGAATCTAAGGCTGCAATGAATAGAATTAAAAGACAATAAAACCATTAGTAAATATATCCTCAATTCGAATCTATAGATATCTTTTTAATGTTACGGTAATAGTTAAGCTGCTTTTAAAAAAAAAATCCATATCTAAGTAAAAATAACTTTGCTTGAGTTGTTTTACCAAACAATTCATTAATTCAAATTATTTTGTGTGTGTGTGATAATTAATCTTATTCACATTTTTTTTGGTTTAAATGAATATAATCAATTATTATTTATAGATGTTATAAGTGTACCCAGCCCCCTCCCCCATATACACAAAAACAATTTCATAAACCCATCCTTGTGATAAATATGCGGATAATTTGTTAATGAAAATCAAATCTTTTCCAATCTTTAATTAAAATTCCTTTTTTAAAAAATAAATTCAATATATTTTTTAAAAAAGTAATAACATTTCAGTTTTTTTGAATAAAAATAGAATAATTGAAACTATTTGTAAATAATTTATTTAATTTTCCAAAGGCTGATTCAAAAGATTTGTGAAATATAACAATGCAAAAACTGTTTGCTGGTTCTCGTGTAGTTTTTCATCTCAGCGATGCATAGATTCTCTTGAGGATAACTGCAAAATATTTTAATTAATTACATATATAAAAAAATCATATGAATGAATGTAATCTTAATAAAATAACTAATTTTATTTTTAAAATTAAATATTTAATGTTTAATAATCTACTCTTTTTTAATTCTATTTTTGTTCAAATCCCCCCCACTTCACATTTATGACATAATTCTAATAAGAAATTAAAAATTAATAAATTAAGAAGAGTAGTTACGGTATTTAAATACAAATTAATTAATCAATAAATGTTTTAATCAACTGCATTCTTTTTAAAATTGCTTGATTTAAAATTATTAATTAATGATTTTTAGTTTCATGGTTGAGATGTGCTACTCAAACATCACCGCCCTCTGCTGTCAGAATGAATCCCTGCAGTCCAGAGAATTTAAAAATACTCGAGAAGATTGGAGGACACTTTGTAATTGATTTGCCTGCAGAAAATAACGAAGCAATCAAAATGGATTGCATCTTTTGGTAATGTCAAAAAATTTCAATTTTTTTTTTTAAAGTCTTATACGTATTCTAATTATAATGTTGTTGTTTTTTTGTTTTTATTATGAAAAGTTGAAATTTCACATTTGAAATAGTAGTTATTGAAAGAGAAGGAAACAGATTTTGATAAAGTTGTAGGAATAATTCCAGGTAGAGAAAAAAGAGGGTTCAGTATTTATTTTGTTGATATTTGAAAAGATAGTTGTAAAAGAGTTTATATTTATAGAATTATAAAGTGAGTCTTTCTTTATATCTGATATTAATTAAATATTTATTTAGATTACATAATGTTTTTTTTTAATTTATAATTTTAATAATATAAATAAAACACCTTTGTTTAAAGTAGTTTAGTTTAAAATAATAAGTTGTAAAAAATAAATAAGTTTTTATAGCTAAGATTAAGAACAAAATATTGCATGCTTTTTTTTTTTACATTTTTTTTTTAAATTTTTATGATGCTTTTTATTATTGTTGTTCTTCAATTTTGACTGTCTGACAGTCTTTTTCAGAGCTTTAAAACCCTTTCAATTACAAAAAATAATAATAATTAAAATCTAAACTTTTTTAATTTTGAGTTTGAAAAGGGAATTAAAAAAAAACAATTAACAATAGTTTCAATTTATTATTATTATTTATTTCATGTTACGTTTCTAAAAAAGGCTGCTATATAACCAAACTGTAAAGAGTCACAATGATAATAAAAGAGATTGTAAAGATTTAAAAAGTGCTAAGTAGGAGTATAACATTTTATTACACATTAAAACATTGCAAAAATAAAAATGCAAAAGGACATTTGTTGGAGAAATTAAGAAAAGGAGGGAAAATTGATCAATGAAAATTTTAAAGGTAGACAGATAATGAGAGATGTATTAGAGTAAATTGGAAAAGAGGGGGGAAAAGATGATATTAAGAAAAAAAGTAATGCAAAATCTGGAGAACTTGGAATATGATTTATGACATCTGTTATGAGGTGATAGCCGGTAATAAATACATGTGTTTGTGAGTGATATCAGAAGAAACTAATTAAACATATATGTGGTTTGTACAAATTTTTAAAAATGTTTTCATATGTTATAAGTGAATGATGTTCTTATTGGAGAAATCAGATAAAACTATTCTAGAAGATTTTGGCTTATTTTTTTGGATTGAGCATACAAGTCTAGCACTTTAAATATATCCAAAGTCATTAGATATGAAAAGTTTTATCATAAAAGGTTTTTACTATAACTAAACCAGATATCATAATTGATGAGAAATAAACTGAAAAATATATTTATTTAGAAATATTTAATATTTTGTTGTGCTCATAATAGAAAAAGAAAAAAAAATTCTATATGTAAATTATTAATATTATAATTTAACTTTTTATTATTTTATTTTTGATTATGCTTTTTAAGGGTTAGAGGTGATGTGATTTTGATAATGCTTCCATTAAAGTTTTTCATTATAAGTTAAGTGTTGGTTTAAAATCTTATAAAAAGACAAGAAGATAATATTAGAAAATCATTATTGTGATTGACTACAGTTGGTATAACATTGATTTTTATAGCTTCAAGAATAAGATGAAACTTGCTTTGATGGCAATAAATTAGCATTGCAATAGTATATTTTTATAATATTTAAAAAAACTACGAGTTGTTTTAATTTCATAAGATAAAACATCAATCTAGTTAACAAACAGTGGTAATAGTAAAATAAAAATTGTAAGTACTTTTCCCCCCAGGTTTATCTATTTATTAATTAATAAATATTTTTTAATTGTATAATTAAAAACTTTATTACTATCAGTTAAGAAGTACTTATTATGTCTTAAAAAAATAATTAAATATGGATGGAAATGTTCAACTTTTCTGTGAATTCAAACTCACATTTATTCTTTTGGTGCAAAAGAAATTAACTAATTATTTATGCACTTTAAAATAAAATATAACTTTTTTTCTTTAAAAAAAGAAAATGTTTTTAAACAGATATGATTATCTTTATATCTGTAGTTTATTAAATAAATATATAATACTTAACATTATAGACTAAAACAATAAAGCTAAACTAAACCTAAAATGAATTGAATTTATTATATTTAAATGCAGTTTACATGACTCTATTCATGCCCACATATATACAACAAAGTTTTAGTTAATTGCTTAAAAATAAAGCAGACATATATATATACACACACATATATATAGTTCCAATGTATATACTGTATATAAATGTTTTAAATGATTAAAAAAGAAAAGATTATTCTGTATTGAGATCTTTAAAACTTTCTAAGCATTCTTTTGACTGCTAAATTCAGAATCATAGCAATCAAAGCCTGCAGGATTCAATGTGAAACTTAAATAAGGCAGAAATTATATAAATAACTGATTTAAAGTTTCCAATTTTTGGACAATAGAATTCTGTCTTCTTTTTTGTTGATAGTGTGGGGGTTATTAAAGCAATGTCTTTTTTATTTTGCATTTTTTTGTGGTCATATTCATAACAAATGGTGTTTACCTTTAAACTGTGGCCATTTTTCAACTCATGCTCAAGAAAACTAATTTATTTTCAGAGTTATTTATTGCACATTTATATAGGTATTTATGTTGTGAAATTCTAATAGAGATGTTTGCACAAGACTCCCCACAGTATACAGCTCTACCAAACAAATTTCTGCATCTGATTTTATATACTATTTGGTGTATTTGATCCTTTGTATTGTTTATCAATCTGTTTAAATTGGATGGAGCTCTCTAACATTGTATGAGTTAGAGCAGATCTTTTTTATTTTTCATGAAAACCAACAAATGTAGAACAGACTTATCCAATGTTTCTTGTCTGCCTGTTATGAAGATAACATTTTTATTTGTCTTATAAAATTTATTCACAGTATTAATTAAGGGATTACATTTGTATCCTATTTTGCATAGATCTTTGATATAGGTATTGATATTGGCTTTTCACTCTGCCTCATATTTGCACAGATTTATGTTTATATTTAAAAAACCTTTAATGCTAGATAATTTATGTGTAGCTGGTGAGCATGATTAAGAATGAATTGCTCCCCAAATTTCTAAAGACTTAATGATCATCTGGTAATCCAAATTGTTGTTATTTCATTGGATATTTAGATCCAGAAACTTCAGACCTTTTGGGGCATCATGTTCAGTAGTCCATTGTAAAGATGATATTTGTGCTAAGACTTGTTGTATATCCATAATGAGTTTTTCAGGAGTGCAAATTAGAATGTTGTCCATGTAGAATGTATAAATTAAGTTGGGTTCAATAGTTAAGTATTTAGGGATAATTATCATTTTAAATTTGGCTAAAATAATTCTAGAAATAATTCCACTTATGGGCAAGACCATGAACCAAATGTAGTCCATCTTACAATATTTGTTATTACATAAAGTCATAAGGTCTTTGTCTATCCATTCCAAAGACTCCATTATGAACTCTTACTAGGATTATAATCTGTTTTTGCTCCATTTCCTAAATAATGTTTATTGATTGCATACAAGAAACTGGCCCATATAGTTCTGTAATATCTAAGAATGCATGCTTAATAGTTTTGATTATGTTGAACAAATTGCAGAGAAACTTAATTATATCTCTTCCAAAGCCTAGATGTGCTACGAGTCATTCTGTGATAGTTTTAGTTGTTTTATAGTGATATGCTGTCCCAAAAATCGATCATCAGGTGCAGGGGGCAATTAAAATTATGAACTTTAATATTTGCAAAGATTTGCAGTATAGTAGCTCCAGTCAGATGTATTTTTAAATATTTTGATCTATTAAAAGCCTTATTGCAGTATTTTATTAATATTGATGTGATAAAGTTATGTTTCATACTCTTTATATCATACATATCTACACTTTTAAACTTTAACCTGTAAATTATTGGTAACCTTTTTGGAAGTAGCCATTATTATTTAATAGGACCAATCTATTGCCCTTGTCTTCTTTGAGACAGATAATATTATTGCTATGCAAATACTTCTTAGTTAATCTATGTTCTTGGACTATTCATTATTATTTATTTGGTGTAGAATATAATGCTTATGCAATCTGTCTGATAATTGTTTTCCTCTGAAGGTATCCTCATATTTCACCTCAATATCTGCAAATACTTTCAGGTGAGGATTTTTCCAAACATCTCTAATAAACTTTGGTCCATATTTAATATTAGTTTTAATTCTAGAAGACAGTTGGTAGATTCAGAGATTGATAAGGCTTTCTTTTGTTTCAAGTTCTATTTTTATTCCTTGATTTTTGGCAAGAAATCTTAACTTTTATTGTATTTTACTGTTTATGTTAATGTAAGAGGAAGTTTTTATGTAATTAAAGTTTATTTATAAATATGTATTTTATATTGTCATTGCAGATCCTTGAAAATGACTGTATGATATAAAAACAGTTGAAACGTTGGAGTTTTGTATTATATAAATGTATATATATGTTCAGTATTGAGATATAAAAAAATAAAGTTTTTGAAAAGAAAAAGGAGAAGGATTTTTAATTTGTTGATATTATTGTAGAACATATATATTTTAAAAGAAAAAGTGGATGTACCTTTGCTGTGTTATTATATATGATTTTATATTTAATTGGAAAAAATAACGTGACATTTGTCAATTATCGTATCTGATATTTCATAGTACATGGCAATTTTTCATTGTCTCTGCACATCTTTCTAATAACATTATGTTCTGTATAGACAGTATACTTGTATTTAAATATTAAATATTTATATACATTATAACCTTTTGATTGATTATCCATGGTAAAAGTAGAATATAAAATGTATATTATAGCTCAAATTTTTAAATTTCAAATTTAAATAATTGTAATTATAACACACATAAATAATTTAATACTTAAAGTTTAAAAGTGGAATTCTGTAGAGATCTTTCAATTATAATTATTCATATTATAAATCATTATATAATTTCAATATAATAGTTTTCAATCCATCAAACCTATTTACTTATATAGATTTATTAGATTTAATAAAAGTTGCAATAGTAATAAATTTAACCTTAGTTTATACTCATTACAGTGATACTTTAAAGATAAATGTATTAATCTGTATAGAATTCTAATAAAAAAAAGAATGAACAATTATTTATTATAAGATAATAAATAATTATTTTAATATAATAATAATAATAATAATAATAATAATAATAATAATAATAATAATAATAATAATAATAATAATAATAATAATAATAATAATAATAATAATAATAATAATAATAATAATAATAATAATAATAATAATAATAATAATAATAATAATAATAATAATAATAATAATAATAATAATAATAATAATAATAATAATAATAATAATAATAATAATAATAATAATAATAATATATTTTAATTATAACTATTTATTATTAAAATTATTTAAATTCTATTAATAATATCATATATTAAAATCATAATTATATTTTAAAATGTCAGTTTTGAAAATTATATAAATTAATTTCATTTGTAAAATATTTATTAATTTTAAATATTTCAAATATAGGCAAAATAGTTTGTTTAAAATTTTACTAATTGATTTTAGATATTGACCAATAAATATCACTTTGTCTGGGATATTTAAGTGAATGAGCAGATGAACTATGGAATCAATTCATTAAAAAGTAAAATGAATAGCTATTTCACTTTATTTCATAAAAAGTATAAAAAAGTTATTGTTTTTAAACAGTAAAAGCTGCCTAAGGATATAATATATTTAATAGTAATCTTTAACATCATGGAGTGACTTTAAACCAGTTTCTTTATTATGATATAATTACAGTCTTGAAAGTCAACTCATAATTAAAATAATAGCTAAAAGAATTCTAAAAGGAATGTTTAAAATAGTATTATTTTGTGAAAGGACCATGAAAAAGAAAAAACTACATTTACTTAAAGGAAAATATGTCTGCTATTACATAAGAGAACATTTGCTTATGTATAACACTTTAAATAATTTTATTAGTTATGTATTAAAACAGAGGAATAGGTATAAAATATAGAGATATAAATTTCCAAAAAACTTATAAAATTAGTTTATCGAATTTTAAAGATAATGACTTTGTGAATAGTGATAAGTCTAATTGAAACTAATTTTCTTTTTTAATTAAATAATTGATATGTTATAAATAGCTTGGGAAAATTTTAAAAAATAAAATATTTAGTGTATACTTAATAATAAATAAATGTTAGAACAGTTAAAAAGGATAATTCATATTTATCATGTTTTAATATAAGATGAAATCTTATAGAGATGAAGATTATTTTATATTAGTAAATAGAGTTATATTAACATAAGAAAGGAATATTAAAAAGGATAATGGATAACATGAAAGTCTGTTTAATCTTTTAATAGTGACTCCCAATAATGAAGATGATATAGTACAGTACTATAAAGTTATATAAATCTATTTACTCTGTATTTAGAGCCTATGAAACTTAAATAAGAGTAAAGTGAAGAGATAAGTTGAAGTAAAACTTTATGATAAACTAACTGACGTATTCTAAAAAATTTAACTTGGGAAAATTAATGTTAAATTTTATTGTAAACAGCCATTAAACTATTTCGTCATTATATTATTCCAGAGTATTTTTATGTGATAACTTTAAACATCTCAAGATTGGAAAAGTAATTAAAGATACATTGGATTTATAAACTTTTATTAAGTTATTGTTATGATTATTTTTAAAATGTTATTTAAATGTACATGTGTTTTTTTTAGCAAAAAGAGATGAGAAGCACAAAGCTTGGAGGAATTTTGAACATCGATTTGGTTACCATGGTAATGTTAAACTAGGAGATGAAATGGGTTCTCTTTTTTTTTAAAAAAAAGGAGAGAAAAAAAAATTTAATTTTATTATTGATATTTCTTTTTGATATAAAATATAATATTGTGTATTAGGATTAGCAATAATTGAAATAATTTTTATATGCAACTAATATATAAGATTAAGAGGTATTAATCTATTATTATTCATTTTTATTAAAAAATGAAAGTATGCTTAGAGAACGAAGAGAATATACATGAGTTATAGAATAAGAGTGTGTGGATAATGTAATACTTTAACTTTATATTTTAGTAGGTATAAAGTTTTAAAAGTTGATTGTGGTAAAATGTGTTTTAAAATTTATTGTAATAAAGTATATTTAATGAGTGGAATGAAATTCTGATGATGAATAAAAAATTATAGGATTGTATGAAAATAATAAGTATACTACAAAATATAATGTTATCTATGAGAGTTAAAAACAGAGTGAACGTTAATGTGGAAAAATAATTATGATCTCATTTATTATATTAGAAAAAGTGTCATATTAATGATGGTAAATGTAATCTATTTTTTAAGACATAATCTCTAAGATTATAGATGAATGTATGATAAGAAGATTATATTATATTATTGGTCCAGAGGTAGTTTATAGTCATAGATGCTGAAGATATAGTATGGAAAGATAAGTAGAAATTTCAAGATAGGATATAAAAATACCATCCTGAAGAACTGAGTACATAGTTTAATGGAATTAATCTGTGTGATACCCATATGTTTTATTAGAAGGAGATGAGAGGATTTTCCACAGAAACATGAATTTTATATATACCATATGAGTTTGATGGATAAGCCAGAATATATTGGGATAAGATCATTAAAAAAATGACTATCTTCCAAAGTATGACCTCTCATAAAGAAAGGGGATCTCCATTGCTATATTTTGATATAATACTGCAATAAAATCAGTTTCTTATTTTCTGTGAAATAAGATTATAATAGGTATCAAAAGTTGAAGATATTTTTAGGAATTTTATAATTTTTTCTTCCTAAGTTTTGTCAGATTAACATCAAAGTTATAAGACCATGCACAAAACAAATACTTTGGATTCAATTAAAATCTGATTAAAAAAAAAATCAAGTCAGATGTCAAATGACCTAATTTAATAAGCTTATATTTACAAATGTTATATATAGAGCTCGCAAAATAAGCTCTTAACAAGCTTTGCAAAATATCCCCAAAACCCAGACCAGTTTCTGCTACTGGCATCCTCAGTGAGGTGCTAGGATATTCAAGCATTAGATTAAAAATACCAGGACAAGCCCAGAACTGTATCTAATGTTTAACTATTAAGTAGAAAATCTGAAAATTTCAGACGTCCATATGTCTTCCAATCCAGCTATCTAACTTTAATAGCCATATGTGTCTGAACTAAGTTCAGATATATCATATATTAATAGCTTTAGCAATATAAAATTACTAAAGTCTTAATAGTGAAAAAATAAAATTACAAAACAATTAAGAGCTTATTTTGTGAGCTCTACATATAACATTTGTAAATACAAGCTTATTAAATTAGGTCATGTGACATCTGACTTGATTTTTTGTTTGTAATTTTATTTTTTCACTATTAAGGCTTTGACAAATTTATATTGCTAAAGCTATTAATATATGGTGTACCTGAAGTTAGTTTAGTCCCATATGGCTATTTAAGTTAGATTGCAGGATTGGAAGACATATGCAGCTTTGAAATTTATATTGCAGTAGTGTATAATCGGCCTAAGTTTATATACTGTCAAAATCTTTACTTTTAGAAAAATGCAGACAAGACATTATAGAAACATCTAAATCAGGTCATAATATTTGCAAAATATGTTTATCTTTGTCTCATATCATCTAAGCGCACATCATACCAAAAAATGCAGATAATTCACAATATAAATTTACAATCACGAGCTATTTTTTTTGATTAGTGTATATGTTAAGTTTCAATAATAATTTTTTTGTATATTTTTTATCAAATATAAATTCAAATAATAATTAAAAAATAAATTCAATAATTAAAAAATATATAAAAATAAATACTTACCATCGGCTCCCACTAACATGTATTCCGATGTAATTTTCTGGGTGAATATTGTTCCATTAACAATGAAAAAACAGAGAAAGACAAAAAAATTCAAATTTATTTGATCACAAAAATTACCATAAAATTTTTAATTTTTGTCCTAAAAAATAAAACTTTCCTTTTCTGAAACTAGAAAGAAAGATAAAAACAAAGGTATAAAAAGTGCATGCATACGTTTCATAGTTTTCCATTAATATTATGCTGAAACCAGATGTTTATAATTTGAAAATTCATACCCACATTATGCACTAAAAATAAAGAGGCTAATAGCAAAAAATAAAATTACAAAGAATCAAGTCATGTTACATGATCTAATTTAACAAGCTTGTATTACAAATGTTATACATAGAGCTTACAAATAAGATCTTAACAAGCTTTGCAAAATATCCCCAATCCCAGACAGGATATTCAAGCATTAGATTAAAAATACAGGACAAGCCCAATCCTTTATCTAATGGATAACTATTAAATAGAAAATCTGAAATTTTCAGACATTCATATGACTTCTAATCCAGTTATCTAACTTAAATGGTTCAGTCCCATTTGACTACTTAAGTTAGATAACTGGATTGGAAGACATATGAATGTCTGAAAATTTCAGTACATATTTCTGCTTCACCTAGTGCCAATGTCATCAGCACTAGTATGAGTTTGAACCCAACCTTTTATATTAACTGGCACCCATCACATAATAGGTGGTAATATATTTATAATCAATATTATAATCTTTTATATTTCATTAATTTTATTTTATAATTAAAACTAACCTTTTTATAATAGTTTATTTATTTTATATTTGTAAAAATGTATATTGTGTTTATTTTATTAAAATGAATTGAATCCTAGATATCTATAAAATGTTACAAATATTTTAAATTCTTTTATTAAAGTTCATTTTTCTTCAATTAATCAGTTGGTAACATTTTATATTTATCTTTTGATAAATGTACATTAAAGGATCAATTATGTAAACAATCTAATATTTGTAAGAAATATTTTGTAAATTTCTACTTAAGTTTTATATCAAATATTAAATTTGAAAGTCATTGTACCAAATTCCTAAAAATTTTCTGAATAAAATTTACATTTTTGTTAATCTAAACCTTAATTAAATAGGCTTTGTTAATACAATGACTGATAAACTTAATCATGCTTGTTGCTGTTTTCTTTTAATTAGCAAATGAACCCTTGGGGCATGTTGAATGCAGGATTATAGATTTCCCTCCCAAGCAGACACCAACCTCAGAGAACCACTTAGATAAATTGCAATTGGCAGTTGTCACTGTAAATTGAATCCTATAGATAAAGCCAGATCACATAAATAGTGGAAATTTTTTGATAAAAAGATTATTTGAAGAACAGTTCACTGAAAAGAGTAGTTTAGATTTACAGTACATCATGACTAAAGAAATGATGGGGTGAAAAGATCGGCCATTGCTTTTCAGAGCTCTGTTTCCACCAGCTCATCAATGCCTTTCCAGTGCTCTCAACACCTAGCCGGAGACTGTACTGTGTCAAGGAAGCCTGCTAAATGATCTGACTGTATAACTGCCTGTTTTAAGCCATGGAATGTCTACTGATTGATTCTGAGGTGACGTCCAATTTGCCGCAAGCCACTGATTCTATTTTACTTGTTTTCTAAATCAATATTAATTTATATTAGATATATCTGTAATGTTTATACAACTTAATTTTAAAATGCGTCTTTTAAAATTTTTCTTAAATTTAAAAATATCAGTTCTTATAAAAATCTCACCTTATTTTGATGTGGCAAATTTATCTTATTTTTTTGCTGGTTTATTTATAACATTGACTTTCTGAAATTGCCAAGTATAGAACTCAATGAGCAACTAACTTTAAACCCTCCCTCTTATTTTATCCATTTAAAATCATTACAGGAGACTTATTTCCCTTAAATTAATAGAGAAAGCTCATTTGGTTTTGTACCTTTTATATTATAAATTTGTTTTAAATGATAGAAATTATTTTAAAAATTAGATGTGTTATTATTATCTCCAACTTAAAAGTACCCTCGTAATTATTTCTGAAAGGATAATGAATTTTATTAAATCAGTTAAGTAAAATCTATCACGATTTCTGTAAAACAAATATCTTGAAAGAAAATCATTGAAAGCACATTTATCATAGCATTTTATCAGTATATGTTTCATACATATATATTTTATTTGTCAGAAAAATAGTAAAATTGTGATGTATAATTTATTAGGCTGCATATTGTCAAACTTCACCAGAAGTGAGTTTGATATTTAATGCCCAGTATATGTTAATTAAAAGACTGGTTTATTTTGTAATCTTTAATGATGAATTATTTAATAACTTACTAATAAATGAAATATTTGGAAAGTGTGGAAAACAATTTATATTTTAAATTTTAATTCTTGCCTTCCCTTTTATATTATGTTTTATGATTCATTCATTAATGGCCTAAGGTTTCTGGGGACTTTCTATTATGTCAGGGAGCTGATTATTTTAATCAGGATTTAAGTTATTATTTTTGTTAGTGATACACTATCTATCTATATATGTCTGAGGCATTATGTATTTATAGTTACAACCATTTCTTTATTATTGTTATTCTTGCTTTGCTACATACCTCTCAGGACCTTTGGAAGTTTAAATATGACCAGTCCAATCCTTGACTCTCCCTTAATAGTAGATGTATTTTCCTACTAGGGATTCTTTTCCAGGCATTGACATTAAGATGTGTATGGGAAGTCCAGCACATCAAATCTATTATTATGATTATTTAGAGACATGTTTTGGCTGGAGGGCCAGCATTTCTCATCATCTCGTATTTATTAGGAATTTCCTTTAGCATAGCTGCCCAGAGATTCATAACAGACCTTATTTATTCTTTTGTTGTAATCTATAATATCATACTGCCTTTATCATTATATATATATATATATATATATATGTATGCCTTTATCATATATATATATATATATATATTTACAAACCTGAAATGCTCTCTGCCATGATGGCATGTCCTTCACAAACCAATCCTGTTAATTAGTTAAATATGATTATCTAATTTATTTAAAATGAACTATCTTGCTTTCCACACTAAGTATAGACAACTGATTTAAATGTAATACTGTTCTAAATGCACATCTTTCATGTCTTGTTATTTATATGTAGAATAGACTTATTTGTAATCTCTTAAAGAGGGCTAATAATATTATATTGCTGATTGGCAGACTAACAAATTTTACATTGTTGTCAAAACCGCATCAAAAATGAATTCAAGAAATATAATAACCTAGTTGTATAAACATAACTCGAATTATTTTGTATAGCAATAACCAATTCCTTAATAAATTCCTATATTATTATTTTAAATTAGCTTAGTTTGTCATCACTGTGAATCTCTAATGTTAATTACTCTATTTATTTATAATATTTCTTTGATTTAAATTCACTTCTTTGTAATGTTGCCAGAAAGAGTTATAATTATTATGGTTCAAACCATTAGTAATCTATATCAAATCACATCTGTACAGTTCTGCAACCATCAGAATTCACTAAATCATTAATTTCTCATATAAACCCTTTATTATTCTGAGTCTCTATGTAAACCATGACCTCCAGCTGGGACAGAATGAAACCAAACACTGCTAGTGTCATCACAAACATTATTTATTAGTCAGAGAGGCAATAGTTCAGGCAAATAGGTTAGGATTCACTCTTGCCCTGACATATGTATTTTGTGCATGGTTGGATTCAAGGTACTTTTGTTTGGATTATTGGTCTTGTTGAATGAATACATGATTTTGACCGGCACAGAGAGCTTTCGCATTATTAGTGAGGATCTGGTGCAGTTGGTCTTGATCATTTGGAGACTCTACTGCTGATTCTTGAACCTTTTTTTGATGAGCTCTAGGTCTGATTCCTGAGCAATACAACCCACTCTCATGTGGGTTTTAATATCCATGTCTCTAAAAGGGATTTGTTCTTTCCTGAAAATCAGCTTGCATTGGGAATAATCTATTGTACACAGGTGTTGATATAAAAAGTCTGAGCCTATCACAAAGTTATAAATCAATGCAGCTACAATCAAAAAAGTGTGTCCAACTGTGGTGGTGCTGAGGGTCATTTCTAGCCAAACTTGGTAATTTTTGTTTGGGTTTTCTTTCCATTAGCAAGCATTAATTGAACACTCGGGCAGGTAACTGTAGGAAATGTTTTTTCTTTTCCAACTGGTCGTACAATCCTTTTGATATTAGGGAAACTTGACTCCCTGAGTCTAATAGGGCATGAGTTACCAGGTTTTCTTATTTTGATATGAATGGTGGGACATGGATCAATGGGTGTCTCCGATAATGAGGTGTCTGCTTCATTGATGATAGTGGAGATGGGTTTTTCTTGTGACCTCTTTGTGTTCCTAAATCTTTTGTTGGGACATCGTTGGTAGGAACAACCTAACGAGGTCCTTGAATGTTTTCTGATTTATCCTGGTATCTTTTTTTGGCATGGTTTGGTTTTGGTCATAGTTTACTCAAGATTGACTATTCCATCTCTGTGTTGCTATGGATTGAGTCTTTCTTGGTGTTTTGTGTAAAAAGGTCTGAGATCCATGATGGTCAGCAAGTATGCCATTTCATCTATTCATAATCCTGCTTATCACTATTGCTTGCTGAACTGACTGGGGCATGTTGGATTGCACAGTCCAGATGATATGAGCTTCTGAAAATGGGAATGTGGTGAGAGATCTGAATTGTGCTACTTGTCGGAGGAAAAACTGAGTGGTGGTTTCCCTCCCTCTATATTTTTCATGCGAGATTTGCTGAAGAATCTGATCTTCTCGCTCCAGTAGCTAGTCAATAATGCTGCTTGGTATTCATTGAATGTTTAGGGGTTTTCATGCATTGACCCCCATCAATTCTTTGCTGGGCCCTGTAGATAATGATTAGCAATAGTAAGTTGATCTCCCTCACTTGCATGGTAGAAATAGAATAGTTCTTTTAAACTATCCAGGATTGGGCCTGAGGATTTTCTCCTGAATCTCCTCAGAATACTTTGACCTGGATAAATCTGGCCAGATTTGGCTGAATTCCAGATCAATCCCTGCCCGTGGATATATCAATGTGCTAGTTGGGTGATCATTATTTATCCATGCATCCATCGAGACCTCAATTTTTGTGGAGCCAGTGGGGTTTTTCGAGTTTTGATCCTTGAGGTAGTGTGGTGGTGATTTTTCTGGGTCCTTCTTTAGGTCATGGAATGGGTTGAGTTTTCCAAGATCTGGTCCAGACATCTTTCTTTCACTCTCTAGGTTTTGAGTTTTCCATTGGTGTTAGGTTTGCCATTCCATTCCCTCCTGTATTTTCCGCATATGACTTGTTCCTCTAGTAATTTGTTAATTGCAGTTTCACCCTTTTCCACACTTGTTTTAGTCCATTCATATCCCTCTCACAGCTCTTTGATATCATTTGCAGATTGCTTTTCTCTTTTTTCTATATTTACCTCTGTCCTTTGGAATAGTTCTTTCACTTGTATAGTTCTCTCTGCAATCATTCGGGTTGGCTCCTCACTAATTTGGATTGTCCTCATCATACTCCGGAGCATGGCAATCACATTTTCATCTTTGAATGGAAATATTTGGGCTGATTTCATGTCATGGATAAGTGTAAAGGGATCCTTTACAGTGACTTCTGAAATTTGTTTCTCCATGTTTTCTTCTTTCACTGGGATGCTGGCATCAACATCTTCACTTTCCTTTTCTGTAGGAATATTAGCATCAACTTCTTCATCTCCAATCTCTTCTTCTTGGCTCTGGTCCATTCTGGATTGTGGGCATGTTCGATCTCAATTTTGAGTTACACGCTTGTAGTATATTAGCTGTTTTTTTCTCTCTGGTATAGAATAGGAGTAATATTTAGTCAATCAATAATAGCAAGACTAAACCCTTTTATCTATAAGAAGATATACTAAATATGCTCTGAATTAATATTTGTCACTAACTGCAACATTAATCACAAATTTAGATTTTATATTTTAACTGTTAGATTAAATAACTAGAATTATTATACTAAGACTTGATAAATCAATGGTTAAAATAATTATCTTTGAATTTATACAATCACTAATCCAACCATTTGCTTCCCTTACTCTGTCCACTCTTCTCATCATGTTTTACTGACTGTGTCCTTTCTGATCTGCCCTACTAAATTTCTGTTTTAAGCCTGATATTTAAATAATTATTATTTAAACTACAACAAAAAAACTTTATTTATTATGAGAATGACTGATTTGTTTCTTGATCCTAGCTGGTCACCCTTGGTCACCCCTTGCCTCTGAAATGGACTAAAAATAATCATTATTTTCAAAATTCAATATACAATCTTGTTATGAGTATTACATTACTTATAATTTTATTGTTACATATTACACAAGTTATTAAATTCTTCATTCTCCAAATCTCATATATATAAAAAATTGTTGCCAAAAATTATCACTGTTCTTTTGGTTTTGTGAACTTGATAACAAATTTGTAACGGTGATAGGTACTCTATTCCCTACACCAGGGCACTAGTTAACAAGGTCAGCAATAATATAACACTTACAAATAGCTCTAATATATATAAAATGTATACTTTTACTGCTTGTTAAATACTTCTTGTTACAACCTTTTACACATAAGGCTTATGGATGCAATACATGGGTTTAAAAAATTTTTTTAAACACAAGAAAACATAACTTTTATATACATGTATGTAAAACCAGATACAAAAAAAAATTCTTTACTTATACTACATGGGTTAAAATTTTTTACAAAATATATATATGGTTGGAAAACCAGGTACTACAGCTAGCAAAAAATAAAATAAAAAATTTTACATTTATAGTTTATAGTCTCTGGATTTAAAGAAAACTTTTCATACAACATTTTATGGTTGTAAAACACAGTCTTTGGTTTTGGTTTATGACACTCATGAAATAAACTTTACATCACTTTGATATCACTTCATGATTATTTTACATAGTTTAAAGAGTTTTATATAAATCTAACATTAAGAGAAAACATTTTGCTAAACTTAAGAGCACATACATAAATTATTACATGTCACTATGGATTCAAACTCAGGTGAACTAAACAAACTTTTAAATATATTGGTCCGAGTATATAAAACTGTAAATATGAAATATCATTTGGGGATGTGAATATTTGTTCAACCATCAAATCCAAAAAAAAAAAATTGTACATCTACATATTGGGAAAAAAGTTTTCAAGCTTTTATGCTTGAGATATAACACAATTTCTCCACATATATGGGTTTCCAAGAAAATATATAGCAATGCAATACATATAAAAATTTTCAAACACATCTGTTCCTACACCTCTCATACATACACACCCATGTACATATATACGCAGTGCTACATATACAAGTACATAGATTTTACACATGCATACATCTATATACCCTACATAGTACTACACACACCATTGGAAAAGAGAGAAACAAAAACTTTGAAGAAAAAAATTAATACACGTGCTAAATTCTTTACATTTTGCTTTTTAAAATAAACACAACATTATATACTTAATTAACAAAAAAAAATTCTAGACACATATTTTCCCTTTCTCCCCAAAATTTAACAATACCTTTAAAGCAAACACGGGAGAAAAGTAAGAAAAAATTTTCTACATAACAAAACTCGGGGGGGACTCTTACATATACATTAATAAACGACTTTCACATTTTATACAATCTATTTAACCATATGAGTTTTCACTTTTAATGAATCAATTTATGAAAAAAAAAAATACAGATTATGGATGGAAAACATGGTATTCCTCTTTATTAACAAAACAGTATTTGATTTTATAAAATCAATATGACAAAACAATTACATCATTTTATATTCTGGAAAATTATGTATATATTAAATTGTATATAGCAAATTATACATGTATAGCTAATGAATTATTCAGGGTGTGGGAATAATTAACAGGCTCCACGATTGGGCGTCCAAACCCAGAAAAAAATGAAGCACTCTGTGCCGGTCAAAATTGTGTATTCATTCAACAAGACCAATAATCCAAGCAAAAGTACCTTGAATCCAATCATGCACAAGATACATACATCAGGGTAAGGGTGAATCCTAACCTATTTTCCTGAACTATTGCCTCTCTGACTAATGGATAATGTTTGTGATGACACTAGCAGTGCTTGGTTTCATTCTGTCCCAACTGGAGGTCATGGTTCACATAGAGACTCAGAATAATAATGGGTTTATATGAGAAATTAATGATTTAGTGAATTCTGATGATTGCAGAACTGTACAGATGCAATTTGATATCGATTACTAATGGTTTGAACCGTAATAATTATAACTCTTTCTGGCAACATTACAATGAAGTGAATTTAAATCAAAGAAATATAAATAAATAGAGTAATTAACATTAGAGATTCGGAGTGATGACAAACAAAGCTAATTTAAAATAATATTATAGAAATTTATTAAGGAATTGGTTATTGTTATACAAAATAATTTGAGTTATGTTTATACAACTAGGTTATTATATTTCTTGAATTCGTTTTTGATGCGGCTTTGATAACAATGTAAAATTTGTTAATTGGTCTGCCAAGAACCAATCAGCAATAAAATATTATTAGCTCTCTTTAAGAGATTACAAATAAGTCTATTCTATATATAAATAACAAGACATGAAAGATGTGCATTTATAATACTATTACATTTAAATCAGTTGTCTATATTTAGTGTGGAAAGCAAAATAGTTCATTTTAAATAAATTAGATAATCATATTTAACTAATTAACAGGATTGGTTTGTGAAGGATGTGCCATCACAGCAGAGAGCATTTCAGGTTTGTAAATAGATATATATATAATGATAAAGGCAGTATGATATTATACATTGCAACAAAAGAATAAATGAGGTCTGTTACAAACCTCTGGGTAGCTTTGCTAAAGGAAATCCCTAGTAAATACAACTAGATGATGAGAAATGCTGGCCCTCCAGCCAAAACATGTCTCTAAATAATCATAATAATAGATTTGATGTGCTGGACTTCCCATACACATCTTAATGGCAATGCCTGGAAAAGAATCCCTAGTAGGAAAATACATCTACTATTAAGGGAGAGTCAAGGATTGGACTGGTCATATTTAAACTTCTGAAGGTCCTGAGAGGTATGTAGCAAAGCAAGAATAACAATAATAAAGAAATGGTTGTAACTATAAATACATAATGCCTCAGACATATATAGATAGATAGTGTATCACTAACAAAAATAACTTAAATCCTGATTAAAATAATCAGCTCTCTGACATAATAGAAAGTCCCCAGAAACCTTAGGCCATTAATGAATGAATCATAAAACATAATATAAAAGGGAAGGCAAGAATTAAAATTTAAAATATAAATTGTTTTCCACACTTTCCAAATATTTCATTTATTAGTAAGTTATTAAATAATTCATCATTAAAGATTACAAAATAAACCAGTCTTTTAATTAACATATACTGGGCATTAAATATCAAACTCACTTCTGGTGAAGTTTGACAATATGCAGCCTAATAAATTATACATCACAATTTTATTATTTTTCTGACAAATAAAATATATATGTATGAAACATATACTGATAAAATGCTATGATAAATGTGCTTTCAATGATTTTCTTTCAAGATATTTGTTTTACAGAAATCGTGATAGATTTTACTTAACTGATTTAATAAAATTCATTATCCTTTCAAAAATAATTACGAGGGTATTTTTAAGTTGGAGATAATAATAGCACATCTAATTTTTAAAATAATTCCTATCATTTAAAACAAATTTATAATATAAAAGGTACAAAACCAAATGAGCTTTCTCTATTAATTTAAGGGAAATAAGTCTCCTGTAATGATTTTAAATTGATAAAATAAGAGGGAGGGTTTAAAGTTAGTTACTCATTGAGTTCTATACTTGGCAATTTCAGTAAGTCAATATTATAAATAAACCAGCAAAAAAATAAGATAAATTTGCCGCATCAAAATAAGGTGAGATTTTTATAAGAACTGATATTTTTAAATTTAAGAAAAATTTTAAAAGACGCATTTTAAAATTAAGTTGTATAAACATTACAGATATATATAATACAAATTAATATTGATTTAGAAAACAAGTAAAATAGAATCAGTGGCTTGCGGCAAATTGGATGTTACCTCAGAATCAATCGGTAGACATTCCATGGCTTGAAACAGGCAGTTATACAGTCAGATCATTTAGCAGGCTTTCTTGACACAGTACAGTCTCCGGCTAGGTGTTGAGAGCACTGGAAAGGCTTTGATGAGCTGGTGGAAGCAGAGCTCCAGAAAGCAATGGCTGATCTTTTTACCCCATCATTTCCATAGTTACGATGTACTGTAAATTTAAACTACTCTCTTCAGTGAACTGTTCTTCAAATAATCCCTTCTTATCAAAAATTTCCACTATTTATGTGATCTGGCTTTATCTATAGGATTTTATCTACAGTGATAACTGCCAATTGCAATTGCTCTAAGCGGTTTTCTGAGATTTGTGTCTGCTTGTGAGGAGAATCTATATAATCCTGCATTCAACATGCCCTAAGGGTTCATTTGCTAATTAAAAGAAAACAGCAACAAGCATGATTAAGTTTATCAGTCATTGTATTAACAAAGCCTATTTAATTAAGGTTTAGATTAACTAAAATGTAAATTTTATTCAGAAAAATTTTAGGAATTTGTTACAATGAGTTTCAAATTTAATATTTGATATAAAACTTAAGTAGAAATTTACAAAATATTTCTTACAAATATTAGATTGTTTACATAATTGATCCTTTAATGTACATTTATCAAAAGATAAATATAAAATGTTACCAACTGATTAATTGAAGAAAAATGAACTTTAATAAAAGAATTTAAAATATTTGTAACATTTTATAGATATCTAGGATTCAATTCATTTTAATAAAATAAACACAATATACATTTTTACAAATATAAAATAAATAAACTATTATAAAAAGGTTAGTTTTAATTATAAAATAAAATTAATGAAATATAAAAGATTATAATATTGATTATAAATATACTACCACCTACTATGAGATGGGTGTCAGTTAATATAAAAGGTTGGGTTCAAACCCATACTAGTGCTCATGACATTGGCACTAGGTGAAGCAGAAATATGTATTATATTTCCAGCTTTAGTAAATATATACTAAATTCAAGTGTGGTGGATACAATGTCTAAGGATCACTATATGGAAATGCATATGTATATAATTTCAGATGTGCTTGTGAACTAAACAAGCAAACTGCCTATAAATTTAAGCACAATAAAATCAACTTATATTTGCTTACATTAATGATTTTTCAGAGAGATACTAAATTTTAATTACACAAAATTTAAACTATTAAAAAAAACCACATTTTATATTTCATTTTTTAAAACTTTCTTTTTATAAAAACTTTTTTTAGAAGAAAGATTGATCTAAAACTGAATGTTGATTATTTTAAAACAATTCTCATGATTAAAAATTACAGAGTGATTTTAAACAAAACTGATTTTTTTATTTCTTGAATATTTAAAAAAAATTACTTTACCCAACTAAATTGATAAAAGAATTAATGTCTTGTACTTTTAAAATAAAAATATTTACAATGTGCAAAGCATACCATACTATATATCAAGCACACTAAGTTTAATCAAGTGTTATAAAATATAAATATTAAAAGTTAATATAATAGATAACTACATAAACACAAAATCATCCAAATTGAATTATATATATAACTGCTCTGTTAGTAACAATTTAAAAGTTTATCAAATAGTTCATAAAATAAATAAAAGATTACCTTTAAGTCCCAAAATATGGTCAAATAGCTATTATTTTTTCTCAAAGTTAAATTTATGTAATACACTTTCAAGAATAGAGCTCTAGTAGTTTACTGGTGAAGGCTTTCCACTTACAGGTTTCCAATTTTGATTGCAATTATGAATGTTTTCAGGTAGAGGTGGTATGAAATTTTTGTTGAGAAATGCATCTGTTTAACTGCATATTTAAAAATAGTTGACACGGTGTTAGATCAAACTCAGCAAGCAGAATTGGACATCCTAATGGTTATGACTACATGCGGAAATAAATTCATTTGTAGTAGTTAACAACACATATTAGTTCAGCTGATGTTAGTGTTTTAGTATTCATCATGTTAAGCAGGCAAAAGCATATAACAAAAGAACTTCTTTTCAAAGCTGGCTCTTTTTATATCTTCCAGGTTTAAAAAACATGTTTTTTAATTAACAAGCCTACATATTTACAAAATTCTTTAATTAAACAAGCTAGTAATTATTTCAATTACCCCTGTTTACAAAAATTCTTTAATTAAACCAGCTCACATACTTATCCAATTCTTTAATTAAACAAACCCATATGTTTAGAGATGACACTTAGTCATCTTAATCATTAAAATATATTTGATTAATTAATAACAATATAAGCTAATTGGGTCAAAATTTTATGGATTAGTATTTAATTAAGCTTGTTCCTATAATATAATTTTAAGAGATTGATTTTCAATACAATTAGTTAAATAAATCAGTTTCTTTCTCTTTTTAAAACTAAAGTAAAATTGACTTAATTTGATTTTAAACACAGATCTTTACCAATGTGTGTATGCTTATATAATACAAAACTATATAAAAAAATCTCATGAAACTTGAATTTCATTCACAACTGCCAACTATTATATTTTAAAAATAAAATACAGATTGAGATAGATTACCTTCCATCTCAATATGTATTGTGCTGGTCGAATTTGTATGTTCACGTAACAAGATCTAGCTTCTAGGCAAAAGTACCTTGAATCCAATCATGCACAAGATACACAGGTCAGGAACACTTATGAACTCTGTCCTATTTGCCTATTTCCCAGATCTATAACATTATGAACAACAATCCCGATGACATTGATTTAATTTACTTCTCACCGCCAGCATCACTCATCGGAGACACAAAAAGACTCTAGGCTAAATTTGATGATAGACTAACTTAACAACTATCTATATTTTATGAGCAATGAAGGCTCATGACCTAGCATATTAATTATGTATTTAGCGGAGATCATCTAGTCATTTGGAGCATAAACAATAAATGGGTATTAAATTAAATAAAAGAAAGCAATGATTCAAGTTGATGCATATAGTTTAAGATTTATTCGATTAATAACAAAAATTATGTCGGGTTATTTATCTGACATTAGCCTCATAAGTATTATATATATATATATTTAATTCATATTTTACAATAACTTGATATTTGTGGCTATGCCAATAATCTATGTGTGTGACTTAAGGAATTAGTGCTATTGGAATGCATTACTAAAATACTATTACACCCCCAGAGAGACAAAAAGAGCATTTACTTGATTTAAAAAAGAAATAATTTTACAAGCAAATATTACATTTTGTTTTATTCAATATTATTGTTAATTTGAGTTGTAAATAATTAATGTGCAGGATGGATAATGAATAATTATATAAATGATAATAAATTTATCGCATTGATACGCATAGTAAACTAAGGGAAATATGTCTGTTTAAAGAAATCATCGCATTATGACTTATGGCTATTTCTTGGCGACTGATAATACACTGAAAGGCGGTGCATGCATGGCGGCAGATTGGGGTGGTCCAATTATGGATCCTGGAGTGTGCTTCGTGAATTTGATTAATGAAATTTACCGATTTCCTCTGCAAATGTAGGCAGGATCAGTGTTGAGACGAAGAGCGGTTGGCTATGTCTTTATCAGGCTGGATTTTCCAGAGCGATTCCCATATAAAGCATGCACATACAACCAAGTGTGTCCACAGGATGGTTTTACAGTCTGGTTTCTAGGACACGGAGAATGACGATGATGGGGCTCGACTTAGCGAATACCTCCATGTGAGAAAGAAGCATGAATATATATAAATGAAGTGGCCTATATGCACACAACGCTTAATAACAATATAACTATAACTTTAAAGATTATCTAAACATATTTACTGCCCATAAATTGTGAAATACTCGGCATAATGGTATGGTTTCTTCATTAAACAGACATGGGTAATAATTCTAATTAAATATAAAACTAGGATCTGAAGGTCCCCCCCTACATTATGTTACTTAATATTATTCATAACTTCCCACACATTTAATAAATCTCAATCTTGGTTAATGAATGCCCGTATAAAAATATATAAATTAATACAAGATAAATGGGTGGTGGTAATAGCTATAATGGGTTTACATATACAATATAAACTAATAATAAGAGATAGCACATTATTTAGAATGGAAAATATTTATGAAACAGATGTCATTCTGTTTTTCTACAGTAAACATAAATAATTAGTTTGTTTATCTAAAATCACTAGCACCTGGTCAAGTCGAATAAGACTTGTTTTGGTTAAGTTATAAGTTAATTACCTGATAAATGATGGGTGGGGAAAACGAAAATAAATTATATGCTTGCGATTTTAGAAATATTATTGGCATTTCTTTTTAAAATATAAATACATAAATCTAAACGAGAATTATTTTCCGCTTGGAAATAAAAGAAAAGAAAACATTTTATAAGAGGCTTAATAGTGATTAGTTATATAGAATTATAAGAATTACATATTTTGAAGACATTTAATATATATGATTGGAAAATATAATAGTTATTACAGAGAAGACAGGATTTGAGAATTACAAGCAGTCAAAGTTCTTTTTACCTTGCTATTTGGAAGAGCAATTTTAGTACGTGTCAGTCCATCGGTATTGGTTCACTAGATCTAGGGTAGCATTATTATATGGTAGTTAGCATTTCACTTTCACGGAAAAAATATATAAAGTTCATCAGTACGGGATGCAGAGCTTTGCTTATGGGAAAAGCATATCAGAACGGAGGGGAAGGTGAAATTTCCCCATCTCATGGCACATTGAGTGAGAATCAAAACTGGCATGGAATATGTATAGCAACATCATAATTTGGTGGTCTCCTCCTCCTGTGGATTCAAATTCAGCAGTATATATACTTTTATTTTGAAGATGTCACTTAGCAACTACTGCTGGACCTGAGGCAGTTTAAGCACTTACTGTATGTCTGGAATAATTTGACCGGATATTTTCTTATCTGGTAAGACTTTTGAAACAATGCAATTTTGTTATCAGTTTCTCGAACGATTGTTTTAAAATAAATATTATGATTTTAAAACAAGCTAGCATGGACAAAATTTCCACTAATGGGTTTATTTTATTATTACAAAATTGTAATCTTTTACTTTTATCTAAGGGATCTTCCAGGTCATTGTTTTCGAGAGACTTTTTAACAAGATTGCATCATTTCTGGTTACAAAATTACCTATGAAAAAATAATAAGTTTCATATATGATACTTTATATATAACATAACTTTACTAATTTATTCGCAATCTCCTACACTGAAATATATATAGATTTATTACTTACACCCGTATACACATGAGAATATTATTAAATAAAAATATTTTTAGATTAAAATACATAAGAGTTTATGTGATTTATGTTAAAATACTAAGCAAAAGAAATATATATATCATTAGCTATGTATATACGTGCGTAAAGGTGGGTTTGAATATAGTTAGATGGTAGGAGATTGGATGTGGGCTGTGAAACAAGGATCTGAGCATCAGATCTGCTTCAGTATACATGGTTAACTTGTGTGTGATAACACATTGAATGGAAAATACAATGACACCATACACATAATTTCATTAAATAAATTGATGTTTCAATGTATAGACTGGATATCACACAAACCTATGAATATATTTGTGGGGGTGTATGAAAATAATTTTTGAATTTGAAAATACTAATTTGCAGTTTATCACCATATATAAAAATTCTATTAAATAGATTGATGTTTCAAGGGATAGACTGGATACTACATATGGATTTTTATTATAAAACATATGAATATATATGTGTGTGTTTGATCATTTCTAAATGAAGATGCTATATGAACCACTGATTGGTCTACATTTAAACCCTTTAAATAAAATGCTAGTATTTCATATTTATCAACTGTATTTTGAAAGTTTTAAAAACTTTTCCATTTAGGTACATGATAGTAATTCTATGGAAATAAGACAATGAATTAAAGAAGAAATGTATTACATGACCTCGGAAATATATTTTTAAATAAATATAAATGTAGATTGCTAGAAGGTTATATATATACTTAAAATGTTAACAAGATGCTATCTTGAGAAATTATATAAATCAACACATTCATTACTTATTAATAGCTGAAGATGTATATATATGTGTGCGAACATATATTTTATATTCATCCTCATACATTTTTTGAAATTAAAATTAACTATATGACATGCAAGAATAGTCATTCAAATTAGATATTTCTTTTAACTTAAAAGATATCTTAAATACTCAAGTTTAACTTTTTTTCCATGCACATATTTGATACATTTTGTTGAATGAAATTCAGAAACAAGATGTGGGCTGCGGTAATATTAAATGAGAAGTCAGATTTAGATTTACAAGCTTTTTGTGTCCTGTAAAAAAGGTAGTTATTGTTCAATAAAAGCCAGCAATAGTTCCAAAACAGAAGTGGGGAAAAAAGTTGAATGATAAAATTGAATTTAAATGTAATGAAAGTATTGTTTAATATGTTTTATTTAAAAAAATCTATATGAAAAGTAACTTATCAGAAAGAAATGCTCCCATGAAGATAAATTTTACTATTGAAGAATTTCATACAAGATGATGATGCTACAATGCTTTTAAATATTTATTAGTCTATATGGTTTATTGAAAATAGAAAATGTCAAATAATTACTATTGTGGAAGAAAATATAAAAATTTTGCTGGAAAAAAGAAATTGTTATTCATGCTATTTTTTCTAACAAAGATATACAATTTTAGACATATAAGCATATTATATCTTGTGTTGAAAGCCAAGGATAAAACCAGTCTAATGAAAGCTTTTATGATTATTGTAAAAGACAACATTTAGAATAAGATATATATTAAAATGCTACAATATCTGAACTTAAATATTTGATCTTTCTAAAAGTGCAAAGGCTAGGATTCAGTGAAATTGTGTGTGTTTTTGCAAGACCTGGTACATTAGTATGTACTTAGAAAAGATAAATGCATTAAACATCACTAACCATCCTCAGCATATCCTCTTTATTTTTTTTTAGATATGGACAATAAAATAGATTTTACCAACAACATAATCCTATTTATATATGACACTTTTTATCAAGAATTATTAGAAAAATGATCAAATTTTTAAACGACTTTCTTACACCAATAAAAGTGATGTCAGTAAAATTATTTTCCATTTGGAAAAGTTTCATAAAACACATTGAGCAATATAATGCCCTTAACTTCAAATTCTATTTTATCCTTCCCCTCATCTCACACACACATACTTCTGATCCATAGTTGGTTTTTATTGTGCAATTTCTATCTTCTGTTTGATTGGGCATATTGATCAAAAAGGCAAATTGAATCTAAATCTGACTTATCATTTATCATTACCTGAACCTACATTTAATTTCCGAATTTCTTTGGGCAAAATATGTTAATAATATGTTTGAATAAGAATATAAATTCAGATATTTATGACATTTTAAAATTAAAATATATTAAACTGAAGATTTTTATGGTAAAAGGTGTGAACATATATTTCAGATTTCATCATATTTGCATTTGTTTATTGTTTGCCACTGACTAGTGATATCCAATCAAAATGGTGGTATAATGTTAATATTAAAAACAACAAATACTTTCGTAAACAAATTAAAAAATATATACTCACATCTTTTATCCATAAAAATATTCATTTTTAATATAAATATATAATAGAAATACACACACACTTATATATATATTTTTACCATCATTTGTCCATTGCCCGATTATATAATGGTCTGAATTTATTTCAATAATTTTCTATGTTACTTCCACACACTTTATTATTTTATCCATTCATGCCATGTAGAATCTTTTTCTAAGCCTATGAAAAAAAACAAAAAAAAACAGTACATTAGGGACTTTAAAGTTTCTAAAAAATTTCCATCCTTTTCATCTCGATATTTTTAATTTTAAAATAATTGAAATTAATCTGGTACTGAGCATTATATTTTCAATACCTTTATAATTTTCAGCTACGTATTTTGAATGCATGTAAATTAATCAATTTTTTTTTTTTGCCGTTAAATATTCAAAATTTCTTTCAATTGTTCCGATCATTAAGAAATCTCAACTAGTTCTAAACTCTTAAAAGATTTTATTTTTTATATTTTTTAACTTCGTGTTTTCTATTAAGTTTCTGATAAACCTCCTAGTGGTAGAATAATTATCTCTTTAAGATCTGGTTTCAGATTTAAAATAAAACTTTTTTTTTTCTGACTTTTAAACCTTTAATATATAACTAAACTAGCCAATATTCCAATATTGATCTGAGAGATGGGGGGGGGGTGACTAATTCTGATGTAATGTGGAATGGTCATATAATTTATGTATGCATAAATTATAAAACATATACTAAATTATAGTAGGATGCTGCCTTGACCATTAGTAAGAGAGATATTATACATCTGTGGACTCTGCATATGGTTTTATTTTTACTTTTGGATTTCAAAGGGCTAAAATAATGAACAGAACTTCATTACTGCCTTTTATCTCTGATTGAGATATATGTATTGGTTGATAATTTTATATTATTTTTAAAATTATTATTATTATTATTGATTACTCTGTTTTGTTCCGTTTAATCTTTTAATATAGTTAAAATTTTATCCTGCAAAAAAAAATAATATTCATAACTTCTCTGTTGAAATTAATATTTCCTTCTAGCAAAATTTTAGAATAGATTTTTTTTTATTCTCTCCTAAAGTATTTACCTTTAAATTTAATTAAAATTGATTTGAAATGCTTTAAGCTTAAATTTTTAATTGAAAGTAAATAAGTTTATTTACAGCTAAAAATTAAGCTTAAATATTTAAACTATTATAAATACAGGGGAAGTCAATAAATAGATTACAAATTAAAGTAGATCTGCACTAATTAGAATTAAATGGTTTCTTTATCAATAGGTTTCTAACTCTAATACAATCTTGTTAGCAGATTCAAAATGGCTGGTTTTGATTAGTTGAAGTGACAATCATATGTGAAAAGTATATTATCAATAATAGTGTATTGTGTGTCCATTTTGTGGCAAAATATTTTAATGCAAAAGATATTTATAAAAAAAAATATTTCTATTTAAAGGTAATATTACATTCAAATATCAGCCTTTCAAGCTAATTGAGCACGCGCGTTTTGAAAGGCTGATATTTGAATGTAATATAATTGTAAACACGGCGCTAGATCAAATAATTGCTTATTTATTTAAAGGTAAGAAATATTTGTCACATTAAATTTATTTTAATCTGGAAGTAGTGATGAAAAGATATAATAAGGAAACAATCAAAACTTTTCTAATCAGCTTGAAGTAGAAATTGATGAATCATAGGATAAGTGTATGAATATTGGTAGACATTATGTTGAAAAATAAATATACCTTTTTTAAATATTAATATCATACTTGTTTAACTTTTTTGTAGCTCTTAAAAACCTATTAACTGATTCCATGATGTATTGACTTTATATACTATACATATTAAATTACTACAATTTGAATTACAAGTATTAAACTTCCTGCACTTACAATCTTTGATACCATTATTTTAAATAAATATATTATTGATTATTATTAATCATTTATTATGATATATATATACATATTAAACAGTGATGCTTAATCTTTCATATTTCACAACCCCCTTTTTATTCTGAATAATTCTGAGTCTCCTGCATAAAATAAGATTAAAAAATAGATGAGAGTGACCCAATCTGTGAGAATTTAAATTCAATTTAAAAAACATAAGGAACACTACCGATGTAGTGCAGTTGTATTGTATTATAATGTTGTTTAAAATTTTACCCAAATGTTCTCAGCAGATACAGATGAGTCTCGAACTTTTGAGACTGAAAATATGGACTATAAAAGCAGTGTTTATACTCCTGAGTTATTAATTGTTCCATTGTAACTGCGCTACATAAGAGACTTTGTCACTTGGAGTTCCAATGCTGAGAAAAAGTCATATATTTACTTACCCTCTGTAAATATGGATAAATTTTTAATCGGAGGCAAACATAAGCTTGAAGATGAAGTTTTTACTTCATCAAAAATGCCTAGTACCAGTGCTAATCCTATTATAAGATCAACTTTGTAAGCACTAAAATAAGTAGTGAAGACAAACCTCAGTATGTTATTTGTTTCAAAATCTTGGCTGCAAACAGCGTGAGACAACAAATTGAAGAGGCATTTAGAAACCCTATGCAAAGAATATATCAGTATGCCCTGTGAATTTTTTGCAGAGAAATTCAGATCTTTCAACAAAACAGATGTCAAATTTCCACAAAGTTCTCATTAATAAATGAAAGAGATTTATTTGCATCATACAAAGTGGCTTATAAAATAGCCAAATGTAAAAAGCCACATACTATTGCAGAACAATTTATTCTACCAGCTGCTATGGACATTGAAGAAATAATGTTTGGTGAAATTTATGCTGAACAACTCAAGAATATTCCTCTGTCAAATGATACAATTTGCCGAAGAATTAATATATCTGTTGATATTCAGCAATAGCTTGAATCTGTATTAGTTGGAAAATTATTTGCCATACCACTTGATGAAGTAATAGACATTAGTAATGATTTTCATTTCATTTGCTATATCAGATTCTGTCAGGGTACTTGCTATTTTACAACCCTATTAAAGAAAGAGCAACTGATATTGAGTTGTTCAGAATTATGAATGATGCTATTGTCAGCATAAACTTGCAATGGAAAGATTATTTGCATTAATAGAGCTCCAGATATTCCTGGAAGTTATAACACTTTACAAGCATTTGTGAAAAAGGAATCTTCAGGTGTAGTCTGGAAACACTACATGATTCACCAACAAGCTTCAGCATTGAAATCATTGAAGTCCTGGTCTAAATATTGTGATAATTATATAAAAACTAGACCTTTAAAGTCAAGGATTTTTTTCTGCTCTTTGTGAAGATATCGGAGCTGAACATAAATCATTGTTCTTTTATCCATCCAGATGTTTGCCATGTGGTAAGAAGTTCAATCACATCTACAAACTGAAAAATGAAGTAACAATATTCTTAAGCTAAGAGGGACATAAACATGTGGAAAATTTTTACAACAAGTTAGTTTTAATGAAGCTCTCCTATTTAGTACATATATTTGAGAAATTTAATTTACTTAATCTTCAACTTCAGGGAAATAATACAAATATATTGGATTCAAATGAAAGGGTTAATACTTTTTGTAAGAAAACACAGTTATGGCATTACAAATAAAACTGCTTTGAGATGTTTCCCATGAAGTGTAAATTTATCCAGAGCTATCCATCAGAAAGGAATCATAAAAAAGTGTGCTAAAGACAGTGGAGGGTAATTTAGAAAACTTGAGCAATAATTTCTACAAATACTTTTTCACAGAAAAAATTAAATTGTGTGATTGGAACTGGATACTTGACAGTACACCTGCCAGCCTATTGCTACAAGAAAAACAACTGATAGATTTTTCTTTAAGTAAATTTTGTTATTAAGTCTTTAACAAATTTCTGGACTGAACTGTCTTGTAATTATTCTCTTATTAAAGCAAAACCACTTTAAGTACTGTTATCTTTTCCCATTTCATACTTTGGTGAAATCAGTTTTTCTGCTATAGCTGATTTAAAATCTAAATATAGAAAAAACTTCAAATAGAAAAAAAGCTCAGAGTGATTATTTTGAATATAAAACTAGACATGTACAGGCTATATACTTCAAAGCAGGCACATATTAGTCATTAAATCTTGCCCTAAAAATGTTTTATTTTAATACTTTCATTTTGATTATATTTTAAATTAATAAAAAAATATATCTGATGTCTGATTTTGTTCATTTATTCAATGTCCCTCTGCCAAGCTATGGCATCTACTCCACAGTTTGAGAAATACTGAGCGAATAAATTTAAACCTTGGAAATTTAACAATAATTTTCTATATTTTTTTACAAATAATTTTTCAGTTATGATATAAAGTGCCAATTAAAAACAGGCATTGCAAGCTAAAATTACATTATGATAGTAATTGTATTTTTCTATCTAATAGTCCAAAGGTGAATTTTGCTTTTCGCTAATATATATGGTATTGAAGCATAGCATCAATTAAAAATAAGCAGCAGAATAAACTTTTAGTTCAAGTATTTCAGATAAAAATATAATTACTAGATGATGCAATTTCAACTTGCAGTACCTATTTTTAATTGATACTCATAGATGAAAAATTACTTATAAACATATATAGAATATTCCTATTAAATTTTTGGTGTCATATATATATATTGTACCGGGTTCAAATATGGGTCTATCGAAACACCAGCCTCTTAGGCAGAGAAGAACATATTCGGAGAATATGTATGTCCAAACGATAGCTATAAAATATATAACTAGCATTACATTTTCAGAACATAGCTTCTTCTCGGCTGTTGAGTTCAACACCGAGTTCAAAGCACTTTTTTGTTTTGTGTAAACACAGGCACCAGTTAATTATCCAAGAATGAATAAATAACACACTTTGAACAATGGCCACTAACTCAATGCCTAAGTATCCATGACTAGCTCAGTTGTTGGTAATCACTAATAGATTATACATAATTAGTGGTGAAAAGAATTGATAAAAGATTTGTAAAAGAATTGATAAAAAGAATTGACCGACAAATAGAGTTTAAGTTTTAAGACAATTTATTAACTAACATTAATTTACTAAATTTAAACATCTTTATAATTTTTTAACTAATATAACACATGCACATTTTAAATTAACACACTATAATATATATCTTATGAAAAGCATAAATAATGTTTGACGTTTATAAAATCATATAGCATTCACAAACACGCACATCAATAGTTCATTTTATGCATGATTATAGAGTTCAAATTACTTGTCTCTGGAGGCTTTATGAATTAATGCAATGGCTATTATGGTATAAACAAAAATAAGCAAATGTTTTACCTAGGATTTTGAACGTAGATTTAGAACTTTGTTTTCTTCTTGTTTGCTGCTTCCATTACGAATACTTCCAGCCAGCTGGGATGTTTCCTTGATGAGTTTCCTTATTATTCATGATTATTACTATTGGAGACAATTAGCCTTGATGGAGATTTCCAAGTTGTTATGCTGACATTATTTCACAGGCAGATCTTGCTGTTATCATCGGACTTTAGGCTGTGGAGAAATGTGCATCCCAAAAGCTGCTCAGCACTGCATTTTTTTTGTTTCTGGATACAATTAACTCAACTGATTGTCCTCTCTTGACTTAACTGACTCAATTAATTTCTGAACTGAACTGATTATCTGATAAAATTTTACTATTTATACCTGCAAAGTGTTTTTCTTTTCGATATCCTCCGGCAATATCTGTTGTCGAAATGCCATTGATAATCCTTTGACAATGTGTTTTGGAAGATTGTTTAGTTGGTAATAGCCATGCATACATGTTGTTTTATATAATTTTAATTAATAGCCATTGCCATGTTTTTTAATGATAATCTTTTATTTCATTTTAATATTTATTACGCATACATTTTTATTTATTTACAATTGCACATATATACGCACATATATAACTAGTTTTAAGATTACTTTTTCTTTAATTTGAATGAAAAGAGATTTGTATTTTTTAAACTTTAAATTATATTTCGACTAATAATAATAAACTCTACTTTCTTTTATAAAACTTTTAGTTTAACTTTTCTAACCAAAGCTCCCCCTTCCCCCTTTTAATCAATTATTTTCTAACTTTTATTTCAAAAACTAATGATAGAAAACTATTCAACTTTTAAATACGTTTTCTTTTACGAAAGGTTATTTTAATAATTTTTTTAGATAAATTATCATGTGCCAATATTCAATATTGGTACATTACACCGTCCCCGTTTGAGAGTAAAATGCGTCATTTTTTTTACCATTTTATCTCTGACAATTTTAATTCTTAATTTATTATTTTTTTCTAAGTTTGCTTTTTGATATCTTTTACTTTTCATACTAAGGGCAATCTCCAATGATACTTTTCTTCTTTCGATGCTGGAAACATTGTTTACAATGGTCTGAGTCCTGGATATTGACCACGAGGACAAACTAATTTTGTGGCACAGGGATCTTTTATAAACGAAGCTTCGGCTGCCGATTCTCTTGATCGGACTTTGACTAAGAAAAGGTCACTGCGAATGGCAGGAATTTTCAACTGTCCATTTTCAACTTATGCTTTGGAAAACAATTGCCGATTCTTTTGATCGGACTTTGACTAAGAAGAGGTCGCTGCGAATGGCAGGAATTTTCAACTGTCCATTTATGATTTATGCTGTGGAAAACGAGGTACGAGATATGGGGATTCTCCCCTGAAAAGATACTTATAACTTACTCTGGTTGTCGCCAGTGCACATTTTAAAAGAAGAATGATCCCTGCCAATCCATTACGGGTACTAAAATTTATCCAGTCGACAGCTTTAAACTTATCCTTAACTAAAACATTTCTATACTACCCTCATTCCCTTTAATTTCGAATCCTTACACTCTTAATACAATTTAGATTGTTTATATTATTTATCACCAATCCTACAATATTATTTTCAAATACACATTAACATTACTTTACATATTTACTTTTATTATTCTAATCTTACAATATTATTTTAAACCATTACAAACATTATTCTAAATATTTATTTACATTAATCCTATACTATTATCTTTAAACCAATACTTCAACTTCTTCATTTATTGTGTGTGTATTCAGAAAAACTATTTTTATTATATTACGATCCATTATTTATTCAACTTTTATTTATTTTATTTGACTTGATTACATTAAATCTTAAATCATTTCTTTACTTCCTTTATTAACTTGCATATATTCAAAAACAACTTACTTTATTTTACTACGAATATTTTATTTACTTTTTACAGACGTATTGTACTTATTTATTTAACTTGATTTTATTGATTTTTTATTTATTTAAACAGTTCATTTACGAGCATTTCCTTAATTAATATGTGCATGGAGAAAACAAAATCTTTTATTTTACGAAGCCTCCGTTATTTGACAAAACAATCCATCATTTTAAATAGCGAAATTCTAATTCAGGCTTTTCACCTACGTCAAAATAATTATATTGAACTCGTAGTCCATTTCCGATCCTTTTTGTTTATTTCCTTTACTATTCTGCCCATTTACTAACTTTTAAACTATGTCAGGCAGTTCCTTATTTCTTTCTGCTAACTCACTAACATAAATTATACTCCATATTGTCACATCTCTCCCTCGAATTAAAATTTATTGCTTTATTTCTTTCTCTTTCTGTTCTATTTTCTGCCTTGTAAATTAGAAAACCTTTAAGCTTCACAGACCTCCATATTTTTTCTAACCATGAATATTTTTTCCTATGCTTTCTTTTTATTTTAAATCTACATTTAAAACAAACATGAACTTTTACTTTAACCTTTTTAACTTTTTGTAAAAACTTTTCAACGCTATCTTCTACCTTGAACTTATGTCTCTCTTCTATTTCTTGATCTATATTTGTTTCTACCTTATCTGTCGCAACGCTATCTGATTCTAATTCAATTTCTATTTCCCAACTACTATATTTATCACTTACTCAACTATCTTTTTCATGACCCTTCCTGACTTTCTTTAACTAAATCTACCTTTATAATCTCTTGATTCTTCTCTACCTTTATCTGTAATTTCCAGTCTTATTTCTCTTACTTCTGCTCTGAGTTCATTAATTTCTCCTTTGACCTGACTAATTTCTTCCTTTAGTTCTAGCTGGCTTTGTTTGATTTCTCATATTTTTGCTTTGAGGTCTTGCTGACTTTGCTCAAATGTTTGCATCATATTCATCATCATTTTCATCATCATTCACATCTCAGATACTTCCTCTTTCTCTTTTTCCACTAACTGCAAATTTTTAAAATATATTGAGCTTTCTTCTGGCTCCATTTCTCTATTCATAGTTACACTATTACTTTTTATTTTTTTAAAATTATCCTTTGCATTAACAAATCAAATATTATTATTGTTTATTTATTTTTCTCACTAAGATGGAAACACACGCTAACTCTAGTCCCTTTGTCCATTTTTCTACCTGCTCTTAATGCTTCAGCTCCGCCCATAATACCCAATTGTCTCTGATTTAACAGAATGATTTATTTTAACTAATGTAAATAGCATAAATAAATCTCTTTTCATTAAAAAAAAAAAAGTTTTCGGTCAATTCTTTTTTTTTTTTTTTAAATTAAAACACTTTCACATACGTAATTTAGCTTTTGTATAAAAAAATTTTCAAACAAGAAACAAAGTATTTAATTACTATTGTTTCTTAGGTCCAGCCCCAAGTTGGGTATAGCCATTTGTACCTGGTTTGAATATGGGATGATCGAAACACCGGCCTCTTAGGCAGAGAAGAACATATTCGGAGAATATGTATGTCCAAACGATAGCTATAAAATATATAACTAGCATTACATTTCCAGGACATAACTTCTTCTCGACTGTTGAGTTCAACACCAGAGTTCAAAGCACTTTTTTGTTTCGTGTAAACACGGGCACCAGTTAATTATCCAAGAATGAATAAATAACGTGCTTTGAGCAATGGCCACTAACTCAATGCCTAAATATCCATGACTAGCTCAGTTGTTTGTAATCACTAACAGATTATACATAATTAGTGGTGAAAAGAATTGTAAGAGAGATTGGTAAAAGAGTTGATAAAAAGAATTGACCAACAAATAGAGTTTAAGTTTTAAGACAATTTATTAACTAACATTAATTTACTAAATTTAAACATCTTTATAATTTTTTTAACTAATATAACACATGCACATTTTAAATTAACACACTATAATATATATCTTATGAAAAGCATAAATAATGTTTGACGTTTATAAAATCATATAGCATTCACAAACACGCACATCAATAGTTCATTTTATGCATGATTATAGAGTTCAAATTACTTGTCTCTGGAGCCTTTACAAATTAATGCAATGGCTATTATGGTATAAATGAAAATAAGCAAATGTTTTACCTAGGATTTTGAATGTAGATTTAGAACTTTGTTTTCTTCTTGTTTGCTGCTTCCATTACGAATACTTCCAGCTGGCTGGGACATTTCCTTGATGAGTTTCCTTATTATTCATGATTATTACTATTGGAGACAATTAGATATTGATGGAGATTTCTAAGTTGTTATGCTGACATTATTTCACAGGCAGATCTTGCTGTTTTCAACAGACTTTAGGCTGTGGAGAAACATGCGTTCCCAAAAGCTGCTCAGCACTGCATTTTTTTTGTTTCTGGATACAATTAACTCAACTGATTGTCCTCTCTTGACTTAACTGACTCAATTAATTTCTGAACTGAACTGATTATTCAATAAAATTTTACTATTTATACCTGCGAAGTGTTTTTCTTTTCGATATCCTCCAGTAATATCTGTTGTTGAAATGCCATTGATAATCCTTTGACAACGTGTTTTGGAAGATTGTTTAGTTGGTAATAGCCATGTATACATGTTGTTTTATATAATTTTAATTAATAGCCATTGCCGTGTTTTTTAATGATAATCTTTTTTTATTTCATTTTAATATTTATTACGCAGATATTTTTATTTATTTACAATCGCACATATATACGCACATATATTACTAGTTTTAAGATTACTTTTTCTTTAATTTGAATGAAAAGAGATTTGTATTTTTTAAACTTTAAATTATATTTCGACTAATAATAATAAACTCTAATTTCTTTTATAAAACTTTTAGTTTAACTTTTCTAACCAAAACCAAAACTCCCCCTTCCCCCTTTTAATCAATTATTTTCTAACTTTTATTTCAAAAATTAATGATAGAAAACTATTAAACTTTTAAATACATTTTCTTTTATGAAAGGTTATTTTAATAATTTTTTTAAATAAATTATCATGTGCCAATATTCAATATTGGTACACTATATATATATTGTAAGCTTATAGCATCACTGTAAATTGGCTATTATAAGTTTAAAACTGTAAAAATGTTATTGATTTTAATTTTGATAGTTAAGCAAATATATTCATCACTGTCATTGATTGTATAGCATAGAATAAAATCATCATCATGTTTAATAGTCTCTCAAACTAATGTTTCTAAGAAATAGATAATTTTATAAAGCATTTTGAAATTGTTTTTCAGGCAGATTTTTTTTATTGATATCTATATTTGTATAAAGAAAATATTTACAATCATATTTTGCTGTTATTAGGGAATAAAGTTAGCAAATTGGATAAATCAAAAGAAGTGCTACACATAAAACAAATAATTCAAAACTAAAATTGTAGAATTGAATTATAAATCCAACATTATAACACTAAAATATTTTGAAGTAAAACAATTATATTTCATATTACATTTTAATAAGGGATAGAACAAACAGTTTTTTATATTTTATGTATATGTGTAAGCTTACATGTTTAAATTTTTATTTAGCAAAGATTGATTTAGTTTGCTAGAATATTTATTAAACAAATTATTTCTTAACAGGCCAATTTAAAATTAATTGAAATAAATGCCTGAGAACTTTATAGTTTTGTGATTAATTTATTTTAAATAAATGTTTGTAATATTATTTTTAAACATGGAAGTAAAGATGAGGCCATTGAAAAATTGAAATTATTTTTTTTTCTTCATTTTTAAAGTCATAAAGTTTTACTGACAATTCAAAAAATCTCAGTACTAGAATTTTGCCCAGTATCTCTTCTAATATTTCATGGACAAACGGAAAAACCCCAATGCATGATGGAGAATATTCTGTAACCCAAACATCATGTGATAACTGATATAAAAGCTGAAGTTTGGAAAATCCAAATAGCCGTTTTGATCGCCCTCTACATGATGATAGGCTAAAAAAAAACAGATAAGCAATTCGTTGCCTTTGCTAGATAAATGATTTCTTCTCATTGTTCTAGTAGGAAAATGGATAACAATTAACCAGTAACCATAATTAATTCATTCATTAATTCTATATTCTAAGAAATTTCATTTATTACAGTCAACTTTTAGTAGAAAAATTGATAAATTGACTTATGGAATGCTGTCTCACAACTTCAATAATAAATCGCTGGATTTCTTCAATTGAAAGTAATGGTAAATAGCTGATATAATAAAAAAAATTTATTTATTAATTTCAAATAAATGGCGTGTTTATTTTCAAATTATTGTAAAAATAATTATTTTCTTCACTACAAGAAAGTTGCATATTCGTCTCAATGTTGTGAATTGTCTGGTCTTTAATTATGTAAGGAAAAAAACTTTAAATAATAATTCAACTCAAATATCCCTCCGTAAACTTGTCATTTAGAGAAATGAATTTTGATTCCGAAAGTAATGAAAATCACTTTGTTATGAATAATAATCAATTTTCTTTATTAAAGATACGATCAGAATTACTGATTAATTTTATATCTCAAATTGAAAAAGTAATGAACGCTGATCTTTTGAATGAAATTATAGCATCTGTTCGAATGAAACTACAAATTTGTATCTAATGCTTAAGAAATTACATTACAGATTATCAAAGCTAAATATTTAAATAAATATTCAATGGATAGTGGATTAGAAAAACTAAATATTTAATTGCCACATCTGAATAGTGGATTATCAAAGCAAATATCAAATATGATAAACATTCAAGTGATAAGCAATCTTGAAATCTATTAATGTGTTAAATATAGATTATCTTGAATTAACAAAGTATGATAAACTAACTTTATTAATCTTTATGCTGTATCCAGAAAGAATAGTATTACAAAGTGAAATTATTTGTCCTTTATATAATCTGTGAAGCTGTTATTTTAAAAGCACTTATAAATTCCAAAAACTCTGAAATATTTTTCAAGAATCAATATTTCACCGAGATAAATTTTAAATTATCACAACCATTGAAGGATTATTTAATGCATTTTCTCATAATTGTTGCTTTCTTAGTTAGTAAATACTTTTATTAATGTAATAAAGTTACTCAGATTTTACCATGCCATGTACAGGTAATATTTTATTAAATATTATTATTAGTGATATTGAATGGGATTAAATCTAATTTACTATAGGTTTAGGTTAAACTTATATAAAACTGTGCTATATTGCAAATATTATATGTTTTATGGGTTCTTAAATTCAACCTCAAAGTTAAAATGGATGAATAAATCTGTAAGGAAATTTTATGCATCACTCTTATATGTTAGTATTTTTCACTGTTGTATAGTATGTAATAAGGCACCCTAAAGATCTAGTTATATTTTGTTAGTAGAGTAGCATTTTTAACATTTAAGCCTGCAATTAAATCCAGTAAAGGATCTTGAGACAAAATAAATAAGCTCAGTGTGGTAAATATTATCTAGGTATACTAAACAATGATTTGTACTTGCTTCTCTTAAAAGAGTGAAAACTTCTCCAGCATTATTAAATAAAGTTAATTGATAATTGATTAGTTAATAAAACAAACTAATTAAGGATGACTATAAAATATTATCTTTTATGATTGTGATAATACTTATTATCCTCCAGTATTTAAATTAAGGATTTTTTAAAAATAATAAACAACCTATTATTATTTAATGTTAGTGTTTTCACAACACTATCTGATAACACATTTTTCATATCCCAAGTTCAAATTAGAATTAGGAAACAAATGGTATTATTTTATTGTTATTATTAGTTTTATCATTTCTTTTATATTGCGCAATAAAGTAGTTGTTGATTTTTAATATTTGTCTTTTGTCATTATTAAAGAAACATCATCACTGCATATTTACTATATAAAAAAAGGTTATATTTGAGATGTTAGATTACATATAAAATCTGTTTGGTTTAAATACACCACTATTGTATTAATGCTATCTGAAATATAAAGGTATTAGATAAGATGATGTACATAAAGTCCCTTTCACATTGTTGTATTCTAGAATGCACAAACATACTTTATATCCAATGCATTTATTTTCTTATTTTAAATAATCCTGAGATAAATCATTAATCAACTTTGTATTTAAAATTGCTAGCCTTAGTTTTAAAATGCAGATTGAGTTATATTTAATTAATTCTTACAGTAAGAAACAATATATTTGCCAAAAAAATTTATAATAAAATAGAATAAAACTAAGAGCACACATATTATTGAATAACCCTGAGAAATTTATTCATTACATTAGTAAATATGAATCTATTATGAAAGTATGAAATAGTTTTAGCTTATATGGAAATATATAAAGACTGATATTCATAGCAAAGATAGTAGTCGCATTCTCTCATTATCAAACTGAATCATGTCTCAACTGCACTTTCTCCACATTATTGCCATTAAAATCTTAACCATTTGTCTTTTTTATGGTTTCAATATATATATTAAATGTAAAAGTATAATAACTGTTATAAAAATATATATATAAAACGTTAATTATTGCCATTAATTATTTACGTTATATATATGTGTAAAATTAAATCAAATAAATATAATAAAGGAAAATAAAATGGAATAATAAACTTTACAGTATTTAAAATTCCAATGTATAAAAATACATAATTCTAGCCAGCTTACAACACGTCAGCCATCCTGAGTAGCATTTTAGAAATAAAATTTAAAATTAAAAAACAAAATACATTAAAGTTGTATAACATTGACATTTCCACATGAATGTCTAACTTCTATAATTTATGTATATTAACACAGTTATATTGTTTGTTTAGTAAATTGCCTGCCTTATTTATGGAAAATAAAGCCATTGACAATGCAATCCTTCCATTACCAATAACTGAATGTTTTGAAAATACAGATTTAAATCTATCCACAAAATTCCATAATTTATTATACAAAAGTTCATGTTCATTGGTGAGTTAAAGTGAGCATCATGAACACGAACTCTTGTATAATAAATTATGATTGTGGATAGATTTAAATCTTCATTTGTAGAACATTCAATTATTTGTGAAGCAAGTTTTTGGTTTGACAGTCTTATTTTATATGTGGAAAATTATTTGATGAAAACCAAAAGCAAATGTTATAATTATGACAGACAATATATTAAATAACAATATAATTGTGTTACTGTATATAAATTATGGAAAGTTGTCAATTCATATGAGAATATTAATGTCGTGGGACCTTAGTAAAAAAATTTTTTTTAATGTATTACTGTAAAATGCTATCCTGAATGGCAAATATGTTGCAAACTGGCTATACCTATTATTTATTTTTATATATTGATGTTTTGACCATTGGAGAGTTAATTTCAGAATTTTTTGTTTATATATATATATTGGACCTTGCCTACAGATTTATGAGGTGAATTTGATTCCAAATCAAATCACACTTGAATGTTTTAAAATTAAACAGGCTTAGGATTTTTTTTATGTAGATAGCTCATAACAAACCAAGAGAAACTGTTGTAGAGATCTTTGCTGTTCAGTGGGCTAGTTAAATGTTATATGTGCATGCTAATATATATGTATTAAGTTCACTATCCAAAAAAGATAGAATAATTAGACAATAGAGTGTTTTGATTTTAAGTATAATATCCAATCATTATTGAAATTAGTTGACTATTGCTTGCCACTTTCTTAACACAATTTACTCTGATAGCTCAATTTTAGACGTTCATTAAAAAATTTTAAGAGCATTTTAGTATCATTAAGATGGATAATACATATAAATATAAGTAAATGCTGTTTTTATTATATTTTTGTAGTCGCAGAAGATATTTAATTATCATATTTTCAATGTAGACAAATTTTTGAACAGTTAACCCAGGATAAAAGTATCTGACTCTAGAGCATAAAGTTTTGGGATCAGTCTGAGAGACATTTTTTTAAAAAAATCTCATTATATCAACTTATTACAGTAATTTAATATTGTCTATCTCCTATACAATTAACCATATAATAAAATTATGTACAAAGTGTATATGGACACATATCATTTTACATAATATTAATGTGTGTAATAGTTAATTATTAACATATATTCCTCAAAGTGTGAAATAGAATATTTCATTGAGTGTTTTGATATATACAGAAATCACTTCTCCTGATTGGAAGATATTTATAGTATTGCACTAAAAAGATTAAATACCATATATATATATACACACATTTGATTGTGAGTATTTAAATATAAACTGTCTTTTATTCCTGGTGTAAAAATGCTTATGTTTAAACTTCTCCTGAGATATTGTTCTGAGATATACATGTATTGTGAAAGAGATCAGTCTGATATATTTTTTACTAGTCAGTAATTTGTGGTAGTGTGGAGGTGTAATGACAACTACTAATGCTAAATACTTTAATAAGTAGAGAATGTATATAGTAAATTGATTGTGTGTACATATATATAATATTCAAATAAAAATATAAGGTCTATACTAAACTTAATGTAATTAGAAAGAACTTGAACTCAGACTTTCAAGCTCCTTACAGCTATGCACTCCACCTTATACAACCGATATCACATGTATGTGGTCATGTATCTCAGTTTATAAGATGGAGTGAATAGCTGTAGGGGACTTGAAAGTCTTAGTTCAAATCCTTTCTAATTTATATATATATATATATATAAGCAAAAGGAGTAAATCATTCTCCTCGAGATATATTCATGCTTTACAAATCAAGTACATTATATTCACACTACACAAATATAAACATTGGACTATTGTTCTGGTATATAAATCAGACAAATCTCTCTGGCTTATTTGACAAGAATAAGTTAATGATTTTATATATCAACATCAACAGTAGCAACTCACAAATGAATGTAGCAGTTCCATTTCCAAGAAAATAATATGATAATATAGTAAATATATGTTTTGTGATGATTACAAACTAATCCATGAATCATAAATGTGTCCACATATAGAACATACTTGCCCATTATTCTGTTTGATATTTTGTGATGCTGTTTTTTAACTTTTTCAATGAGGTGTTTTTCTTGAAAGACTTCAATATTAGTCAAATTGTATCTCTCCATTGTATTCTATTATGACTCATGCTTTCCCAATGAAAGCAATCAATATTGCACTTCTTTAGAGCATTTTAGAGATATAATGCAAATGAGATCTGCTTCTTTTTGGAAAAGTATGTTCAAATTCATTATAAAATACTTTTACAAGATATTTGATTTGATCATTCATTTTCCATGTTCAGTATAACAAAGATTGGATTACATAATACAGCAAATTGAAAAGCATATTTATTAATCTTATGATATTGCATCATATTTTAGAATTTTTTAAAACAAGCTTAAATGAAAACATTTAATGCTCCTATGTTGCATCAATAAGAGTTTCAAAATTTACTTCCATATAATAAATCTGGTAAAATAACATCTCTGCATATAAGAAATTTAGTTGTAGTTGTTATATCACTGCAACAAAAAAAATATTCTTTTTTATTAACCAGTAAAAAAAGCAGCAGCAGTAGAATGGGATTTGTATTCATTTCAGCATTTAAGTCACTCTTTGTACTTAAAAAGGCTATTCTATTTAAATTAACACACATTCTCAATTTGATAATCATTCAAGATAAAAATTTATGAAAATTTTTTACCATCACTGCCTGATAAAGGAGTTGGGTTCTTTGAATGTAACCAAAATCTTTATAGGCTACATTCAAAATATTATACATATTGTGCTATTCATCTTTTGAATTCCAATGATAATTCAATCACCAATATACTGAAAACCCAGAATCCAAGATAATAAAGTTATTGTTTTTGATTTTTAATCTATTCAAATTAAAAATTCCCCCAAATCTATATCACATATTGATTTCTGTTTCATTAAAGCATCTATAAAGAATTCCAAAGACTATTTTGTCATAAAAATGGAAAACATTTGGAACAAGTGCACATTCTTCTTTAATACTAGTTTTCATTGCAAACACACCAGATTTTTTACTTGTAGTAATATCATTTCCTTTCATTTTATCATGAAGCTGTACTAAGTTCAAACAGTTCCACAGACTTGTTTAATTAATTAAGTCAAATGCCTTGACCAAATCAATAAACCAATAGATATTTGACTAACAACAAAAAATGTCTGTAGTGCTTTTTGCTTCTCTAAAACTATGTTGGGTCTCTGATAATCATTCATCTATGAAAGGAAGTAACCTATTCAGCAAAATTCTGAAAATAGTTCCGTGTGGTGAGGAACAATGATTTAATTATTGCAATCTTGTGAATCTTCTTTATTTTTAAAAATTGAAACAATAGAGCATTTATAAGATTCCGATTTCACTATTTAATGAATATATATATTTCCCAAAAAATTTAATATTTTGAAGTTAAGATATATTTTAAAACCTTTCCACCTTTCTATTTTTAGATTTATAAATAGGTGTTTTAATTTCATTAAGCTAGGCATTATTATCCATATCTAAATGAGAAGATAAAAATGGATATATCATTAAAAGTTATCATTCCAATTCTTGTATTATTATTCAAAAAATGATCAAAATACCTCTTCCACTGTTCAAAATATTGTTATCAGAATATCTTGATGGATTTAATAGAATTATGCTATCCAATGTGTCAAAAAAAAACTAAAATGTTTGTGATCAGTTTAATGATTACACCTTCTTTGCAATTTCAATCCACCAATCATTTTAAAGCTTTTTTATGAGTCATAAAAATTCTGCCTTTAAATTTCTGTATTGGATACAAAGCTCCACATCCAATTTATTCTTCCAAATATAAAATATCCCATGTTGCGTTTTAATCAAGTTGCTCTTAATAGAATAATTGATAAAGAATCAATCATGATTTACCTTTGTTGGTCAATCTAAGAATAGATTAACATGCACCCATAACACATTCATTAAGTGAATTTGATGCTTCAACATGTCTAAATTAGCAACATTAGTATTTAATAGCTATTGAAATTTATCTTGAATAGTAGATGATTCTAAAGAATGAACATCAAGTTTTTTATGAATATAATAAATAAGATATAGTTTTTAGTGCAATTATTATTTTAACATTAGAATTTATAAGTCTGCCATATATCCAATAATCTCAAATTGTAAGTAATCACATAATGAGATTCCTCTTTGCAATGATTTGTCTACAGAAAATGTTTGTGTCAATCATTCTATGTAATTATGTAAAAGTTTAATAAAGACATATGATTTGAATTTATAGCACTAATTCATTCCTAATAACTTTTGATCAAAGTTTACTGTTTGTATCACAAGTGCATTAAAGTCTCCAAGAAAAAAAAATTATTTTAATGGTATTGGTATCATAATATTATTCAGTAAGGTACCATTATGCACAACAAATTTTTATGCCATTAGTTTTTCAATGATGGATAGAGACATTCCTAGAACAGAAGATAATAAATTACTCTTTGTAAATTAGCTTTTGCAGCAAATCGAACAGTTTTCTTTCATTGATTGATCTGCCTTTACAAAAACTTTTAGCCATCTGCATTTTCTATTAAGCTTTTTTATATTTAAAAAATGAATTTTACTAAGAAAAGATATACTAATTTTAACTAATGGCAGCTTCTTATCTACAAATTTTGACATCCATTCAAAAATTGAAGAATTGGCATCAAGTAAAGTTTACATATTCAATGTATCTATACTTAGCAAAAATAGGTTTAAAATGCATACCTGTATTATTATCATTTTTGCTTTACCTCTACTTATTTCTATCACTTTAATAAATAATCCATCAGTCATGACAAACCAACTAGACTGTCTGAGACATACCATTTTTTAGATTAACTTTTCTAGTCAGGAGACTCCTAAATAGAGTTGTCTAAGTATATTATATTTTTCAAGCTGAAACTTTTGTACCATAACAAATTTTTAATAATTGTATAAATCACAAATAAAATTACAAAAAAAAATCAAGTCAGATGTCACATGACCTAATTTAATAAGCTTGTATTTACAAATGTTATATATAGAGCTTGCAAACAAGCTTTGTAGAATATCCTCAGACCGGTTATTCCTACTGGTGTCCTCAGTGAGGTTCTAAAATATTCAAGCATTAGATTAAAAATACCAGGATAAGCCCAGCATTTTATCTAATGTAAAATCTGAAATTTTCAGACATCCATATGTTTTCCAATTCAGCTAAATAAAGATTCCAATCACAAATAAAAATTCCTTATCTGCTAAACTTCCATGAACTTATGCTAAAATAATTAAAAAAAATGAGAGAAGGGATTTAGTTAGACAAATATAAACCCCATTGTCATAATTAGTATAGAGAGTGGACTGATAACTAAAGTCACTGAGAAAAAAAGGATGTGGATATGAAAAAATGATGAATATGCCAAAAAATTCTTTAATTTGATAGTTTACATATATTTCTAGCATTAAAGGACTAATTTTTACAATTTAAATTATTCAAACAAACAAATATGCCATACCATCTAGTGTTAAAGTCCATCAGCAATGCACAAATAAATTGATTTTTTATTTGTATATAGATGAACAGTAATAGATATTGAAAAATTGTATTTATACTTAGGTTGTCATTTAGTTTGTTCACCCAATTACCAGTTCATTGTCATTAGATATGTGATAGTATAAATATTATAGACAATTCATAACATTTATGATTTATAATCCCTGTTTCAGTGTTTAACAGACAATTGTTTCATTGAATAGGTAATTAAGCAAGCAGGAAGTTTTGGCTCATGCTTTTGTTAAGAAGTATTGGAAATATTGATCTTTATTACATAGCTGGGTAATAAATAGTATATCTTGCCTTTAATAGGTTAGAGTAATATAAAGAATTAAAAAATATTTTTATTAATCTTGGTCTGCAACTCACAAACATATGTACCTGGCAATTGCTTAAACATGCTTCTAAGTTGTTATTTTTGATTATTTTGATATAAGGCATGTCATAATTTTCTCAAAATGTTTGAGAACATTATATTCTGTTCATTTGTAAACAGAATAACTTAATGCATTTGCATGATAAATATTCAAGCATTTATACATTTGTATTATCATATCATTATATAATGAACCTTTAATATGAGATAATATAATTTTTTTCTAAACAATGGCTAAAAGCAATAACACCAATGATGATAATCAAGTGCTTTTTACTTGCCAACAGTTTTATTTGCTAAGAGTCTCTATGAAATCTGAAACTTTTCAGAAAATCATTTAACATCTAAATGACATTAAAAGCATGAGTTTAAAAGTCTTTATATTTTTGTCTCAGTGTAATTGATTTTTACTTTTTTAATTAAAACAATTTGCATTTTATAAATGACAGAATCCATAAGAAAATAATGTTTAGAGTTAAAATGTAACAATCACAAATATGGTGGAAATGTTTTAATAAATGAAAAATTTTTATTATATGAATCACATAGAACTTAATAGAGTGTGTTTTGCTGATGCTTTCAGATACTATTTACAGTAAATTTTTAATGTATGTATCCCAATCATATAAAAGTTTAAAATTTCACACAGACTTTATGAACAATCTGAATATAAACTGAAACAACATTGTTATATAATTGCAAATTAATGCTATATTAATGAGAATGCATTGTTTTCATCTCTATTATATGTATCTATACATGCATTGTTGCATAATAGACAATTGCTTATAAAATTAAAAAGAAAAAATATATAATTTGAATTAAATCAAAATCCCATCGTGCTTGTTTTAGGGCAGTGGTTTTGGAGCTCAAGATTTATGGATTGTGGCTCCAACTTTATCACTTCACTTGTTCCTATTTTTATGAACTCCTTAGCAATAAATTATTCAATTATTTTTTTAAAATAAAATCAACAAATATTTGTATTTTAATTTTTATTTATTTATTTTTATCTTTTTAGCAATCCTAAATTTAAAGTTACAGGCAAACATTGGTATTTAACAGATTTTCAAAATTATTCTCGTCTGATCAAAAGTGATATGCATGATGACAAATCAAAAAATCGAATTACCATTTTTGAAAATCATACAATTTATTTTAATAGAGTTACTCAAGAAGATTCTGGAATGTACCAATGTATTGACAAAGAATATAATACATCTGCAATGTATATTTATGAATTAGAAAGTAAGAAATATTTTCTTTAATATTAATTTAAAAATAAGCATTATATATTAGCATGCTCAAACTATGAAATATATTGAAATTAGTAGATGCTTGAGTGTTTTGAACTTCATCCAAGAAATAGCCATTTACAATGTATTATGTTGCATCACATTTTATAATTGTAAATATGTATTCTGATTCATTATATTATTAAAATAAAAATATACTCTTATTTTAATTATCCCCCCCCCCAGAAATTGTAATTTATTCATCAACTAAATGTCTTTGTAAAGTCAACAATATGTTATAGTTTTTATCTGTAAAAAATATTTTAGTAAAATCAGCATGATGTTGTGTAGTGTCTTCATAACTCAAAATTCCACTAACAAAATTTTATAATCAAGTGTAGAACTTGTTTTAATAAATTTCTCATACCAACCTTGTGTCTATTCAACATTTGTTAGCAAATTAATATTGTAATAATTAATTTTAATAGAAAATAATTTTTAGAACAATCTATGTCATAATTTAAACTTCATAATAGATTAAACAATTCAAAACAAAACAACACTCTCCATATAGTAGTGCCATCTTGTGTTATGTTTTGTTTTGAATTGTTTAATAACAATTATTGTGCTAGTATGAGATAGTGATCATGTGATGTTTAGTGGTTCATAATAGATTACTATACATTTTCTAAAGAATAAAAATTTTTCGTATCCATTTCACATAATCATCACTTGAATTTATAAGGAAAAAGTGCCATGCATTTATGTAATTGTGCAACTAAAATAAACATGGCGCTAGTACAATTTTCTATTGAAGCACATGGTGTGTCTGCTTAACAATTGACTAATTGTTCCCGTGCATTTCAAGATTTCAAAAATGTAGATTAATGAATGTATGTCCCAGGCTTCACATAAAAGCTTGGTAGGCTACAGTTTGATTGTGACTGGTATATATAATGTATAATGACGAAAAATATCACTTAAATAAATAATTAGAGCAATTGATGTTAAATGCTTTAAATAAAAATTATTTAAAGATCTTTTCAGGCCAAAAAGTAAAAAAAACTTTTATTTAAAACTTGAAATTCTAGTTAAAACAGCTTCTTCAGATAAATATCAATTATTTAATATAGTTCATTATTGTATATTAAATATCTGATATACTTGTCTGGTTGTAAAAATGATTTTTAGGATGAAATAATAATTTTTTATCATACATTAATAGATTGATGCTGTATATTAAATTAATAGTTTTTGATTGCTGTTTACTTGATATCTTTATTATATATACCAAATATTAAGTATTATTGATCTTTTTTATCAAAATGGAGATGATAAAGCTTATATTAGCTGATAATACTGTTCCGGTAGATATTTGAATCCTAGGTGAAGTCTTTTGATAAGCCTTTAAATAATACTATTGCTTTAATTATTTTTTTAAATGATATTCTATTATATATTATGTGTTTGTGTGTGTGTTTAAATAAAATTCATAGTTGCAGGAATATACAGACTTTTTTTTACTAAAAGAATAGTTCTTTTTTTTTTAAATGCTTGATATATCTAAATCATGCTATAAAAATGTCAAAAGGACTCTCAATTTGAATTAAAAATCTAAAAAAAAAAAAAACCAAAAATCTATTTTTTTAATAAAGGAAATCAGTACACTCTCACAGCTATAATTAATTATCTCTGTAGTTCAGTAATCTTATAAGTATATATATATATTAAACAAAAAACTCTGGAATAAATTCTACAATATTTAAAATACCAATATATAAAAATAAATAATAGTTATAGCCAACTTAAGACATGTCCGTCTTCCTGAATAGCATTTTACAGTTAAAAACAAAAATCTCATTAAATACACATAATAATAACCTTCTCCTGTGAATAATCAATTTTCTATAAAATCATAAATATATGTATATTAACAATTAATTCTATTGTTTATTTAATATATTATCTGTCATATTTATAAAATATAACTTTTTGGTTTTCTTTATTTCAAATCATTTTCTAAAATGTAAAATAAAAACATTGGCAAAGCAAAAACTTCCATTACAAAATAACTAAATGTTCTATGAATACAAATTTAAATTTACCCATGGAACATTACAATTTATTACATAAAAGTTCATGTTCATGAATTCCTCTTTTTCAATGCATATTTTCACTCACGATTGTAACTGGACCTACATCAGGACACTACTTTATATACCATATAACATTTGATTTTATCAGCGCATCCTTTCTATTAATAATTAATCTACCTGTATTTGGTCCAACATTAAATGAGAAGAAAACAATCATGTACTCATACTATTTATATATGGTAATAAAATCCATGTTTTCTCCTCAGTATTTATCTTTTTATAACTATATGCAAATTTACATAATGTATATAAAATATCTTTCATATTATATCCTACATTAAATAATTCATTAACATATATTTCAATATTGGATAATTTATCACAGAAATTTACACAACAGATTATTTCTAATTAACATAACATATTCATATAATTTTTTTTCATTTAGAACACCCATTCTTTAATTTAGTTTAACAATGAATAATTAACAGATTCTGCTATATAAGAATGACATCTTTCCACTAATGATAAAAACTGCACATGATAAAGTCATCATAATTTTTGTTTTTACACTCAACTGGACCAATAAAGATTTACCTAATACATTGATCTCTCAGCTAGCTGTGGATCAGCTATTTGAAAGAAATATTTCAAGCTTTTTTATGATCTGAAAAGTTTTTCATGATTAGCCCAATCTGGATTCTCAGTTCATAGCATAGTAAATAATGTAGTATTCATTATGCCAGAAGGATCTTTCATTAATATTATAACATATTTTAAACTTCTACTTAATTTGATTTTTTTTACAATAAATTATTCAATATGTTTGCTTATCTATATTTTAAATGACTGAGATTGAAAAAAGGGCATTCGTTTTGATAATATATACTAACAGTCAGAGAGAGCTTTATAAGTTTTTCTTTTTTTTAAATTATTGCCCAATATTCATAATTAAATGGATCAAAGTTGTAAAGATAATGTATGTACTCCTGTAAATAGAAACTTATATTTATTAATTTAAAATTACAACACGCACGTTATAACTAAATATTTTGCTGGAATTATTTATGTAATCACTGAAATGAATGGTTTTTAAGAGCAGCTTTTCACTTTATTGCTATCTAGTGTAAGATTGAATGATTAGCGATTATTAATTGCACACAACATCTCCTATGCCTAGTATTTGAATTCCCATTCTGACTTTTGCCTTTACCAATAAGGCCTAGGATATGCATCTAGAAATCATCTTTCATTCCATTTTATTTTTTTTAGTACGTTCATTTTTTTTTAAACTAGCTGGTGTTAAAATAAAAACTTTATTGTCTTATGTTGTTTCATCTGAATGTTTGGTGATTTTTGTTATTAAATTAATAGATTCATGCAAATTGTTCACAAGCTTCATATTTGTATTATCATAAACTATTATCCAGTGTAAAAATTCAAACCATTCCTTTTTCTGTATTTGTATTTCAGATATAAACTTATTTTTATTAGATGAGCGAGAGATTTTGAATATTTCATTTCACATGAGAATGATCTGACTTTATGTATTATAATTGCAACTTGTTTGTTTTTAAAGCTTGAACACATTTATAATTAGTCACATTTGTAAACAATGTTTTAGAGTGTGTAACCTCTAACACACTTGATAAAAATAGATTCACATCTGAAATAGTTGTAAAATAAGAGAGAGAAAATAAAAAAAAGGTTGGTCTGAATTTTTACATTGGACAAACATTGCAGATTTGAAGATAGTGAGAAGTGTTCTATGAATTTATTAATTTCAAAAGTTATATATATATATATATATGTGTGTGTGTATGTGTGTAAACAATGCAACAATAAAATTTCTAAGCATTGTGAACATTAATGTGCCAGCCTTTTTATTAGAGCACGCAGCAAATGTAAAATGACTTTTTCATTCTCACAGAATTTGTAGAGATGAAAAATCTGGTGATATTCAGGTTGAACTTCAACAATTTCACTTCAGTAATGTCAGTTGTCAGATTTGAACATATTTAAAAAAGCATTCATAAATGATCATTTCTATGGTTTGTTGGTCATATTTTTAAAAAAAGCTGGTACAATAATAATAACAGCCATTGAAAGCTTATTGTTCCACTGATGAAATATAGTTTGAAAAGCTGCATTTATTAATTGTTAAGGTGTAACTAAAGTATATCCATGTCAGAAGTATTATTAATAAATTGATTACAGCAATTTTCCTATTGATAAGAGAATATTTACTTTTACCAGTACTGAAATCTTTTTTTTTACATTTTAGGTTAATATAACTAAAATTATAATATTGACTATTTATAGAAGCATCATCAAATTAGAAAAAATAATAATTCACTCTGTATCATTCTATTTTAGAACCAGCTATATAAGTTAATGAATAATATATTGCAGAGTCAATTAGATCCTCGGATTATTTTCTGACTATCGATCATTATTAACTAATGTACTGGATTACCCATAATAACCAGATATTAGTCTAAGGATATAACTGGTATTACCATATAGTTTTTATTGATGGCTTTATATAGATGATTTTAGGTTATATATATTAATGCATAGAGTTATGTGATAATGGAAAAGAATATTTTGCAAGAATCGTGTAATGAAATAGTCCTATAAAGCAAATACATAAGAACTAAACTAATTAACATCAATAAATATTTTAATAAAATAATTTTGATTTTACTTTTTGAAAATATATTATAATTTTACTATATATAGTGCAGATTATGTATTAAGCTGATAGATATAACTATAATAGTCTATGTGTGATTAATCAGTGCAAAAACTGAGCCTCTGGATATTGGCCTTTATCAGTGAAATGTATTGGTTTACACAAATCCATCTAGAAGCCACTTTTTATTTTATTTATTATTCAAGCTACTGACTTAAAAATTTTAAAATCTAAGATTTTGAATCAATGTTAGACTGTTTGCCCAGTCATGCAGGTATTTAACTAGATCAAAAATTGTTTTTTCATGGTTTCATCTATAGCTAATTACAGGAATATTGACGACTTGAAAAAATATCCAGAAACCCTGAAATCAGCTTAAAGCTGTTAACATTGTGATTATGAATATTTCTTCTCTTTTGCAAATCATTTCCACAATGAGGGAGAGTTTCACTATCATTTGAACAAAACATTTTGCTTAATATTTTTGGTCATTTAGAGAATTTTTATATTCTACTTGCTTGTTTCTATAAAATAAATTAATTTATATTAAAAACATATAAAGATCAGCCTTTCAAGCTATTGTGCATGCGCTTTTTATCAAATAGGTTTACAAGGGAATAAATAAAATACAAATATATAGCAGTTTGATTAATTCAGAATAAATCTAATAGAATTTTAAGTTATTAAATAGGTCGTTAGAATGATTGTAATGAATATCCTATTTGCTTAACACTAAAATTAAAATGCTTAGCATTATCAATTTTGGACATGTGTTTTTCTGCATTTGTGATTCTTAATTACTAATACACTTTATTTTTTTAAATATTATTTTTAAGTTATTTAACTTATTTATTTGTATAAATGCAGTTTGCTTTTAGCTGAAGCTTGTAATATACATAATTATTGATTTATGTCAGATGTGTGAAAATAGTCTTATATTAATTGCTAAAATAAATTATTCAAAGTTAAAGTCTTCTATTTGAAAAAAAAAGTGGTAAATTAATGATTTTTATATTTACTTGTTTTAATATTGCACTTTTTTATTTAATATAATAACACTTTTATTATTATTATTTTGATTTATTTCAACAGCTTGAATGTTGGTTAAGAATAAGTTTTTTTTCAGTATATATATATATGTAGACAATGGCTGAGCATGATTTTGGCCATTTTATGAGCTGCCAGATAGTTTAACACCATATTCTTTCCCATCGACTGTGTGAGAATTGTTAGAAACAAATCATGCCTCCCTTATTCTTCATTCTCTATCATCACATCCAGTACAGACAATCTCAACATTCACCAAGTCAAAAACATAACCAGGCCATTGTTCACATTCCAAGAAGATAGATCCAAATTTAGAATCATTTTCTACACATCTGTATAAGTACTTGTGCTGTGAGCTCTAGTGGCAATATTTGCATGAGAATCCCCACAGTACACAGATCTCCAAGAATCATTATTTCATTTCATTTTATAAACAATCTGGGGGTTCTAATCCTGGTACACTTTATCCTTTGTATTATTTAATAGTCTGTTCAAATTAGGGAGGAGAGCTCCCACACTTATTTTACACAAATTAGAGCACTTCCTCATTTTTTGTGTCATCTTTGATATGTAAGGCAAATCCATTCATGACCCAGTAAGTTTGGGAATCTCAGGATCGTACTCTTTAAATTGTTTATAAAATTGAATACAGTAACAATTCTTGTAGATCTGTGTACTGTGGGGAGTCTCATAAAAATGTTGCCCCCAGAGTTTACAGCATAAGTATTTATAGAGACATGCAGAAAATGATTCTGAATGTGAATCTATCTTCTTAGAGTGAAAAAAATGGTCTGGCCACATTTTTGACCCAGTGAATGTTGAGATCATGCTAGAAAGTGAAGGGTAAGGGAGGAGTGGTTTGTTTGTAACAATTCCATGCAGTCAATAGAAAAGAAAATGGTGCTTAAGTATCTAAAAAATGGAATATGAAAATTACCAATTTACATAAATTAGCATTCCATATAAATTATATCATGCATCCTGCAGCTCATGAGTGCTATGAGTCTAGCTTCACAGGTCAAAAGCACACTTAGCGATTGTCTGTATATATACGGAAAAAAAAAAATCACTTCTTAGCCAATGTTTAAAATGTTGAAATAAATCAATTATTATTAGCAAGGATAGGAAAAAATATTTGAATATTATTTTAATTATTTTATAATTATTATTATAATTTATCTATATGTTGCTAGGCTAGTATAAAAATAAAATTATAAATAGAAGTATAATTTATATATTTCTTTTATTGATTTGGTCAAGGCATTTAACTCATTTAATTCTTCAAATTATGTTTGAAAATTGCTGGTTGTCCACAAAAACCTATTCCTATTACACAGCTGCTATGTGATGCTGTAAGAAAAAGCATTTCTGCTGAAATGAAAAATTTGAGATACTGAAATGAAAACTGATGTTGAATAGGAATGTAGCTAAAACTTTTTTCTCATTTTTATGAAAGTGATCTTTGGAATAATTTATGCCATGGTTTTAAGTAGGCATTGAGAAATGATATTTGATAGTGCTGTTATTTAATATGAATTGATTAGAATTAAAACATCATTTACAGTATTTTGATGATTGTACTATTCTTATCAATTCAAACTGTAATTTACAGATTGCTTTAATATTTTGATTGAAATGTAGTTTTTTTATGAGCCAGTGATTAAAAAAAATATTCAGAAGATTTTAGCTTGAGAATGTGAATCAATTAAAAATTTTTAATAGTTATTTAGGTAAAGAGATAGATTTGAACACTGATTTCAATGTACTGTTATTGCATTAAGAAGTTAAAAGGTAGAGTATTTCATCAATAATTTTATATAGGGTTATTATTTTGCAATTTATATTTTGAAAGTGAGAATAAGTTTTATTAAAATAACAAACATTCATTTGAGAAATACTACCAAAACATAATAGCAAGATCATAAAACCAATTGATATGTTTTAGTGATACTGAATTTATTCTTATAAGGGCATATTTTTACGCATTGGATTGGGTATATAAAGCAGATAAAAAATCTCAGACTTCCTACAAAATATAGAGGGAAACGTATCTTCCATTTTCATTATAAAGATTATCTCAGTTATTATAAATAAGTAAAAATATTGATTGTTTTATAAGGAGAATTAAAATAAAAGGGGAATGGAAGGCTACTTAGACAACGTATTGAAATTTTTCAAAAAGAAAAGGTTGCTTCAGAAGTGATGAAAAGATAATGTGTGTTGCATGGGAGCTTATTTGTAACTTATAAATTGGTTTGCATATAAATCATCACAAAAATTATCTTTCATTGTTGTTGTTTTTTTGTCTTTCTCTTTTGCTGAATTTAGAATGGTCATACTCATTAACAAGTGGTTGTTCATAACCCTAATTCACGAACCGAGTTAATGCAATATTGGAGTGGGGGTCTAGAAGCCAATATCCATGGATTATGGCTTAATTCGAACTTCATATAAACTTCTGCGCTCATAAATTACTGGATTTTATAAAAATATTAGTAATGATAAATGTCAGAGTTTAAAGCTTAAAATATGTTTTAATGATTGATAATTGCAAAGTGATTATTATTTAAACAAACATACTGCTATACATCTTTTCTACTTAAATTGTATTGTAAATATCTTTTTGCTTCAAATTACAAATATTTAAAGTCTATTAAGATTTGATATTTATTAGCATTGCCTGATAACTTTTTTACTTTTTATAATGAAATATTTTAATTTTCATAGTTATATTACCAAATTAATTATTTTTTTAAATTATTTTGTATGCATTTATTTATTTTAATTAATGTTTTTTGTATTATTATTTGGATTATAAAATCATTTTTTAAAAACATTAATGCTTAAATATTAAATAATACATGTGGTAAACCTTTTTATTTTAAAAAAAAAAAAGTTTCACAATTTAAAAATTAATGTTTATTTTAGCTTTAAAATGTATATAAGTACGTTAATTTCTTCGTCGGAAGTCAAAGGAAATACATAATTAGGAAAACCGGTACTAAGATTTAAAAATCATACTTGATCATTATTATTAGCAGTTTCCAACCTCTTAATACAATTTATTCTAACATCCATATTATTTTAACATTTCGATCTTTATAGAGCTACATCTTAAATTTTAATGAGCCTTTTTACATCATTTTAAATACAATGTATAAAAATTTGACCATTGATCTTTAAGAAGGTGGAGGAGGTGGGGATAAGAAATTACTAGCGAATTACCATGACAACACATTTGTCTTACATTTAATAATTAAAATTGGAAATGCTATTAATTTAAAAAAGAACAATGTATAATTGCAAATCTATGATTAAGTAATTACTTCGGAAATTAATATTAAAAAGAAAGCTTTGCATTTAAATTATTAAAAATTTATTATAAAAAACTGCAAAAATAATATAATTACCATATTCAATAGAGTTTTAAAAGTTGATTTATTAATATTTTTACACTTTAAAGAAAAAAGAATTTTACTTTTATGAAATAAAATTATGTATATGAAAGAGGATTTCTATAGACAATTACTTAATTTATATTATATAACAGGAACAGGAAATATGCTGGATATGGGTATGAGCCTACGAACATTTTTTTGAAATATCTGCCACTAACTGCTGATACGAGTGGTCGCCTTATGATTTTTAACTTTTTCATAACTTTGACAATCAGTTGTTTTTTTCCCCTCTGTGTTGCTACAGTAGTAGCAATTCAATTGTAGATCGATTGTACTTAATCTGTGAAGTATTTGGTGTGTTTGAATTAAAGATTATAAATATGAAAACTGATATATCTAAAATTACATCAGAATGATGAAATAGCTGAGTATATCTTAATATTTTCTTGTAAACCTCTTTTTTAATTCCAAATATTAAGTACTTAAAATCGATGTATGACTTACCAATTATCATTTAGATCATTGCTTAAGAATAAAAAAATTTGAATTACTTAGCAATTTATAATAAGTCAGCCAAAGATATGCAGTCACAAGAATCACATTAATGGATTTTTTTATAAAGACGGTAGTAAATTGAACATTTCAAGTAATTAAGTTTTGTAAGCAGAATTTTGGCATAATAAACTGACTTATAATGATAATAATGTATTGGATACACCTGAAATGTGTATAGTGTTATAAATAACAAATGTGTGGATATATGATATTGTTAATGTAAATAAAATTTTATTACTGGGAAATAATTATTGTACAACACTTACATAATTATTCTATTATTCACTTTAATAATATTTAAACAGGCAAACTCTCTATACTTATTGCCACTCAGTGCAAGCCAGAGTAATCAATGGATGCCAGAAGGCTTGTACATAAAATCCCCATCTAGTGCCTACTCATCCAATATCCCCAGACTAGTTTCTGGCTTGTGGCCTTCATCAGTGAGGAGCCTTGGATCTGAGAGCACTGCAGTCTTAAGATCTAATGCAACCCTCCTGCACCCACCTTTTATCTCTACTTAACTACAAAACTATGAGACTTAAATTGAAAACACCATAATATTTTCAATCCAAAAAATAGTGATCATGTGATGTTTAATAATATTTATGAGAAATTAGCATGGATTTAAATTATTTATGCAAATTAACTTTTATATATGTAGAACTCATATACCAAAACAGCAGCTGCAAATGAAATAAACATGAGTGCTAAAACTTGCAGAATCAGATATAGATTTTCTTATTTATGTTAGAGACTGTCTCCTTAAAGGTTAATTATTAATTTGTTTACTTATATATACATATGTTTTATCATGAATATAATAAACTCACATTTATTTTATTTGTGTTATTGTTTGTTTGTGCCCTGATTGGTATGCACATATCCTTGGGGTATATAGCTGATGGCTCCAGTCAACAGGCAACTGGAGGTATTGCAGACATCTGCAGATGACAGGTGATCTGAAGTTTATAATAGTTTGTTAATGCATTTAAGAGAACCTATAAATTAATAGAAGTTTATCATGGGTGATTAACATGTCAATATTGTAATTGAAAGAACTGTGACATTTGTATATAGATTAAAGGCTAAAAATGGTATTTCACAATAATGTTAAAAAGTCTAAAAATGACATTTCACAATAATGTTAAGGAATTTAATATTAGTGTTGCAGAAAATTAGTGTTTCTATGTGAATCACATAGAGAAATATATGCTTATTAATAAGATAGAACATGATAACATAAAGGTAAGCAATGCTATTGAAGCTGGCAAGATTATGCAAATGCCAAAAAGACTTTGCAAACTGAAACCTTCAGAAAGAGTAGCTTAAAGAAAAATTAAGGACATACTTCAAACTGGTGAGGTCTAATGGGTGTCACATCTGTGATTTAGCAATGGGAGACTATTCACTGAATGAAAATTATGAACATTATAATATAGCACTGCCCGAATTATGATAACATTGTAAATTTAGTGTTGAACTAGATATGCTCACTGGTTAGGGACTCTGGCAGATGACTGACAATAAGTTATATCAAGTTCTCCTTGGTGAAGTAGCCTTGATATATAAGCAGATGTGGATAAATTTATAACACAAGAGTAACTCATGGAAGATGCTGCAGAATTTCAAAATTATAGAGATATAACAATTTATAAAATGATGGTAATCTGATGTTCAGACCATGAAATATCAAAGCCTTGTGAAGATTTTTATATGCTGCTGTTATGATGAGAAGGGGCATCTAAAGAAGATATTAAATTTAAAAGCACTAAATACCTCATATTTGGGAAAACTGGTCATTTACATAGTATTTGTTACACAAAAGATACAGTTAAAAAAGGGAATTATGAGTGAATGCCAAATGATGGGGAGGAGTCAAAAGTAAAATTGAAATAAAAACAATAAATAATGTAGATAATGACTGCATTTGTTTAAATAAATAAAATCTTAGACAAAAAACGAATATAGAAATTGACAGCGATATGAAATTGATTTTAATTCCACTAAAAGATTGGAAAAAATTAATAAAAAAGATGAAAAAGAATTTCATGATAAAAAAAGCAGAAATTATAATCAAAGATGTAAATGGGAATGGGATTGATATATGAGGGTACCAGTTAAACTGAAAGAAAAAAATAAAATTACTGCCACTGTATATCATGAAAAGAGACCTTACCATCTTATGAAGAAGTTGGTTCCAACTGCACAGAATTTAAGTAAAGAGAAACAATACAGATGATTTACAATGGTATTGCAAATTATAAGTAGGAATCTGAGCTGATAAAAGAGGCAGGAACAGTAAGAGCTTGAATAGTTAGATTTTATAGATTGTCATTTTATGGCTATGGTGCCTCCTAAGGCATTAGAGCTTTGAATTAAAGCAAATAAGCCACAGGGAAGACTCCATTTTGGCCCATTTAGTGGATATATATATTCCTGATACTGATAGATTCTTATTCAAAATACAAGAGAGTAATAGGAGCATAAGCATAGAAAACACTATCAAAATTTTAAATGAAATTTTTACAAATCATGGCTACCCAAAATTACTGTTTCAGATAATGGAACTGGTTAAACATATGATTTGTTTTAAAGACTTATTTCATCAAGTGTTGACACCTTCATATCACCCAGAGTCTAATGGTCAGTCAGACAAAGCAGTACACCATTTAAAACAGGTGCTAAGAAAAACTTTGTTTAGTGATATTAATAATCCACCAACATTTCATTCCATGTACATCAATTAATTAGTTTATATTAAAATTATACCATCAAGTCACTATCGTTCCACTAAGAAATTTATAAAATATTCCAAAAATCACTAACATAAAATGGAAAACAAAATTGGGTCAGTACACTTACATTGTTTAATGCCAGCTTTTGATTCAAATTCACCAGCAATAATAACACTTCCTCTCACTCCATCATATCAGAATTAATAAAATGAGTACATTTGGTGGACAACCAATTAATTATAAATGCTATAAACTTTTTACAAAAACTGAATCAAGTATCATGATCAAAGGAATCTCTAAATCAATATTTGCTCATGACACTCATTTCTTTTGACTTACAACAATGGTGGTCAATAGTGCTTCTTGATTTTCTAAACATTAAATTTTTAGTAAACATTCATGTGTCACTAGAAGCAACTATTCAACAAAATTTTTGAAAGTTTGTTTGCTGTTGTGGATAACAATGATATTCAACAATAATTACAGCAGCCTTTCTATTCCCTTCATTTTTATGAAATGAAACAATAGAAGTTGGGGCAATTTCCTATATCAGTATATTTTTTAAAAATATTTCTATAGTTTTGATATTAACATATCCTTTAGCATGTTTTAAAATTTCACTAGACATTTTATCAGAACTTGTGGCTATTATATTTTTAAGTTTACAAAGAGTTATGTTACTTTTATTTAACTTGCAAAAATTTTGTCCAAATCTAAATAAATAAATAAAATGATTATACCAATAAAAGCTGTCATCTGACTTTTTATATCATTTTAAAAATTATCAAAATACTTCACCTGTTTATAATATTATTATGATAAATAAGCATATTATCTATGGAATTAATAATAATATAATATTGTTTTTCAAATTTGTGTATTATTGTCATTGTTACAAAAAATATTTAAAGTGTCATCATCAGCAAATGTTTATATCTCTACTGCAGTTTTAACTGGATGGTTACTTTTAAACCACTTTATTTGTTATTGAACTTATATTACTAAATCACTATACTGCTTTTAAAGCACTTTATTCAATTTAGAGTTCTGGACAGCATAGAGTGTCACATGCTGTTTTGATCAAGCCTTTAATAATAGAATCATTATAAAAATCCAGTCAAGATTCTTCTTTTTAATGAACCCAAAATCAATTTATTCAAATCCACAGCATACTCCTTAAGAGATGTTTAAAAATTTAAATGGGCAATTTTAATATTTAATAGATATTAAAATTTAACAAGAAAACAGCCATTAAATTTTGAATCATTATGATGTAATAATATCTATTTTTAATGCAACAGTAATTTAATTTTTAAGTCTATAATATGTCCAACAATTTGTTATTGTAAATGCTCTTATAATCCAAAGTTGTTGTTTTTTTACATTTTTAATTATTAAGTTATCCATAAGATGCTATTGTTTTGGCTATGCATTCATCTAAGTTTTTTATTGTGATTTTCCAGTGTAAGAAAATCCATTTGTTATGCAAAGGTACAGTGTCCAAAATTAGAGCATGTGGATCACATGTGGCCTAGCTAGAAATTTTAATTTTTCCAATAAAATAATAACAACTTGAATTGAATGCTTATTAGATATTTTAACTCATATCACTAATCAATAATTTTAATGTTGACATTATTATCTGGTGTTTTTACAACATATTGTATCCTCTCATATTTTTTAAAATCTAAGATGTGTTTGCATTGTTTTGATCTAAGCACTTGCTTTGAGCATTCAAGTATAGTATTTTATTTTGGATGTGACCTTCAGATAAATATTTTTTTATAATGTGTCTCTTGAATTTCCTAATGTTGGATAGTCCTATATTAGACTACTTGAGTTTATAGGGGCAATATCATTATTTGTCAAAATTCATGCCTAAATTTTTTCTAGACTTTTTTAGAAAAGAAAAAATTAGTATTTTAATGATATTGATGTAATAGCATTATTCATGAAGGAATAAAATCTTTTTTTAACTTTCTGAATCAAATGTTAAGAACATAAGCTCTAGGAAAATGGAAGCATATACTATCTCTCACAACAATTTTTGATATCATTAGCCATTTATTGATACATCTAAGAATTCCAATAACAATAATCATTTGTATGTTCAATTAAACTTCTTTTCTCTCGGAAACAAATTTCATTAAGAACAGCTGTAACACCTTTATATCTTTTTAGCTGCAAGTGCTATCGTTTGTCCAAATTGTGAAGTGCTCTCTTCAGACAAATTACAAATAAATATTTTTACTTTAAATAGGCAGGAGCATATTTAATTAAGACTGTCCAAAGATTCAGTCATTTGGATAGTTGAAATTTCTGTCCTAGATCAATTAGCAACTGATTAGGGATTGCAGTGTTTTATTCAAGATCACCACCACTAATTGGCACTCACGGTTGATTTCTTGATGCTGAGGGCTTTTGTAAAATAAAGAAGAAAGTGACTGAAGCCAGAACAGATGTATGCAAAATTTAAAAATGGATATGTGATTGCACAAATTCACGAATTCTAGTGTCACAATTTATGCAGGAATAAATCTTGTAACATGAGAAGCTCATCAACTAGTCTTAAGTGCCTTAGGATAGTAAGGCAACAACCTTTTTGAAGAAAGAATTGAGGAAAGAGCACATAAAAAGATTTTTAAAAAAGGGTGTTTGTTCTGAAAACAGTACCTTGCCTATGGTAAATATTTTTATCTTACATGGAAGCAAAAGATACGCTTGTTTGGACATTGCTTATTGATTATTATAGCTCTATTACCTAATGGTCATTCTACTATTTGCCACATGTGAACCTTGTTAGTTTATATATATAACTCTCTATTTATAAATGATTTTAATCATTTAAAAAACGGCTAAATGTCAGTCGAGTTTCTTAATTTTATTACTTAATATTCATAAAATTTTTCATTTTTATTTCAATATATATTTTTATTCAATTCACGTCTCTCTTTTTACAAAATATAAAAACCATGCATACATTATCTGCACATGTCATAATATCAAATCATTTATAGTTTGTTTGTTTTTTATGTCATCCAAAGTTATAGAAAAAAATATATATTAAGTTATTATTATTCTTAATATACAAACTATTTAAATAAATTTAATTATTCTATTCCAGAAATTATTGAAAACAATTTGAATAATAAAGCGTGAAATCATTGATATAAAGGATCACAAATTTAGCTAAATGTTCATAAAATCTGACTTCTTTTGAAGACTAATAAAATGTTTCAGTTTTTTCCTCCCTTCTAATTACGTATGCAAAACAGTTTTTCTTTTTTGGAATTTTTTTTCTTTATTTTTCGGATTATTAAAGAATTATTGTTAATAAAATCAAAATGAAGCTCCGAAAAAAAAATGGTATTATAAATGTGATTATAATTTTTTTTTATTTCTTTATCATTTTTATTGGTCAAATAATTTTTCTTTATTTTATGTATCTTTTATCTTGGTTATTTTCTAATCTTTGACGAGGAGTATTATGTTGTAATGCAAGTGCATGTCACTTGATGCAAATTATATCGCATCAAAAATAATCTAGTGTTTTATTACTCAAGAAGTAACTTGCTTCTGCAGGAAAAAAACCTCTAAAAATTCATTTTCTGATTAATAAATGGTTATCTGGTTCATTACATTCTGGCGTCTGAAGTTACCCAGAACCCTTTTTGGAGATTTCATCTGAAATAATTTCTAAAATGCACTATAAATTTTGGGCATGATTAGCTAATGACTTAACAACTATATGATAATCCTACAGATAGATGTCCATCATATTATATGGTTATTAATTAGGATAACAAATTCCTTTCATTCTAACTTGGAAATAAATTTATCTGAATTTTTTTTTTTGTAAGAAACGTAAATATAATTAATAACTCATACATCTGAAATAAAGTTGTCAATATAGTTGGTAATCATATGGCATTATGCAAAAGTATATCTTAGATATATATATATGGTTATAGTAAGCATACCTAATTGTATGGATAATATCATGAATTATTTCTCAATCATCAATTTCATTATCTTATACAGCCCAATGTATTCAGTCATATAACTGCATTGACAGTGAAAATGTTACGGTGTTTTATATATCACTGCTGTAAATTATTGGATAAAAATTTTGTTTAAATGAGTCCAAAGCATAAACTTAACAATGACAGAAATTCCATACTCTAAAATAAAAATAAATGATTTAAGTGAAAAAAAGCAAATTATATGTCATGCGAATGAATATTCACACTTATTGAATATATTCATCTATGAAGGCAAATTCTTTTTAACAATATATATTATAATGAACAAGAAGAGCTCTTAACATGAATATCCCTATCCTCATACTGGCTTCTAGCTGTTCACTTTTGTCAGTGAGGCACTAGGATATTCAGACATTAGATCTAAAAACACCAGCTTAAGTCCAGTATTTATCTAATAGTTAACTATTAAGTAGAAAATCTGAAATTTTCAGACATCTATATATCTTTAAATCCAGCTATTCAACTTAAATAATCATATGGGACTGAACAAATTTCAGATACACCACATATTAACAGCTTTAGCAATATAACATCACCAAAACCTCAAGAGCAAAATTCTAATTGCAAGAAAAACGTTATACATCATATAACTTAATAACCTTGTACTACAAATGTCATATAATGAGCTAGAAACTGGTTTGGGGATAGGGATATTTGAAAAACTTGTTAAGAGCTATTAATGCTCATTATATAACATTTGTAGTACAAACTTATTAAGTTAAGTCGTGATGTATTACTTGATTTCCTTGCAATTGTAGTTGAGGTGTTGGTAATACTATATTGCTAAAGCTGCAAATATGTGGTATATATTAACTTACTTCAGTCCCATATGGCTATTTAAATTAGATAGCAGGATTTGAAGACATATAGATGTCTGAAAATTTCAGATTTTCTACTTAATAGTTAACTTTTAAATAAATGCTGGGCTTAGGCTGGTGTTTTTAGATCTAATGTCTGAATATTCTAGCACCTCACTGATGAAAGCCAACAGCTAAAAACTGGTCTGGGAATAGAGATATTTGGAAACATTTGTTAAGAGCTATTCATACTCATTATATAACATTTGTAGTACAAGCTTATTAAGTTAAGTCATGAGAGAGAGAGAGAGTTTCCAATTCTTGCAATCTTCCTTCACTTGAAAGTGATCTACAGTTGTAAGCACCTAAATAAAAGGCTGTCATCAAATAGAAACTTGGGTTCACAATCAGGAGTTTCTTAGATCACCCACCTTTGGCCTCCAGCCGTTATCTTGGCCAGAAATTTTACAGTTTCCTGGAAATAAGGACCATGACTTATTTTTGACTGTCATGATTGTAAATATCTATTTAAAAAAATTCATTTCCACACACACTCATTCTGCTTTCAAGAAAATTCAACTGATATTTTTGTTAAGAGCTATCAGGTGACTAAGAAGAAAGACCATGGTGTTAATGTTTTTGATCCCTTAACTTCAGTGAGAAAAAGCCAATAAACTCATTGTGCTGGGTAATACATGTTGGTGAATAGTTCAATCATGATCATATACTGTATGAATAATCACATATTAATGACAGCTACAATGATAACATATGGAGTGGACATTAGGAATTTGCCCTGCTCATATTAATTGGGACATTGTTGAACTATGAGAAATTAGAAGAAAAGATAAAGAGACAATTGATTTTAAAAGTTGTCATGTATTATACCACAAAAGCACAAACATTGGTATTTAAAAGTGGAGTAGGATTTATTATAAGTAAAAAGTGAAAGGACAACATTATGGAGATCAATGATATATCAGACAATGTCAAAATTAGCTATTCCACTTAATAGCAGAAACAAATATCAATAATTCAGGTTTATTGACCAACAAGTTCTTATAGGAAATAGTAAAGGATTTTTATATGAATGTACAAAAGGCTTTTGATCAGACCAAACAACATTTTAAAATTGGGGAGATTTTAATGCTAGAATTAGTAAACAATTGAAAGATGAAAGTGCTGTAGATAAATTTGCTATGGTGATAAATATGAGAGAACATAGAATTGTGGTTCAAAAAAAAAAGTTTATATTGAATTCTTTTTATTTATTTTTTTGAGAAAAATGCTAAATAGATAAGAACATAGAAGCAACATAGAAGCATCCAAATGAAGGTACAGAAGAATTGGATTTTTTTTTGACTAACATAAAAAATATATTTCAAGTTTATAATGTTCTTTAAAAATTCAACACAGGAAGTGATCATCAATTAGTGAGATATAAGATATATGTTAATGTAAAACTAGAGAACAAAAATTATTAAGAAAAACAGTATTCACAGTTGATATTCCTAATCTTCAAAAACCTTCCAATGAATTTAAATTAAAACTTGCAAATTCTTTTCAAATATTAACAGATTTTGAATATGATTTAGATTTGAACAAAATCAATAAGAGAATAACAGATACATTTTTAAAAAACTACAACAAAGATAGCTGGTACAAAAAAGCAATTGACATGTAAAAAATTTTCTGAGACAAAATAATAAAAATATATAAAAATGATGCATTAAGAAGAAAAGAATATCTAAAATTTTGTAAAATGTAAAAAAGAATTAATAACAGTGTAAGAAAGTATAATTGTAAACTATGAAGGAAAGCTATAGAAGAAAATAAAAAACTCAAGAGTGGAAAACAATCTTTGGTAGAAAACTTATTTTTCCAATAAGAAAAAAAGTGGAGCTATTACTAAGAAGAGAGATGATATAATGAAATATGTAGAAGAGTTTTATCAAGAATTATATAGCAATAAAAGCAAGGAAAAGTACATCCTACAGCTACTATATTATCAAAATTACCCAGGACTTTAAATTAAGAAGTCAGAAATGCAATTAAATTTATGAAGAAGGGGGAAAGCTCCAAATACTGATTAAATTATAATCAATATCTTAAAAGAAGTAAATGAAGAAATAGAAATTTTTGGGACAAAGTTATATACCAAATGTCTAAATGATAAAGATGTACACTATTAATGTTAATATTTAAAATGATGATAATGAAGATATTAAAAATTACAAACCTATCAGTTTTTTATCAGTTCTATACAAAATTTTTACTAAGATAATTACAACAAACTTTGGATTTTAACCAACCAAAAGAACAAGCTTGTTTTAATAGATTGGATCATATCCAAGTATTGAGAGAAATTGTAGAAAGGACTAATGAATATAAGCTGCCATTATGCTTTGGATTTTTATGAAAAAGCATTTGATTCTATAAGCATTTCTTCGGGATTAAAGCACTGGATTATCAAGGTACCCCAGGATATTGCCATATTTTGTTATAAAAATGAAATGGTAACCGTTATATTACATAATGATGCTAGAAAAATTAACATTGAGAAAGGTGTATAACAAAGTGATGCTACATCTCCAAAAATTTTTACAGCAGTTTTGTTTTGCAGATTAAAATGAAAAACTAAGGGAATAAAAGTAAATGGAGATTTAAGTTATTTAAATATTGCAGATGATAGAATTGTTTTGGCAAACAATGCTTTAGAACTTTAGGAAATGTTGCAAAAGTTATCAGGTGAAAGTAAAAAACTAGGACTAAAAGTAAATGTTAAAAAGTCTAAAGTAATGTTCAGTGGATTTTCTCAAAAACTGAAAATAAAAATTGATAATGAAATTAATGACTACAAATAGCTTGGTCAAATTATTACTGCAGATGGAAACATAATGGATAAAATAATCATAAAAATAAATTTTGGTTGGAATGATTTTGGAAGAAATAACTTAATATTAAAAGGAAATAATGCCTATGCAGTTAAAAAGAAAGGTTTTTAATAAATGTGTTTTACCAGATCTTATTTATGAATTTGAGACTTGGACACTTAACAGAAGATCAATGCTGAGATTTCAGACTACTCAAAAAAGTATGAAGAGATGTATGTTAGGAATAAGAAAAAGAGATGAAAAATGAAATACATAGGTGAGAGAAAAACAGGTATTACTGGCATAGAGACAAATGGAATTGAGTTCAACATGTTACTAGATGAGATGATAATAAAGGGAGATTTAAAATCTTAAACTGCACTCCAAAAATTGTGAAAGACCTAGAAAGAGACCACATATGAGATGGATTAATGAAATAAGGAAATGTGTTAGAGTAATGTGGAGAAGAGAGATTAGAGGTCATAAAAATGGATTGAAAATAGAGAGACCTTCATCCTGCAGTAGACTGATAATGATTGAAAAATATATATAGAAAGAGAGAAAAAGAGAGAAGGATAATGTTATTTATTGAATTCAAATATTAATACTAAGGCTTAGAAACAAACAGCTGCAAACGTGAGAGACTCCTACATATGTTACATAGTCACTGGTTGCATGACAAATGTCCTGATCAATTTACCATAAATTCAAGGGATATTATTAAAGTAATGATTTTTGAGCTTATAATTTTTTTTGTTTAGTGAAATTCTTTAGTGTTGAGATTCTTAGTGAGAAGATGAAATCCAAAAATTATATTGTTGTGTTGTTGATGTTCCTTGCTTAAAAAGAGAAAAGAAAACATTCTTTTGTAAAAAAAAAAAAAACAACAACAAATAAATAAAGAAACAATAACACTTAATATTTAAAAAACGGTTATTTAAAAAAAAAAAAATTAAGTCTTAAAAAAAGGAAAAAAATTATGGAGGAAAGAAGATTGTCCTAGCCATAAATTTATTTGAGGATACTAACTTATACGTTTTTAAATCAACATGTCTATAAGACGAAATGTATTTTTTTCTATTGCTAATATCACTCAGCACTATTTTTTTAATCATTGCTATATTAATTCAAATTATTGTTATTACCGTTTAACACTAGATTATCATTGTTTCTATGTAAAAAGTTATATACATATAATTCTTAATAATATTATTTTTTTAATTCTAATAATAATCTTTATAATTTTTTCCTTGCCAAGATGAATTGATTCTCACATTGTTCAAATTTAATTATTGAGTTGTTTTACATTTTTTATCAGACTTGATATGATGTAAAATGACTTTGTTTCTATGTGTAGGTCATATCCCAGAAACTGTTCCAAATAAAATATTCCCTCCCTCTGTAATTATTACATACCATAGTAAATCACTGTTTCTTATTTCTAGTGATGACTTGTTTATCTCCCCTCCATTTTAATAAATTTGTTTTGATAATTCTACTTTTCTATGCTCATACCCCCCTTTTTTGTTATAAAAACATAAACAAAAAGACATTCTCTACAGTTTTTATTCCCTTTATTTATAACTTTCTCAGTACACAATTTATTCTGATCCTCTTTCAATATTTTGTATTCCAAAAAAAATAAATGTTCAATACGCTCCAAACAGTCAATATCCTTTGTCAATATCTGTCTCCCACCCACCCCCACCCCAGGTTAAAACTTTTATTCTCATCTGAAATAAGAATGTCCTTTCTAGAAAAAACTGCCTCTATACAATAATGTCACTTAGTATAAGATCTAGATGCTATAAGATTGTGCATTATAATCCCTATCCAGTACTCCAAGGTCTTCTAGCTTATGTTATTTTATCAGTGAGGAACCTTTGATCTGGGAGCAATACATCTGGATCTTTAGATATGCACTTCTCCAACACCCACCATTTACCTTTTTGGTTAACTGTAAAGCTATCAGTCCAATCTGAAAACATTAATGTCAAAGCCAGTTTGCCTGTACAGTCATACAGATCTGGATCCAGTCAAGTATCTATATATTTTTAGTGACTTTGGTTTTTTAATGATCATAGTCACATAAAATGGTTATCATGTGCTGTTATAGTGGTTTAATACCATTCCTAGTCAAAAGATATGACTGACTATAGTTATTAAAAAAACTGAAGACACTAAAATATATCGATATTGAACTTTACTGAGATCTGTATGACTATACAAGCAAATTAGTTTGGATTGAAAACATTACTGTGTTTTTAATTTAGGCTGGTAGCTTTATAGTTAACCAAAAGAATAAAAGGTAGATATTGGAGAGATGCATTAGATCTTTATCCAAGGCTCTTCACTGACAGAAGCAATAAGCTAAGTAATTAATCTTGAGGATATTTCATGGGAAGGCACTGGATAGGAATTATAATGCACAACCTTTTAACATCTATTGATTTTTAGATCTTATACAAAGTGGCACTATTATGTAGAAAATTTTTTATTATTTTAACAATTTGTGTAAGCATAAAAAAGTGTTGATTGTGTAATGTATCCTCTAGTATTATACTACTTTTATATTTTATATATATTTTAATTCTTATATAATTTCAAACTGATTTTTTTCTTCTTATATTCATTTTTATAATTGCACTATCTTCTAACCAATTTTTAAATGGTCTTCCACCATTTTTTAGAATTATGCAGCTGTAATGCATTTTCTATACATTTATTTCATTTCTTATATAAATACATAGATATAAATTCCTTAATTATTAACTTTATTTAGTGTAAAATCTTTCTATGTCAATATGTTTGTTGGCCTTTTAACTTGAAGCCTTTTAAATATTATTTTTACTAATCTATTTTTATTTATATAAATCAGAGCATAGAAATATCTTCTTTGTGAACTAGAATATTAGATAATATATACCCTGAGTATAATAAGGATTTTTTTAATCTTAAGCTATGATAACACAATGCTCATAAAAACAAATTCAAAAGAACCATCTTTATCAGCTATGTCAAAAATTTATATATCACTAATCCCAGTCAGAATAAGCTAGACTTTTATTTTATGTAAAAGATTATTCTTGCTATATTAAAAATGTAATAAATAAAGTATATTTATTAAACTTTGAAACTGTTAGTGTCTCTAAAAATATAACAAATAAAATACATGCGTAGATTTTGTTATATTTATTAAAGTGGTATTTTTAAAAATAAAAAAAAATACATATAATTAATTAAATTCTTGCCAGATATAATCAATTCCATTTGTTGTTTTTTTATTATAAATCCTTACTATATATCATTAACAGTCTAGAATTGAGACTATAAAAGATTTAAGCTGAAAGATCATAAGTTGGTGTCATGACTACACAATGAAGCCCTGACATATATATAAGTAAGAATATTTTGAAATATGTCATAGTAACTTGTTAGATTGATAAAAAGAAGGCTATAAATTAATTCTATCTAGGTTATTTAGGTTCACCATTGGGTGTTGTAACTGCCTTGGTTTGTACTATATAACTTATGCATGAACTGAAGTTTCAGTAGTCATATTATCATTCTTTAGATAATTCTTATCAATAATAAGTATCACATGTTCTTTAAAGGTCAATTGTGAGTTTTGATATAATTAAAGTGTAGTGATATGATTAGAATTTTTGAGCCCCTATGCAACATTTCTAAAAAGATTATTTTTACTATTTATATTCCTTGGTATTTTCCCCAATAGCTATACCGATGCTAAAATATCAATTTAGAATTGACCGTTATAATAAAAGATGTTGTTTTTTTATCTATATTTGGCAATATGATGTTATGTTAATGACATGTGCAAAAAACAAAAATGCAATAGTTTATTAGTATACATTTTAATATTGTATTTAATCATTAATCTGTATATTATGCATTAGGATTTAATTTTTAATTTGTTTGGATTATTATATTAATTATAATATGCAATTATTTTTTATACATAGATTAATTAGTTGTTATTTGTATGGTGTCATTTATGGGGTTGCCAATTATATAGGCTTCGCGACTTAACTCTGAAACAAAAATCTTTCTAATTATAAATAGATGTAAATATGTATACATCTTGTTAATTTTACTAACTGTATATAATTTAAAATAATGTACTCATGTCAAATAATAGCATTATCTTTCTCTTTAAAATAAGATAACTAAAGCAGATAAAACGGTTTAATGATTGAATTTGTAAAGTTTTGTTGCTTTAGGCTTATGTTTTGAAAGTATTATCAATAACAAAAATATATTTTATTTTCTCTTTTAGTTTCTCAAGATGTAAAACCTGTATTTGGTAAGTAACATTGATAAAAGACATCTTTTATTGACATTTGCATAACAATTTTTTAAAGAATTTTTGTTTTTTAATTTTAAAATATTTGTATATCTATTTACATATAATAACTTATTTTTTAATTTATTGAAAAATGCACGCATTGTTAAAATTATAGTGATTAAAAAAAAAATTATATTCTTCTTGACTATTTTCATTAATAAAAAAAATTGAAAGTTATTGATATAGATTAATATTCTTGTTTTGTTTTGGTTTTTTTTTTTTATTAAAAAAAAAGTACTATTATATAGATTATAGTTTCTTTATGCTCACTTTTTTTTATTATTTAATGCAGGTAATTAATTATTCGATTTTATTTAAGAAACAAATAATCAATCTCTTTAAAATTAACTAATTCATTTATCATTGTTTGAAAGTTTCCATAATTTAAAACATTCTTTTCAATTTTTTTTTAAAAATATAAAAATTAAATATGATGACAAAAGTATTTGTAATACAGTTATCTATATATACTTTTATATAACAATTTACATATGGACTATATATATAATGATAGATGTAATGTAAATGTATACAAATATGTGTGTAAAAAATGTAAGAAAATAATGTTTAAAATTAGTGGGAAATTAAGAATGTAAAGAAGTAAAATAGAAAATGGCTATATATATTTTTTAAATGAAATATTTGATTTTTATAATATATATATTTTTTTTCGTATATTTTTATCTGCAATCTCAAATAACATTTTTTTATAATTATTTGTTTGCCCAAACTTTTCTAATTATTTAAAAAATTAACTGAAAGTTAATAATCTAATAGAAAAATGGAATTAATTATAAATAAAATTTCTTTTAATATTGGTGAGTGCTAGTTCAGCACGAAATGCATCTTGGGGGTCATTTGTCTTTTATTGTATCTTTATTTATATGAATTAAAAAAGAATGGGGAAGTATGGAGGTGTTTATTATATCTATAAAGATATTACATACAGGACAGAGAAAGGTGAATAACTCCGTGTGTGTAAATTTAAAAAATCAGATATATTAATCTTTAACTGAGGTTTAAAGTTTATATCTGTGCTAGAGATAATCTCTAGTTTCGAAAATGATTAGTAACAATCATTAGTGTATTTATCAGAAATGGATGGCGGCAAAGTTGAGAGTGGAGGAAGTTTGACAACGGTAAATGAAAAGGTAATATTTTTTGATAAACAAGACTGTGAAGTCAAAAAAACTCATATAAAGGGAAGTTACAATTTTATAAATTCAATTTATTTGAAATTCTGGAAGAGAAGAAACATAAAAATGCAGAGACTTAAGTTTCATTAGCTACAAAGCTGAAAATCTTTGAATAAAACTGACCAAGGACTTTGATTTTAAAAAAATGCTGAACCAACTCCATAAAATGATTGAGTAAAAAAAAAAATAATAATCTTTCACTGGAGTTTTGTAAATCATTTCAGCAAAAGACATAAAGCAAGGAAGCATGTACTAAAATGTAATCACCCTCCAGAGAATGATTCTAATTTCTTTTGGGTACCCCCTCATATCTAATCTATTTAAAATTTATCTTTTCAAAACTTAAAACAGCAGACATTAGCTAATTGTTTAAAAATCTTCACATATCCTAAATGAAATTTTTTTCTCAGTAAAATTATAGCAGTTGAAATAAAATCTATCAACTACTTTTCTAAGTGATAATTATTACATTACAATTATCAAATATTTCTTTCAAATGAATTTTTTTTAATAATTCAGACTAGAATGACATCAATTTTCCATATCTTTCCATTTTCAATTCATTTAATGCTTTTGCAGTATACTCTTTTATTATTAAGCAATCTATTCTATCTTTATTACATGATTCTATTTTTCACTTAAAATAGATTTAAAGCTTATTATTTATTTTATTTAAATTACTGATACACTTTTCCCATTTATTTATATGTTTTCTTTATTAATATTTTACCATTTTTATTTTCAATCACTAATTCATTCTTCAGATTATGTTTTCTTATTCAAACAGTTTATTCTACTATAAATTAAATCAAGTATATCTTTTTTTATATAATTTTCTATTTCATTATAATCTTCTTCTTATGTTTTGTTTCCTAGGTTCATCTGATATCTCACTTCATATTTAATTTTTTAACATTAATTTTTATCTTCTACAGAATTCACATTTTTTTCCAAATTCTCTCTAACATTTTATTCATAATTTCTCTATTAATCCAAGATTTCTTTGCTCTCTTATTTTTTGTAGCTTCCTAACTCTATTACAGTAATTTTTACATTTTTTTTTAAAATTTGCAATTTTTTATTTGATTTTATTTAGATAATTTGATTACTATTAGTTATCTTTATTTTCTTATTCAGTAATTCTAATTTTTTTTCATTATCTTAATTCATCAATTGCCATCCTTCTTTTTATTTTTCAGTTCTTATTTCATTACCTTAAAATCACTACCAAACTGTGATAAGCAGCCGAAAGTTCACATGTAACTTTTAATGCTGTTTCTAAAGCTATTTTGAATCTTGAATCTACTCATATCATTTGAAACTTTTTTGTGCTTAACCCCCCCTTTTTAATTTTTAAACCACATATTTACTACTACCATATTATTTTTTCTATAAAAAATTATCAATTTTTCACCTATATCAATTTCTACCATCAATCCCAAATCTCCAACAATGTTAACATCTCTGTCCTATCACAGCTTTCCAAACCTTCTACTCTCACATTATACAAATATTTTCACACTCCTTTTCAATTTCTTTATACATGTCATCTACTTTTTGATCATTATAATTATTGTTTCACATGTATAACTGAAAAATAACTAGATCTTTTCAAAATGCTTTTAATCTTACCAGCATCAATCTATTACTTGCTGGAGTGCTATTTATAAAACTGTCTTATGTTCCTGGATATAAAATAATATCTACATTATATCTACTTTTATTTCCAGAATATAAAACTGTTACATCTTATTCTTCTTATCTATAGCTTATTAATTTTGTGCCAAAGAGTTTTACAAGTCCAATCTTTTCCTTTTCATGTCTGACAAAAAATTTATCTAAATTCTTTGAATTGTTCATCATTCTAATATATCATGTACCCATTCTTACAATATTTTCTTATTTTAATGGTTTCAAATAGTTGATCAAGACTAGACATTATGGTCAATCATGAGAAACCATACCTCTTCTGAATTAGTTTCAATTTTTTTCTTTACCCATCTCACTTGTACTAAATTATATTCACAAAAAAATATTTAATTTCATTTTTAAAAATATATATACAATTTAAATTTGTTTGTTCACAAAATCTAATACCTGTGCTTAATTAAATAAATAAATATAAGATATTATATAAATCTAAAAGTTTGATAATAATAAAAAATTATATACACACTATAAGAAAAAAATAACATTTCAATAAATTTAAAAAAAAAAGAAAAAAAACTTGTTAAATTTAAATATATATAAAAGCAAATCAAAAATAATAACAACAACAAAAGAAATATCTAATGGAAGATATATATGTTTAAGAACATGCAATTGAAGGCTCTTTTCAGAACTTGCAGATAAAATGCCTGACCATTATGAATTAAATTTGAGAGAAAAAAGTCGTTTGCATCAAAAAAGAAAAAAAATCAGCATTGTTTTGACTTTGGACTTCACTTACGATGTTTTTTTTTTTTTTTTTATAGAGATGTTGTAAATTTAATATTTTAAGAAATCATTTATAAACGTGTGTGTTTTTTATGAGATCAACTTCTTATAATCTGTTTCAAGCATTACAACTTTTTCCCTGATGTATTTTCTGTAAAAAACAAAACAAAAAAACAACAGAATTTTCCATTGTTTGAACATTTCAGCTATTGCAAAAAAAAAAAAAAAGACAAATACATGAAGTGCACTTTACAAAAAAATGTACTACATGGTTCCACGATTTCACATAGTGATGTCATTTGGCAGATTAATGGAGAAGAGTTCCTGCAAAAAGTATGTAACAACAAAAGTATATACTACAATAGGCACACAAATCTGAGAATGATTCCAGTTATTTTTGCCCCCCCCCTTATATAATCAATAGATCAAATTCACTTACTCATTTAAAATTATGTAAATAAATTAAGCATAAATACCAACAATTACTAAAAGACAGATGCTATCACTCTGACTTTTAATAGTTTATTTACATTTCATAACTTAACTTCCGTTCCAGTTACATATTAATATTTTAATTATATCTTTAATTCCATAATGCGTATATGATATATATATAGTTGTGATAAATTAGAAATCTATTTCAAAGCTTTGATTATTAAGTCAAGCCTATTTCAATTATATATATAAAAGCAACATCTTACGTTAGCTGTATTCTTTATTTCCATCCCTTTTCTTTTCTAAACAAATTATTTACTTGCTGGTCATATTAAACTATTTAAATTTAGACAGTGCTAAAAATATCAGTTCTTGTATTACCTTTACAGTTTATTTTAAACAATCAAATCTTTATGAGAACGGTTTGTGAGTTAATCTATTGTTTTGTACTCATTTCTTTTAACCTACAAATAGCTCTCTCTTTCAACCTTTAAATATTCAAAATAGCATACTAAAATATATATGTATTTACCTTAAAATTATGATTAACTCAATTATTCGTTAATAGTAAGTAAATATAATTACATTATAACAACTAAATAAAAATTAGCATTGGTCTATTATATATAAAACAGACATAATTAAAAACGTGACATTAATAAACTAATAACTTGATAAGCTTGGAGGTAAAAAGAAATTTATTTAAGTTTAATTGAAGTTCATAATGTCTATACATTAAAAAGGCTTTTATAGATTTTATCTTACACAATCTTTGAATAGCAGTCAGCACAGTTTCATCCGCAAAAGAAGCAAAATATGAATTTATAGACAAACATTTTTCTTTTTTATTTTCAGTTACAGAACAATTTATGAATTCCTAATTGAGGTTTAAATTATAGGATCCAGTGTTTCCTTTATGGGTTAAAATAATGTCTATAGCCATGATCAAGTTTGCAGTATTACCGTTTGATGAGTACTTTTGATATTTAAGATGTTACATGATTGGCAGTGGTTGGATTTATTCCATAAGGAGGAAAAGAAAAAATATTTCAGATAGTGTATTCTATGCACACAAGGAGATATTTAAAGGCAAACTAATTTCTCTTAATGCTGGGAAAGATTCTTTAATTAATATTGATTTACAACAAACTGGTGATATAAATCAGAGAAATAGACAAAAGTTCAAATGAACTCTGCTGTTTACTATTTATACTTTTTTTTTTCCAAAGAATTTTTTTAAATGTAACTAAAAACTGGCTTATCATAGTTAAAATTAACATTTAAAAAAAATCATAAAAGAAAATCTATAACACAACATAATTTTGGAACCAAAATAACAAATCAATTTTAGAGTAAATAATTTTGCTAATAAACAATATGATATAAATTTTTACTTGTGATTTTAAATAATTTGATATCTTGTACTTTTCTTATAGTCGTTTATCAAACTATTTTAAATAACTTCTTTATCTAAAGACGGAATTAAAGTTATAAAAGAAAATTATTTTTTATTTCCTGTCTGCAACCCAAATTTTAAAACATGAATTATTTAGATTAAATAATTTATTTTTGAAAATCTAAATTAAATAATACTAATAAAATAAAAAAATATTTAACACATCTGAAGCAGTCTATACTATATGTGTGTGTTTAAAATTTATTAAATTTACACCTTAACCTATTATATTTATATAAGGCTATATAACCTTAGTGTCCAAGTCTCAGATCCATAAGCAAGAACTGAATAGAAGAGCAATACAGTGAATCACAAATAGAACAAAATCTACAGAACTACCCAGAGAGCACACATCTGGGACTACCTGTATCCCAAGATTGTGCTACTGCATCTGAGCCAATACACTGCAGCCATAATTTGACAAATGTTCAATGTCCTCACAGGGGACTTTCAGAACATCCCTGACCTTTACCCAGTCACACTGGTGCCTTTCTTAAAAAACAAATCAACTCCTCAAAGCTAATAAACATACACCCAATTTCCATGATTCCACTCCTCATTAAAACAATAGAATCCATAGTTAAAGATCTCATACAAGATCAGATATATAGACAAATCACCAAATATCAATTCACTCGCAAAAATACCTCCACCAATAATGCGGTCCAGCCCTTCATACTACTTTCTGAACACATCAGACTACAAAGACAATCAAGCCCATTAGTTATTCAACTAGACTTTCTCTCATCATTTGACAATGTTGTTCCATCAATCTTACTACAAATGCTCCATGACTATCAAGTGCTGAATGTTTACATTTTGTATTATTGGCAATTTACTGTTCAACAGATCGATATTTACCTCTCTAGATGGAAAGCTTTCAGAGGGATTCAGACCTCATCTATCGTCCCACAGGGATTTCCTTTGGCTACCGTCTGCTTCATAATGTACCTCAACCCCTTTCTCATGGAAATAGAATGCAGTACGCTGGTCATATACATGCCAGCACTGAGACATACAGTTCACCACATCTCATATGTTGATAATGTTTCCATATTCATTCCCCACAAATCCCAGCTTCAAACCATAATACAAATCATAAACAAATATGCTAAAAAACTAAATCTTAAAGTCAACTACAATAAATCTTTCATCTGGAAAATCAAAACAGGTATAACAATTCCCTCAATATTCATGGCCCAGCCACAATCATTTCTGGGCTTTGCCATTGCCAAATCTAGATTAATCATGTCGAAGGACATCTGAACTCAATACCAGACAAAACAAGAAAGGTAGTCAGCTCACTGTCAACTACCTGGCATGGTTGCCTTACTCAACATGCTAGTCTACCTGAGACTAAGCTACTATCTGCCATTCATACAACCCACCAAAACATTTGAATGATCAATGAACTCAGTATGCTCTAGGCTGCTTTGGAATGGCCAAGTCATGGCTGTAAGCATGGCTAAAGCTTAAATGCCCAAAGAATCAAATGAGCTCAGCCTGCATTCAGTGTCCGTCCTGTACCTCCAAAAAGCTCTGGGAGTGCTGCGTGTGGCCAGCCTTGAGCAAACAAATCCAAACCTCACACTGACAGTGGAGCCCACAGATACACATCTTCCACTCACTAACAAATGGATGATGGATATATGGACTTATGTCAGAAACTCAGCAAACACAATGCAACATACAATAGAGGAAAAAAGATGTATTGGAAAACATACAAACTCATATACACTAATCAAATCATTTTACAGAATGATCTAGGGTTAAACAATAAACAACTCATAGCAAAATCGAAAAATTGGTTTTTAGAACCAAAATACATTGACTTTCTGCTAAAGATCAACCTCTCCTCCTTGCCAACAAATCATTTTCTGGTGTGGAAAAGAGCGTTTAGCAAGATCAACTCACAATGCCAACTATGTGCCACAGCAAATGAGACAATTCATCACCTCCTCTATTTCTGCCCTTTTTTCAAGGCAATCAAATCCTTTATTAACAAAAGCTTGTAAATGACATTAGAGAAATTTTAGTCATTCAAAAGGCTATAAAGAGTGGCATATCCTCAAAAATCAGAATTGCCATTATACTAACCTTTGCAACCTGGATATCCAGATGCAAGGGTATATTTGAAAATGCTAATCATGGTGTCTGCAACATCTATATCAAATTACTCAAGTGGCTCAGGAACAGAGATAGATTGCTGGCTCCGGACTGGCTTTTTCATGAAACCTGGGCTAGGGTCACCCTCCTGGAAGAGTGAAGGAGGGCAATGGCCCCAGTCTCAGACCACAGCTGGCTCTACAGAATGAATGCCTTGCAACAGTGTAAAAAGAATATAACTATGTCTAGGTAAACACATTCAATTGTATCTAATAAATTTTAATTTATTTTAATAAAAAAAATTCTAAAGGATTATCACACCTTTGGTCAAATTCCAAAGATTAAAATAAAAACATGAATATCACACTTTGATCAAATTTCCAGCTTGTTTTCAAATGGATTAGTTGGATTGAAAACAGCCACTGTATTTTTGTCACCTGACCTAACCAAGGTTATAAAAAAGACTGATAAAAAATATCAGTTAGTTTTGGCTTGCAGTTTTGTAAAGTTGGCTAAAATATTTTGTGAAGAGTTGGTAACTGTAGCAGAAAATGGCCATAGTAAAGCTAGCTGCAAAGATGGCTAGAATAATTATCAAGAGAACTGCCATGAGGATGTAAGAATGCAAGGAAGTAGCTGCTCTTCAGTTTACTGATGGAGTTTGAATTTACATGGAAGAAAGGGTCAAGATTCTTTGTAATTCATAGCTTTAAAAGTGTTCTGGAAAACAGATTGCTGACCTGAAGCTTACAAAATCCAAGTATAAGTGGAACTGACTACAGAAGGGAGAAAACCAACCATACCTGAATTATATACTGTTACCTGATGATGACAACAAACCTGGATTACATTTTTCTGATGGACCAAAAACCAAGCTTACCAAAAGAAAGCTTGAAGAAATTGGTGTACTTATACTGCTATTTATCAATACATGCAGGGAACCACAGATAAACACATCGTGTGTATATACAGTGAGTTATTTTATTTTAATATTCCTTAAAATGACTTTTAAAATTATGAATTAATAACTTAACATTAAAACAAACAAGTAACTTTTGCTTGAGTTGAAATCTAACAGCAGTTATATATAATAATGAAGTTTTAAATGATTTCTTTGGTCTGAAGTGACAGATATATAAAACGATTTTATTTTTCATTTATTAAGTAAAAAAAAAGACATTGTATATTTAGAGACCTTGATAAGTAACCACAAGTACCTGTCTAACAAAAATTGACTTTATTTAGTTTGATAAAAAAAAAAAGAACTTATAAACTGAAACTAAATTTTAAATTATATATTTTGTTTATACACTCGTATATGTGAGAAATTTATGTATGTTTTCCAAATGGAATCAATTAAGAAAATATAACTATTATTGTAACAGGTTAAAATATGTAATGTTTTGTCAGTGTGCGAATACATGCACACATACATATGTAAATTTTTAAACCATTATAGTATTTTTTTATATATACGATTACTGCATATTTATGTGTGCACATATATGTCAATGCTTGTCAAATAAAACATATATGCAAATTTAAATCATTTTTTGTTATTGAATATTAATTGTATATTGTAAATCATGCATCTGTGCGCAACTATATGTAAACTGTAGTAATAACTTGGATTGTGTACTGTAGTTTTGTAAAACATAAATGTGATAATTTTTTATTGTATAGTAATCAAAATCAGAAGGCTTAATTTTTTTTTGTTATTAATAAACTTGTATTTAATTGTTAAAAATTGTTTCCATCATCTCTTGGTCACCTACAGTAATAGAGCTTATGTTCTCTGTGCTGGATTTGTGCATGGGATGAATATATAAATGGGGATGTGTATATTAGTGCTTTTGGGACATCCAGTGATGATCATTCATCATCCTGGTTGGCACATAAGATTATATTCTTTAAAGCCCATGCATTATCTTTTATTTAGTTTAGCCTTGTTAAAAATTTAAGTTTATAGTTGGCCACTACAAATGGTACTGAGTGGCCAGAGCATTGATGATGATCAGCATGTTTTAATATCCCAGAATTATTGTTTCAAGTGCTGATTATTGTGTATTTAAATGGATGGGCACTAAGCTGGTGCATCCAAGTTATGATTAAATAATTGCCCAAGGTGGCAAAGACTCAATAGTTAGCCTGGTCTAAAGAAGACCCATTTCCAATCCAGTCACAAGGTTGACTGTTGATTTATATTTTTTATGGTTCAAATCCAGCCACAAGATTGACTGTTGATACATTGTACTAATTTGTTTATTCCCATCAGTGATGATGATGGATGGTTATTTCTCTTGAGTACTTTTACTTTATAATGCTGGTTGATATATGATTGATGTATGGTTTTTTTAGTTGCTCTTCTGAGTTAGCTAACTGATCTCTCAATGCTCACAGTGATCTTGCAGAGATTCTCTAATCTCAAACTCTTATAATTTAATTTTATTGGGGTTGATGATGTTTTTCCATCACCCCAGATTCAGCTTTTCTTTTTCTTTACTTCCTGATCCCCCCTCCCAACCCATAAAAACTTTCACTCAATCTACCTTTGATCATGGAGAGCACCACCAGATGTCACTGTGTATCTGGAAAATTTGTTTATTGTGACCAAAAGTGGATGGTGATGATGGTTTGCAGTGACTAGACCCAGGGAGACAGCAAGAGATCTTAACTGTTGTTCAGACAATTGAGAAAATGAAACACATAGACAAACATCAGCCAAAATAATTTAAACTAATTTGAAAATTTTTATTAAATTCAATATGAAAGTTTGACCTATATTTAGCAAACTAATATGAAACTTTGACCTAGATTTTTATAAGCAAATTCATCAGAGAGTGTATATGAGTTCTGCAAATATTAAAACATTAAAAACATTGGCAGAAAGGTTCATTCTCTCATCTACAATTTAAAAGGAAATTAATAGTATCTTCCTGAAGGTGATTTATAAAAAAAACATTCCAGTTTCTTCATTCAGAGATAAAAAAAACAATATGGTTTTGTAAAAAATTAACAAACAGTGCAAGATGAGCATTCTATAGCACATTGGCACTAGAAACATAATATTGTCTGCAGGATAGTTCATGATGTACCACATTCAAAGCAATTCATGATTAATTTCACATACAAGACAAGACAAACCTGAAGAATGATTATGATCTTATGTAATCTAGAAAAGAAGAAACAAAATCTCTAACTACAGAAAAACTAGAATAACAAACACAACAAACTGCCAGCCAAAAGATTTGCAGTCTGCAAGAAATGCAAATCTATTAAGTTAATTATTGGATGATAAAATAGGGACAGGTGAGCAAACTGAAATTACAAAAGTCTGCCAAAGTATTTAGCAAGAGTTAGTAATAACAAAGAATGCATAGTAAGCATATAAAATATAATCTCACAATACACTCTCCAATAAGTAAAATTGAAAACAAACTTGGAATCTTGAAACTAAAATTCCGAGACTCACTATAAATACAAAGAATAGCAAATACATATAATAAATGGGAGATTAAATAACTATTAAAACATTATACAACAGATGTAGTTTTAGAGTGAGCAGAGATTTAACTAGAGAATTATATATCCTGGAAAAAATGAGAAATGTTTTACCTTGTGGTAAAGCAGAGTCCATGGAGTTTTTCAAAGAGTGTGCACAGTTATTTTGGGTTCAACTTTCAGGTATCTTTATTTCTTCATGGCGGCAAGTGTAGAGACATTTTGGGATCCTTTCTAATTCAAAATTTCTTGGAATGACTGGAAGAACAGCTTGGAATCAGGAGTTCATTTCTAGGTAAGTTAGCAAGACATGTTGTAGGTTTGAATACACAGAGCAATGAATTTAAACATCTTGTGAAAGCAAACTTTAAGAAAAAAATATGTCCAGACTGCCAACACAGTACGAATCTCAGCAGGCTAATATCAATGTGTGAAAATGAATAGTGGAATTATTGAAAGCTGAATCTATCACTTAGGAGCAGAATTATCTTGGTCAAGCCAAGAATAAAAATGTCTGAAATTTTTGGGGTTATTTATATCCTCTCTTTATTTCCTGTGTAATCTTTCTTATTTTTCAATTATAAGACTTAGCCCAGGCAAATCTCTAGCTACCGCTCAACCTTAATTAAGAATTCTAACCAGGAATTATCTTTAAAAAATGGTATTTGTAAAGTTTTCACTGTGCAGCCTTTGGTAGCACTGTTTCTAGTTAAAAACAGAGCGATATAACATTACCGAGCCGCTCAATTTTTTTTTCTCTAATATATCGTATTTTGACATATGGCTGTAGTTTTTTCTTTTTAATATATTGTTTTTTTTTTTGGGACATAATTTTTTTTTTTTTGTTTTCATTTGATAAATTTAAATCTGTAATGAACACTTTAACTTTTTTTGGGGATCTCAAAAGTAAATAATTTTTGACATACGTCTTTTTTTTTTTTGCATTTTCATTCTAAATCTACTGTTTTTTTACAGACATCTTTTTTTTGGGGTTGGATTCGATACAATTCAAAGTATAAGGGACAGTTTTAACTTTTTTTGTTGAATATCTCAAATATACACAATTTTTACATACGATTTTCTTTTCTTTTTTTGCTTTTTAATATACTGTTTTTTTTTGTAAACAGACATCTTTTTTTTTTGTTATTTAAAATTAGAATCGACACTTTCTTTTTGAATTTGTTAAAAATGCAGGTTGCTGTTTATTGATTTAACAAAAAAAAAAAACAAAGCTGTCCAACAAACTCTGCCTCAGATGTCCATCTTTGCTTAGAAACGAAAAGAATTGTTTGGTATTTTGACTCAGATATTGACCGAGAGAGTCTATTCTCTTCTGACCAAAGTAAGCATGTTGTTGATTGATTTGAAAAGAATACAAAGCTGTCCAACCAACTCTGCACTCACCTCGACTGTAGAGCCCTACCCTAACATTCTGGGTGTTAATTAATTGACTTACAGATCAAAAGAATCACAAACAAAACACAGATTTTTTTTAAAATCAAATAATAAATTTTATTCACCATGTATGACTAAACCAAATCAACTGCATCATCTTTTTCTCACTTTTTTTGGGACATCCCCGATTGCAAGAACGTGATGGTAGCCATTTTGTTCTTCCTTTGTTACTCTCGTCCGAGTCATGACAGAAACAGTACTTTTTCACCAACAACTACAATCGTCTAACAGAGATGCTGACAGTTTTTTGGGTTCCAAATAACAACAAACCCTCCCAAAAAAGCTTGGACAAATCTCACCAATACTCTGATAATTACTAGTACGCCAAAAGATCTCAGTTGAAAAATACAGAAAATCATAAACATCAACAAACAAACAGTTGCAAACCATTCCAGTGCACACACTCTCAGATTAGAGTGAGAATACAAATTTGCTCCCTATGCATAAGAATTCACATTACAATGAAAAAGTGGCAAACTAAACGATCATCTAGTGTTGTTAGTTTAGGTGTAGGGTTAGGAGCGTGGAAGAAATTGGCTGCGGATTCTAACAACTACATCTATTGTCTCTTGCCTTAAGCAGCTAATACGATCGCTAGTCATGTATTAGCCGTAAGGTTTGGCCGCAAAAGTGGTATTATTCTGTGTTTTTACACAGAAACAGTGCCACCACAAGCTGTACAGTAAATAGTTTACAAATACCAAAAAAAAACAATACAAAATTAAATCTCCGCTTCTTAAATTAAACTAAAAATGGATTGTAATTAAAATAAAAAAAACAGGAATGCAATTAACTTTCCAAAATTAAAAGCTTTCTCAAAAAAAAAAACCAAAGATTAAAACTTTTAACTTGGAATGTTTTTACAATTTGATAACAAAATAAATGTCAGAAGAAACTTATTTTAAACTAACAAATAAAATTTACTGAAGATGAAATTTAAAATTACAGAATTTAACAATATAGCTGTGTATGTGCACTGTATCCCATAAAACTTTTAAATAACTTTATAAAAATAAAACTTGGTATTAATTTTGTGAAGGGACCTTTGAATTGGATACAGCATCCGATTCAATATATTGTAACCAAAAAGCAATTATCCTGAAACATAACAGTCTAAATTAATGATACTATACAAAGTTATTACCGGTCCCGACCAGGGTATACCATGAAGGCTAATTACAGCATTACTTGAAGGTATGTCAAATTACTTAAATAAATTGTATTACTATTTTAATTAATTATAATTCTCCTTAATTATTGGAGTTCAAAATGGCATTCCCCAATCTTAATTTGTGATTAATAATTATTATTTCAACGACTGCTTCTTAAAACCACACTATGACCTTAATTTACAAGTTTATCTATTTGAGACCTGATGGCAGACTATAGACAAGATGGTATATCTACGAAACTGCTAATCATTACATGTTGAATATGGTCCAGTAAACCAGATAGTAATAATTATAATCAGCTCAATAATATCATAAATGGTAGCTTATTATGTACTCAGGTTTAAAGTACAGAAATGTTATATAGGGTAAATGGTTTGCAAGGGAAGATAAAAAATAAGACTAAGTTATTTCTTCATTAATCCAAATATCAAATTAAATCAATAGCAATGAAACTCTTAGGGATAAATAAGGCATCTATTAAAGTTACAGGAAATAGGTTCAATTGTTCTATTGGCTAGAAAATTTATTATTAATTTAGGTATTGATGTTGCAAATATCAATAGAGGTAACAGATTCTGGATCATACTCTAAATGTTCACAAAGCAAAGTAGCAGTGATGCAGAAGGTAAATGGGATTTTATTGTATCTTATACATCACAAAAAAAGATTAAAATATTCTCTGGATGCTCCAATAAACCTTGTATACATCATCATCAGGGAAAAGATTGCTCTAATATTTATGATCTATTTACTATGTTGGATTTCTGACTCTAAATGTGACAAATAGCAATAGCACAGATAAGTTAGGACATTTATTTATGATTCAACAAATATGAAAATAGTAATTGGTTAACAATATTCATAATTTTACATGAATGATAAATAACATAAAATACCATCACATGTAATTATTCTACATGGACAATGTACATTAATTAGGTAAGTACATAAACAAAATAAAATACTATCACATGTACTTCTTTCTGTGCATGGATATGTGCATGAGTTTCAAATAATACAACCTAAAATTTTATTACAATTGTATTGATTTTTATTTTTATGGGGACAAGGGTAAATTAAATACAATCAATGGCACTTCCAATATGTCAAAACCAGAACCAATGCACTTATACCAAAATTATAACAAAAATGATAAAAATTGGAATAGAAAAACCCATGAAATTTGACTATAATGAAACATGAAATCAAAAGAAAATTTAAACTCCAACTCAGCTGAATTGGGATACCATATAATTTAACTATAATAAATTGTGACCATAATTCACTTAATGCCCTTTTATGGCTGATAACACAACACATGCAATAAACATTAAGAGAAGTGAAAAAATGTAAATATTATAATGTATGGAGACTCTACTCAAACATACATTTGTATAATGAGGATGGCAGTTTGTTGTATTTGTTATTCTAGTTTTTCTGTAGTTAGAGATTTTGTTTCTTCTTTTCTAGATTACATAAGATCATAATCATTCTTCAGGTTTGTCTTGTCTTGTATGTGAAATTAATCATGAATTGCCTTGAATGTGGTACATCATGAACTATCCTGCAGACAATATTATGTTTCTAGTGCCAATGTGCTATAGAATGCTCATCTTGCGCTGTTTGTTAATTTTCTACAAAACCATATTGTTTTTTTTTATCTCTGAATAAAGAAACTGGAATGTTTTTTTTATAAATCACCAGCAGAAAGATACTATTAATTTCCTTTTAAATTGTAGGTGAGAGAATGAACCTTTCTGCCAATTTTTTTAATGTTTTAATATTTGCAGAACTCATATACACTCTCTGATGAATTTGCTTATAAAAATCTACGTCAAACTTTCATATTAGTTTGCTAGATTTCTTTATTTTGTTTATTGAATTTAATAAAAATTTTCAAATTAGTTTAAATTATTTTGGCTGATGTTTGTCTATGTGTTTCATTTTCTCAATTGTCTGAACAACAGTTAAGATCTCTTGCTGTCTCCCTGGGTCTAGTCACTGCAAACCATCATCACCATCCACTTTTTGTCACAATAAACAAATTTTCCAGATACACAGTGGTATCTGGTGGTGCTCTCCATGATCAAAGGTAGATTGAGTGAAAGTTGTTATGGGTTGGGAGGGGGGGATCAGGAAGTAAAGAAAAAGAAAAGCTGAATCTGGGGTGATGGAAAAACATCATCAAACCCAATAAAATTAAATTATAAGAGTTTGAGATTAGAGAATCTCTGCAAGATCACTATAAGCATTGAGAGATCAGTTAGCTAACTCAGAAGAGCAACTAAAAAAACCATACATCAATCATATATCAACCAGCATTATAAAGTAAAAGTACTCAAGAGAAATAACCATCCATCATCATCACTGATGGGAATAAACAAATTAGTACAATGTATCAACAGTCAGGCTTGTGGCTGGATTTGAACCATAAAAAATATAAATCAACAGTCAACCTTGTGACTGGATTGGAAATGGGTCTTCTTTAGACCAGGCTAACTATTGAGTCTTTGCCACCTTGGGCAATTATTTAATCATAACTTGGATGCACCAGCTTAGTGCCCATCCATTTAAATACACAATAATCAGCACTTGAAACAATAATTCTGGGATATTAAAACATGCTGATCATCATCAATGCTCTGGCCACTTAGTACCATTATTGTACTGGCCAACTATAAACTTAAATTTTTAACAAGGCTAAACTAAATAAAAGATAATGCATGGGCTTTAAAGAATATAATCTTATGTGCCAACCAGGATGATGAATGATCATCACTGGATGCCCCAAAAGCACTAATATACACATCCCCATTTATATATTCATCCCATGCACAAATCCAGCACAGAGAACATAAGCTCTATTACTGTATGTGACCAAGAGATGATGGAAACAATTTTTAACAACTAAATACAAGTTTATTAATAACAAAAAAAAAATTAAGCCTTCTGATTTTGATTACTATACAATAAAAAAATTATCACATTTATGTTTTACAAAACTACAGTACACAATCCAAGTTATTACTACAGTTTACATATATATGCACACAGAAGCATGATTTACAATATACAATTAATATTCAATAACAAAAAATGATTAAAATTTGCATATATGTTTTATTTGACAAGCATTGACATATATGTGCACACATAAATATGCAGTAATCGTATATATAAAAAAATACTATAATGATTTAAAAATTTACATATGTGTGTGTGCATGTATTCGCACATTGACAAAACATTACATATTTTAACCTGTTACAATAATAGTTATATTTTCCTAATTGATTCCATTTGGAAAACATACATAAATTTCTCACATATACGTGTGTATAAACAAAATATATAATTTAAAATTTAGTTTCAGTTTATAAGTTCTTTTTTTTTTATCAAACTAAATAAAGTCAATTTTTGTTAGACAGGTACTTGTGGTTACTTATCAAGGTCTCTAAATATACAATGCCTTTTTTTTTTACTTAATAAATGAAAAATAAAATCGTTTTATATATCTATCACTTCAGACCAAAGAAATCATTTAAAACTTCATTATTATATATAACTGCTGTTAGATTTCAACTCAAGCAAAAGTTACTTGTTTGTTTTAATGTTAAGTTATTAATTCATAATTTTAAAAGTCATTTTAAGGAATATTAAAATAAAATAACTCACTGTATATACACACGATGTGTTTATCTGTGGTTCCTTGCATGTATTGATAAATAGAGTATAAGTACACCAATTTCTTCAAGCTTTCTCTTGGTAAGCTTGATTTTTGGTCCATCAGAAAAATGTAATACAGGTTTGTTGTCATCATCAAGTAACAGTATACAATTCAGGTATGGTTGGTTTTCTCCCTTCTGTAGTCAGTTCCACTTATACTTGGATTTTGTAAGCTTCAGGTCAGCAATCTGTTTTCCAAAACACTTTTAAGGCTATGAATTACAAAGAATCTTGACCTTTTCTTCCATGTAAATTCAAACTCCATCAGTGAACTGAAGAGCAGCTACTTCCTTGCATTCTTACATCCTCATGGCAGTTCTCTTGATAATTATTCTAGCCATCTTTGTAGCTAGCTTTACTATGGCCATTTTCTGCTACAGTTACCAACTCTTCACAAAATATTTTAGCCAACTTTACAAAACTGCAAGCCAAAACTAACTGATATTTTTTATAAGTTTTTTTTATAACCTTGGTTAGGTCAGGTGACAAAAACACAGTGGCTGTTTTCAATCCAACTAATCCATTTGAAAACAAGCTGGAAATTTTGATCAAGGTGTGATATTCATGTTTTTACTTTAATCTTTGGAATTTGACCAAAGGTGTGATAATCCTTTAGAATTTTTTTTATTAAAATAAATTAAAATTTATTAAATACAATTGAATGTGTTTATCTAGACATAGTTATATTCTTTTTACACTGTTGCAAGGCATTCATTCTGTAGAGCTTGCTGTGGTCTGAGACTGGGGCCATTGCCCTTCTTTAATCTTCCAGGAGGGTGACCCTAGCCCAGGTTTCATGAAAAACCAGTCTGGAGCAAGCAATCTATCTCTGTTCCTGAGCCACTTGAGTAATTTGATATAGATGTTGCAGACATCATGATTAGCATTTTCAAATATACCCTTGCATCTGGATAGCCAGGTTGCAAAGGTTAGTATAATGGCAATTCTGATTTTTTAGGATATGCCACTCTTTCTAGCCTTTTGAATGACTAAAATTTCTCTAATGCCATTTACAAACTTTTGTTAATAAAGGATTTGATTGCCTTGAAAAAAGGGCAGAAATAGAGGAGGTGATGAATTGTCTCATTTGCTGTGGCACATAGTTGGCATTGTGGGTTGATCTTGCTAAACCCTCTTTTCCACACCAGAAAATGATTTGGTGGCAAGGAGG